>CM057463.1:88332235-88759735 GCA_030035585.1 Dugong dugon | reverse complement strand
TACTGGTCCATCCGAACAATTACTGGATCCAAGCACAAAAGTACATAAGGACGGGTGAGGTTGCTTTTGTGCTATTTTGGTTTGCGTGAGCTTAACGTCAAAATTCAACAGGAAACAGTATTTAGTAAGCAGACTCTTTGAGGTTTGAGTTTGTGTATTTGTTGGTCTTGTTTTTCAGGAAGCTCAGTGACAGCCACGCACTACACAACAGATTTGACTGGCCCACTCTTTTTTAATAAATAAATGACATTAAAGAGTCTGGCAGTTCTGGGAGGCAGGGTTTTATGAGCTAATCACACCCCTGGGGGGGGATTTGGTTGTGTGTAGTGTAGTCTCACCCTAGGGGTGTGATTACGCTATGGTAACCACACCCACCCGTCATGCTTTATTTCTTAACTAATAAATCACTACAAATGATGTGATCTGCACAGCCGTATAGCTCAGACTGCTCCTTGCATACACACACACACACAGCCACCTCTGTGAAACCAGTGGGGAAAAGTGATGCTCCCCAAATCGATACATCCCATCTTGCCCTTGCAAGAAACAATTTACAAGCAGGAGTGTTTTTAGAAATACCAGTTTTTTGGTTTTTTTCTTTAAAAAGAGGCACTATGTCCCTCCTGCAACTTGAGATCCTATCAGTTAAAGAAGTTCCTTTGAACACCCCGGAAGAATGTTTAGTCTGGTATTTGGTGGATTCTTGCTAGATTTGAACGTAAGTTTTTCCTCGGAATCCTGGTTGTTGCTGATCCTCGGGTGAGCAGGGAGCAGGCTTTTGTGTCTTTATCTGGCCACAGCTCCGACAGGCACACGTGCTCTTAAAGGTCTCTCCGGATAATCAGTGTCATTCCCATTGTACTTGTATTCCTCCAGCCTGGTTTTCTCTCCCTTGCCATGTTCCATCTTCCTCAGTGAAACATTCATTTGCTTTAGCGTCACCTAGTCTAACTGACAGGGTCCATTGTTGTCTGCCTAAAACTTTTGTTCTTCTAGTCTTTATCCTCCCAAAATGGGAATGCCATGCCTCCCCTCCTTTTTTTTTTTTTTTTCTTTAAAGATTTCGTGGGCTGATCCCATACATGGCAGCACACTACATAAAAAGGCAATGATTAACCCAGGATGGAGGAACTTATAGACCTTAGAAGATAGAGCTGGGCACTAATTAGGAAAAGGATCCACACATCTGGGCATGAGAAAAGTCAAGAAAAGACATCCATGAGTTTTCTCGTTGGGGTTTAGGTTTTGCAAAGTGAAGGAAGAAACAGATACAGCTTGTACTCTACCTACTCGAGACAAATTTTGAGAATTTGCTGCCAAATTACAGGAATTACATTGGTGAGGGGGAATCCACCTCCAATATCAGCCCTGAGAGGAAGTAACAATCCTGCCAGCATTAGTGGCCAGGGAATCTGGAAGATTTTACTTTTAATATCCACAATTGCATTGGCAATTCTGACCTGGGCTTCCAACCCCAATCTCTAGCAGCAGTTCTGATTCTACCACCCACTAGCTGAGGCACCTGTTGCATTTGGGGATGGGGGGACAAGGGGAGGGCTTGGAGAATCATCACTGATAGATAATGAAAAGGGACCCCCCATGTTTTATGATTATCTAGAAAATCTAATCTCCGCTTTTCAGGATTACTGAATATTAGTGACGTCATTTTTTTGAAGGTGAATTTGGAGCTAAATAATGGGATACTCATTACTCTGACTAGTCAAATGTGTTAGTTAATGGATCCTACTAGGCATTCAGATTTAGATTTATTCTATGTTCCATATTTCACTCTTACAAGTCCAAAAAAAAATTTACTGAACAATTCTCAGCCTCAGAGTCACACATCTCTGTCCAACAGTAATATCAAGGAAGTTTTCTTTGAGAGCCGCCTATCACACCAATTAATTTTGTTCTTCCACTTCCACAGAAACACAGTGCAGTCAACCAGTGCTCTATATACAAATACCTCCTTTTAAAACTTTTTTTTAATTTTAGTGCAAGTATGAATTGCCAAAGATATACCATTTTAACAATTTCTACATGTGCAATTCAGTGACATTGGCTATATTTTTCAAGTTGTGCTGACATTCTTGATATCTTTCTCAGAATTATTCTAGCATGATTATCTTAAACCCACTGCCCTCTAAGATTCCCATCCAACCTTTCAAGTTGATGCTGTCAATCTGATCTCACATAGCTAATTCTTTAAAAGAGCACAATGCTCACAGCAGATGTCCTTTAAACTATCGTTTGTTTTAAAGATTTCAGAGATAGTTTTGGTTTAAAGTTTAAAGATTATCTTAGGGCAGAGATAGATTACCCAATAAGCAAGGTACGCATGGGCCTAATTGTGCTTACTTACTAATCTGTAGTGCACAATTTCACCTGTGCATTACAAATTAGTAAATAAACACAATTAAGCCCATGTGTACCTTGCTTACTGTAAGCTGGTGCATACCATTCTTCCTAGTTAATCCACCCCTGTCTCAAGGCAATAGTTTTTGGGCTCATCCAGCCTCAATGGTTCCAGAAAGTCTGGATTTCATTGAGATTTTGGAATTCTGTCCCATATTTTTTCCCTTTTGATCACGGTTCTTCTATGGAATCTTTGATCAAAAGCTCAGTAATGGGACTAATGGACCACAACTACCACAGCCTCCACCAGGCTGAGTCCAGTACAACTAGATGGTACCTGGCTACCCACCACTGACTGCTCTGACAGGGATCACAACAGAGGGTCCTGGAAAGAGCTGGAGAAAAATGTAGAACAAAATTCTAACTCACACACACAAAAAAGATCAGACTTACAGGTCTGACAGAGACTGGAGAAACTCTGAGAGTATGACCCCTGGACACCCTTTTAGCTCAGTACTGAAGTCACTCCTGAGGTTCACCCTTCAGCCAAAGATTAGACAGGCCCATAAATAAAATGAGACTAAATGGGCACACCAGCCCAGAGGCAAGGACGAGAAGGCAGGAGAGGACAGGAAAGCTGGTAATGGGGAACCCAAGGTCGAGAAGGGGAGTATTGACGTGTCGTGGGGCTGGCAACCAAATTCACAGAACAATGTGTGTATTGTTTAATGAGAAACTAATTTGCTCTGTAAACTTTCATCTAAAGTACAATAAAAAATTTTTTTTAAGTCTTCACACCCAAGTACTCAATTCACCTTAAATTTCTCTAATAAAAGCAAAATTTTTCATTTAAAAAAGACAATTGTTCAGTAATGGCAGCCTGGCACCATCCAGTTCTTCTGTACCACTTCCTTTTTTTTGTATTCAGTTTGGGTGCTTCATGCTGGCATATTTCCCCTGTGTCTGGAAAAGTGAGCCAGTAAACGCACATTGACTCTTTCTCTCTAGTTTGACTCTTTCTCAGGTACCTTGTCTCCTAATCTCTTTACATTTTCCTGGCAATCCACCTACTGGACCACTTTACATCTTTTATTCCAAAGACTTGTTTTTCTGTAATTGGTGCCCAGGTATAACTGTGGCCTCCCTTCTAGGGACTGATAGTGTTTACAAGTGGCAGCAGGAACAGTGCTGCATTTAGAGTTGGAAGAGCTGACTTTGAGTTCCAGCTTTACACATGCTGTGGACAGAGTGGAAGAGGAAAAACTCTCATATGGTACATTCCGATTTAATTGGACTGCTTTGAGGTCCAGGCTTTAGTACTCTTTACAACTCCCCAGGGAATTCTTATGTGCAGCCAAGTTTAAGACTCTATCCTATACCAGGAGCCCTGGTGGTACAGTGGTTAAGAGCTGGGCTGCTCACCAAAAGGTTGACAGTTCGAATCCACCAGCTGCTCCTTGGAAACCCAGAGGCAGTTCTGCTCTGTCCTACAGTGTCTCTATGAGATGGCAACAGGTTGGGTTTGGTTTAGCGCACAGGATTGTTGTGAGGATTGAATTGTAACAGTGATAGCTGCCATTCATTGCGAGCATGCTCTGGTGCTCAGGCACCCTCCAAGTGCTTTGTGTGAATTCATCATTTAACCCTTGCAAAACTCCATCTAAGGAAAGTCTTGAGAAAACAATAAGAAGACAATGCATTGAAAAGTGCTTTGTAATAGGTAAGGCCTTATGACTATATGGTATGATTATGCTATACATGATGGAGAAATACGTATTTGTGATTTAACTCTATTTCTCCTTATGTCATATATGATTAGCCTGTGATTGTTTTGCAGAAACTCTTAGTATATGTATTGCCCAAGGCTACATAACTGAAAAGTAGAGACATTAGGATTTAAATCTGGATCTTTTAACACCTAGATCACTGATCTTTCCACTTTACTCGACTGGTTCTTGATTAATTGCCAGTTGTAGCAAGTTTTAACCCAGTTGTTCCTTGGTTCCTTGCTATGCAAAGTGTGATCCACGGACTTACATCATCAGCTTCACCAAGACCCAGAGAGGGTTCAGAGTTTCAAATGTTTAGATGCATTCTGTTATTAAGTATGGTTTCTGTATTCTGGGAGTGGGGAACATTTCTTCTAGAGCTAAATATCAATTATGGGCATATGAAATACGGTTATTTATTTGAATGTGATCACTAAAGTCCTACAGACTTGCCAAAATGTGAACCAGTAATCCTGGACTTGGGTGTGTATTAACAGAGAAGCTCATAGGTGTTCTGCTTTTCCAGCTTCTGTTGCTTTTACCACATTTTAGAGGAAGCCAAAAACAACAACAACCCCACTGCCATCGAGTTGATTCCGACTCCTAGTGACCCTATAGCACAGAGTAGAACTGCCCCGTAGGGTTTCCAAGGACTGCCTGGTGGATTCAAACTGTCGGCCTTTTGGTTAGCAGCCGTAGCTCTTAACCACTGCACCACCAGGGTTTCCTTAGAGAGGGCAGGAGACGTAAAACACCCTTTGGTGAACATCTGTGTACTTGACATCTTAGTAATCCCACTAATTGTCACTAGTTGTCTTGTATTTAAGTCCTGTTCTGTGCAGTGAATTTAGCCTTGGTCCATTACAGTTCACCCCTTGGCCCCTCATTTATCTGACCAGCCCTGAGTTTGGACTGCAGATTAGTACTCTTTTGCTTTTCCTCCTGTCTCTTGATCATCCTTTTACCAGAGGGCAGGAAGAGGGGCCAGTTCTGATATGTGGTTGTAGCACTGGAAAATGGTTTATTGAGACTGAAACTAATTTAAAATGTGATTTTTTTCGGTGGTGTCTGTGTGTGTCTTTTAATTACACATTTTATTTGTTCTTGCTTCTTTTCTTGGTTTCAATGAGAAGACTGCCCCCTGGTGGGCAAGAACTGTCAGCTCACATGAAAACCGGAATTCTCCTTTGCTACTTCAGGTAAAATAATATTCTGAATTGTTTTCCTTCGGTTGATATGAATTATATTCACCTGAACAACAAGAACTGTATCCATAAGATGTCAAATTCAGTAAAAGACAGAACTCTCAGATTCCTCTAGGTGCTCTGGGAATATCCTCAAGTATAAGGACAGAGTGTTTCTTAATTTTTATATAGTAAATTTCCATTTGCCTAGAATGGTTGGGGAGTTGTGAATTCTAATTAGTAGGTTATCACCCAGTCACTGGTATAGCTTACACTGAGGGATCATTTTGCTAAGAGTTAGTAAACCAAAACCAAACCCGCTGCCATCGAGTCAGTTCCGACTCATAGCGACCTTGTAGGACAGAATAGAACTGCTCCGTAGGGTTTCCAAGAAGTGGCTGGTGGATTTGAACGGCTGACTTTTTTGGTTAGCAGCCGAGCTCTTAACCACTACTAATGGGGTGCATAGCTAACACTTACATAACATATGCTAAGTACTGTAGGTGTATTGATTCATTTATTTTCCCCTGTCCTACGAGATAGGCATGAATACTATCCTCCTTGCACAGGTGAGAAAACTGAGAAGTGCCACACAGCTAGCAAATGATAGGGCTGGAATTTAAACCTGAGTAATCGGGCTCCAGTCCCTGGGTGGTGCAAACGGTAAATGTGCCCAGCTGCTAACCAAAAGGCTGGAGGTTCAAGTTCACCCAGAGGCACTTGGAAGAAAAGCCTGGTGATTTACTTTCGAAAAATAAGCCATTGAAAACCCTATGGAGCACAGTTCTACTCTGACACATGGAGTCTCCAGAAATCAGACTCTATATGATGGCAACTTTTTTTTTTTTTTTTTGGAATCGAGCTCCAGAGGCCATGTTCTTAACCCTATACTAAGCAGACTTGCTTACAAGTCACAGCAAATTTCAGGATGCTACAGGATTCCTCTTTGAGAATTGCTGCTCACCATGCTGTGCTACCAAAGTAGGAGTTGTAAGAGATTAGAATTAACCTGTGATAGACCCACCCCTTTGTCCCCTCCCGCTTCCACACTATCCTCACCACCTTAATGCTTATCTGAGCATTACACATATCAGGGGTGCAATAAATATCACTAATAAATATCACTGGAGTCAATAAGCTTGTATTATTCAGTCTTTTTCAAAACTCTCAGCTCTCAACTTGTCATTCCTTTTTTTTTTTTTTCTTTTTTACAATACCACATGCATCCTACACAACCAAAATCTGATTACTTGATTGTGCAATTTGGGATAACATGTAAGATTCTTCCCATGTGCTAGCCTCACACATAGCACACGCAGACCAAAACAGGCCTTACCAATTCAGTAAGGGAGGCTACGTACCTGCTTTCATCCTTTTGAGGCAATTTTTCTTGTTTATGTAAGATGAACCATGTCCACATATCTACATATAATGCCTCAAAGGGGGTTCTTTGACACTAGACTTTAAGAAATTCATAAAAGGATTTATTAAAAAATTACTGGACTCATACTCCAGAATAAGACCTATATACAACAGACTATAATATCCTGTGGTCAGCCTCACAATGGTGACTGGGAAGCATTCGTCATCCTGAAGTAATCCTTTTGTGGGTGTATGTTCCTGTCTAGTGCAATTGGGATATTTGCTTGTGGTTTGAGGCTCTTGTGGACTTGCACATCCACCCAGAGCGTGGCTCTCTCTCTCCCACCTGACTGCTTCATGACCTTGATTTTTGAAGGAGTTTGGTCTCCTTTCTGGTAGGAAAAACCATTTCCTGTTCATTGTTGTTGTTAGTTGCCATCCAGTTAGCCCCCAACTCATGACAACTCCGTGGAAAATGCCATGAAAAGCTGCCCAGTCTGGCACCATCCCCCTGATCGGTAGGGGCTCAGAGGATTGTGCTCCATAGGGTTTTCATTGGCTGAGTTTTGGAAGTAGATCACCAGGTCTTTCTTTTTAGTTCACCTTAGTCTGGAAGCTCCATTGAAACCTGTTCAGCATCATAGCAACACGAAAGCCTCCACTGACAGATGAGTGGTGGCTGCACATGAAGTGCTTTGGCTGGGAATCAAACACAGAAGGTGAGAATTCTACTCCTGAACCACCAATGCCCCCATTTCCTATTTGAAGAACCAAAACCAAGTCTCCTATTACACAGAAACATAGACTCTTGACATTTCTCTTGCCACACTGTTTAATCACCTCATACCTAACACTGTGTGGGTTTCTCCGGCACACTGCTTAGTATGCAATAAGCATTAATTAATACATGATGCTGGCTGTTGCACACATCTGGGAGTACACAAACCAATTCTGTTTTTATATTCTGTTTTCCTAGAAATCAATGAAGCTCTTGGAAACGGCTTCAGGAGTCTATACACAAGAACATACTTTAAAAATGTTTTTGAAGATATGATGTGGAGGCTACCTCAGTGGCCTGAGAAGAATAACAATGCTTCGAAATACACCCTACTATATCTAATAACACAGGCATGTTATTTTGTTTTTAAATCAAATATTAATGGTGCCAGAAATCTTGTTTCTTCCTGCTTCTAATAAAATTAATTTTTATATGGTTTGGTTGGTTTTCAGTAAATCTAGAACAAGAAAGGGAAAATACTTCACTTAACAGCACGAGCTTTAGATCTTAAACTTTACCCACATACAAAAATGAAATTCTAATAATTGTCAAGCCTAAAGTATTGATATAATTAGCATGGACTTTAATTAAGTCTCCTTTTTCTCTTAAGGAGGAGGGGAAATACCATCTGCATTCACGCAGAAGCACATGCAGGGTTGAAATCAGACCGTCTGAGTGTTTTGGACACAAAAGAAAGCTTTGAAAACTCTGATTTGAGTATATGAGTGTCAAGAACCCCCAGAACAGAGCCAATCCCAAACGTGCGACAGTGTTTCCATTCAGAGGGCATCAATGTGCCTCTTTAATGGTTTTTCAGAATCCCAGGAAATTGTGATTACATGGCATTAGCTTTTTATTTTCTAAAGAATGGATGAAAAGCATGAAAGTCCTCTTAACAATGTGAAGAAACGTATTTTTGGTTCTGGTAAACTTCTGCTGTTCTCTGACATACATTAGACAGAAAATGCTTTTAAGATGCCACACAATTGTACATACAATTGTAGCTCAATGGTGCCAACGCTGGAGAGATTACAACCTTATCCAGGCTGAAAAAGACCCCCACATGTTCATTGTTCTCCCTGAACAGTCACTTCGTCAAGGATGGTATTCATTCTAGGGATAGCATGAATTTATTTTCCTTTCCCTGTTAGATTCTCTTATTTTTTCATGGAAGTAACCTTAATTCAGGATTTGGGGGGAAAATATTTCCAAGTAAATAAGTAGATTTTGGTAAAAATTTACTTCCTCTAGTTGACTCTGTATTTGTTACATAGATCCGAGAACTCAATATTCCATTACATGTACAAATTGTGGAAATAGCATTGACCTGACCATATTATGTATTACTAATAATATTAACTGAATATCAGTAAAAAGCACCAAGAATAGAACTCTAAGGACATTTAGGTGGGAACCTAAAGATTCTCACAAGATTTAGGTAATAAACCAAAGTAGAAATCACAAAATAGTTCAGAACAAGATAAGGATTGGAGCTACTATCACCCACACCTTTTATCAGTTCAACGTATTGGGAATTTACCAAAGGCTATTTTCAAAGTTTTATCAAAGATCTTAAAGGCTCCAAGTCAGTACCTCTCAAATTTTTATGTGCATAAAAATTGCTCAGAGACTAAAAGGGCAGCTCCGGTCTGGAGGCGAGATGAGAAGGCAAAAAGGGTCAGGAGCTGGTAGAATGGACACAGGAAATCTGGGGTGGAAAGGAGGAGTGTGCTGTCACATTATAGGGAGAGCAGCTAGGGTCACATAGCAATGTGTGTATAAATTTTTGTAGGAGAAACTGACTTGAACTGTAAATTTTCACTTAAAGTACAATAAAAAAAATTGCTCAGAGAGATGTTTTCTTATTAAATATGCAGATTCCCAGGCCACTCTCAGAGTGTGATTTATTATATCCGGGGTGGGGCCCAGGAGCTAGCATTTTAACAAACATACCAGATGATTCTGATACAAGGGCCTGTGGTGGACTCTTTAAGATATATAATCCTTTTTTACCCACTTATAATACCCACCTAATATTGAACCTTCTGATTGTTCCCTCTTGTTAAAGTTCTTTTACTCATCTCATTGAGACTAACTTATCTCAAGGTTCTGGATGATAAGTGTTTGTGTTTTTCCTTTTCTACATAGTCATAATGGCCAGAGTAGCCCTGTGGCCACCTATTGTCACCTGGCTGGGGGAGGTGAAGGACATACATTTTAGCAAAACCCTACCACAGCAACATGTATCTTGAAACAATCCAAGTTAGAGTGAGCTTTCCTCACCTGGACATGTGTTTATTCTGCAGTGATAGAGAAAAAGTTATTTTTCTCCTTGCCCATGTCGTATATCCTGGCTACTGAAAGTGTAGTCCATGGACCAGCAGTATCACCTGGGGGCTTATAAGAAATGTAGAATCTCAGACCCCAGCCAGATCTACTAGATCAAAAGGTGCATTTCAACAAGTTCCCTGGATGATCCTTGTGTACCTGAAAGATGGGTATACTGAACCACAGTCATTTTTGGAAAGGAATAAACTGATAAGTATGGGTTTCTTTAAGAAGTCTTTGGGTGGTGCAAATGGTTAAGTGTCAGACCACTAACTGAAAGGCTGCCAATTCAAACCCACCCAGAAGTGCCTCAGAAGTAAGGCCTAGTGAAAGGTCACAGCCTTGAAACCCCTAGGGAACAGATCTACTCTGCACACATGGGATTGCCATGTGTTGGAATCAACTGGAAGACAACTAACAACAAGAACAATGAGTTTCTCTGCAGCAAAATTAGGTATGTTCTACAAAACATTGCATCGAAATGTTTATTTCAGATAAATAAGTTCTATGGACTGAGGTGGACGCTTTTTTTTTTTTTTAATCCCCTTCCAAGATCATTTATTTGACATTATTGCAAACAATCAGTCTAGGCTCTTGCCCTTTCCTCTACCCCCATCTGCTTCTGTACTGAAAGCTAAAAATGTCAGTTACTACCTTTCCCAGCCTCCCTTGCAGCTAGGGCCAGGTATGCAGTGGCATCACTATTGAAAGCTAATGCTGAAAGAAGTAGAATTTGTGGAAAATTTGTGCCGAAGAGAGTGGCAGCATAGGTGGTAGATACAGCTGTCAGTGTCAATGACTTAGCAGAAGTGCCCCGTGTTCTGTGTGGGTGATGGAGGAGTTTCAAGTTGTGGTATTGGGGTCCAGTGTAGCAGCAATGATGGCTTCATGGGACCAGTTCCAGCACATGATCTGGGACATTGTTCTGGCTGTGTGTGTAGTAGTCTCAACCCTTGTTGTTCAGATGAAATATTCAATATCCTTTAATAGTTTTTTCTTTTTTTTTTTAACTTTAAAACAGACAAAGTTGTTTCTCTTGCTTGCAACTAAGAATTCTGAGACTTGCCAGTTTGATGTAGAATGGAGGGCCTGATAACAAGAATTTGAGAATTGGGTTCTTCCTTTTATAGAAAGACAAAGTGATCTTGCATAGATAATGAAAATTTTCAGTTATTAATTTCTGTAGAATGTGGGGAGCTGTTTTAGGAACCTGTCAGAAGAGCTACAAGAACAAATGTAAGGAGAATGAGGAGACTCGTAGGAAATGACCCAAACCCAAGATGTTTTCTCCCAATGGCCTTTTCATGGAAATGTAAGAGGTTGAAAAACATTACATTCAACCGAGTATGGCCCAAATTCTTCTGTCTGTTATGGGAAAATTAATTATTAAACTGGCATTCTCTTAGTTGAATTCTAAAATGTATCTACTCTACATCAGCAGAATGGTGTGGAGTGGTGTAAACAGAGAGCAAGAATGAATTCTCAAAAACATCCACGGCTATTTCTTTTCAGTTAAGCTGCCAGCTGAACTGCTCTAGCAATAATTACCACCCCATTTTTGCCAGAATGATCCCGGAAGAGACAGACTCTAAAATATGTCCTTAATTTGCAAATTTGATGAAACTACCAAATTTATTTCTTCATATAAGGCAATTCATAATTTTAATTGTATAAGATAAGTCTCCAAGGAACTTGATAGAAAACACGTATCATAGAAGAATATATATTTGTTGTTTATTGCTTACCCACCCCCCCCAGTACTATAATGCAAGCTTCATGAAAGTAGAGCCTTTGTTTGTTTCAATGCTGTGTCTGAGCACATAATGGGTGCTCAATAAAATTAGTCTAACAGGAGTAGAAGATCATACTCCATTAGAATTCATGAATAAGAGAGAGAGAATGTGTGTATGTTATATATTGTTTATTAGCCCAACCATACCTTTGGGACATGTTCTTATCATTGAGTTTTTGTTTGTTTCTTTGCTTGTTTGTTTTGTTGTGGTAAATGTATAGGTAACAAAACATTTGGCAGGTCAACGATCTTCTCATGTACAGTTCAGTGACTTTAAATACGCTCATCATGTTGTTCAACCATCACCCTGAACCATTCCCAAATTTTTCCATCACCCTTAACAAAAGCTCAGTGCCCCCTAAGCTCATTGAGTTTTTAAGGAGTAAAATATGATATTGTGTAGTCTCTATTCTCTTTCACTTCCAGGTAAATGAGTGCTAACCAACAAATTATAGCTCAGTTGGGTCTTGCTTGTTCTGCACATCACTTCTCCAGTAAGGACTTTCTGTCTTCAGCTTGAACAGAGAGGTCGTTTATACACAAAGGGACTTTAAGTAGATAGTCTTAGATTTTCCGTATAAGTCAATGGAGGGTATGTGTTTTATGATGTGACATGATGTAATGAAATTTTTTTATTTAGGAAATAATTTGAGTAAAGTATAAGGCTTTCAAAAACTCTGTGGAGCTCCAATACCTTCTCTGTACTTTTTAAGCAAGCAATACTTCAAAGACACCTCTTAGACTTTTCAGAGTGAGTAGTTTTTCTCTGAACTGGCAATTCATTTGTGACAGTCTGCCATCCTCTGCCTATTTTGCATAACTAATATCTTAAATAATATTAATAATGTTCTTTGATATTGAGGTGGGGAGTGAAATTTTCATTTTAAATGTATTCCACAAATAATTTGATAATTGATTCTGTAAATGTCATTTTTAATGCACTTATAACTGTTTTCCCAGCACTTCTTGGCAATAAGCCATACTACGCAGCAAATGCTCTCTTTATTTTCTTGGGTAAACTAAAACAACATATTTATCCTTATCCTTATTTAGTTTTTATTTGCTGTTACTTCGCTAACCCTGGATTTTTAAAATAAACAGTAAATTCTCTTCACCTTTTGTTTTCTCACCATATTTGAAAAAGAATGATAAATACAAACTTAAAGTAAGACTATGAAGTGCCTATAACTATTCTATCATGATCTAATTCCAGAAGATAGACAGTTATTTTGCTATTAAAAAAATAAACAAACATTGGTATAGGCAAGCGAACTCCAGTTACATTCTTAAAAGTATTCCTTATTCAGAAGAAAATTTTGGTCTAGGGATTTGGGAGGAAAGCTTTAATGTGGTTCAGCAAAACCCCAAGAATAGGCAGTATCATGTTTGTCTAGACAGATCAAGAAGAACTAAGGTTTAGGGAGCAGGGAGATACATTTCTATCCTCTCTGGTCATGACCATGTCATCTCCCACAAACATTTGGAGGAAAGAAAAATCTGGCACGTGTGGGTTTCCTGATGTAAAACCAGATCCACTCAACAAATCTTGTGTTACAATATTGGTTTCAAATAATCAAGCTTTGTGGCAATTTACGAGCTTTGGTGGCAAAGTTGTTAAGCATTCGGCTCCTAACCAAAAGGCCAGCAGTTCAAATCCTCCAGCTGCTCCTTGGAAACCTCGTGGGGCAGTTCTACTCTGCCCTATAGGATTGATGTGAGTCAGAATCAGCTTGAAGGTAACGGGTTTGGTTTGGGTTTGTGGCAATGTAAGGAGGCCTGGTGGCGCAGTGGTTAAGCTCTCGGCTGCTAACTGAAAGGTTAGCGGTTCGAACTCACCAGCTGCTCCATGGGAGAAACATATCAGTCTGCATCCCTAAAGACTACAGCCTTGGAAACCTTATGGAGCAGTTCTACTCTGTCCTATAGGGTTACTATGAGTTAAAATCTACTCGACAGCAACAAATTTTGGGTTGGTTTGTGGCATTGCAGTTATCAGGGTCCCAGGTCAACTCTCTGTGGGTAATGGTGAGGGAAAATGGCCTATGGATTTGTCAAGGGTGGGAAGAACAGAGGATTTTGCCCACTGAACATGAATACAATGACTTGGCGATAACTTTCCCTACCATACAGGGTGCGTGTGAAAGCTGGACAATGAGTAAGGAAGACCGAAGAAGAATTGATGCCTTTGAATTATGGTGTTGGAGAAGAATATTGAATATACCATGGACTAACAGAAGAACAAACAAATCTTCTTGGAAGAAGTACAGCCACAATTCTTACTAGAAGCAAGGATGGCAAAACTTTGTGTCATGTACTTTGGACATGTTATCAGGAGAGACTAGTCCTTGGAGAAGGACAGCATGCTTGGTAAAGTAGAGGGTAAGCGAAAAAGAGGAAGACCTTCAAGAAGATGGACTGACACAGTGGCTGCAACAATGGGCTCAAGCATAACTATGATTGTGAGGATGGCACATTACTGGGCAGTGTTTTGTTTGTTCTATGAGTTGGAGCCAACTCAACAGCACCTAACAACAACAACAACAACCATAAGGGACATTTGGAGCCAAATTATTGACAATCCTTATGGAGTATCACTTTATAATAATAATGACAAACACATACAGGTAGTCTTCAACTTTTGGCACATTCAAGTTACAACAAAATGCACTTATGACTCTTCTTTTTTTGAGGGGGGGACATCTTATCATCTTATCAACATACTACGTCGCACTGCATAATTTGCTAATGTTATTTTTCTCAGATGTTCACTTGCAGATGTTGAATTTTAGATTTACTGTTCAAAACACTGCCATATAGACTTAGTTTTCTAAACAAAATCAGGGGCTTCAGTTACTTGAAAACGTAGACCCAAACGCTGATCGCTTCGCTAAAGTCAATGGATAGATTTGGGAAGCAGTGAGACGTTACCATGAAATATATGAAGAAAAAAAGAAAAGGACCATACAGACAACTCTTACTAATTTTCTGACTAGAAACACCATCCCCATTCCCAAACATAATCTAAATGATCCAGAACCTTCCACAAGTGGAGTTATTACCGCAACTGACAAAATGCCAACGTTGTCCAACTCTTCATCATCAGACTAAATTTTTATGGTTTGTGTATTTTTTATGTATGTACGTATTTAAATATATCTCTAAGTTTATATGTAATATTTCCAACCCCCAAAGACGAGTAAATATCAGACTTATAAAGATACTGATAATAAAAGGCAATAATAATAAAAACTTAAAAAAAAAACGAGGTATTTGACTTATGTCAGAGCCAACTTACAACGGAGTCTTCAGAACAGAGACCCATTGTAAGTCAGGGACTACCCGTACTTATAACTGTGAACCAGGCACTGTTGTAAGCACTTTACAAATCTTAGCAACTCTATGAAGGAGGTACTATGATTATCCCCATTTTACAAATGAGGAAAGTGAAGTACAGAGAAGTTAAATAATTTGCCCTGATTACAGCTAGGAAGTAATAGAACTCAAGTCCATTACTACTATACTATGAGTGATAGTCATGATCCATATTCAATAATCAAACCACTAATCTCTAAGCAATAATTTTTTTCCTGAATAATGTGGTTCTTTTTGGTAATAAAAGAAATATTCTGGTATGTATTAGCTAGAACATTGTGTGTGTATATGTGTGTGTGTGTGTGTTTGTCAGAAGCCCAAAGGGCAAAAAACATGTAATACGTATCACCAGAAAACATCATAATTTAAACAAATACTCTGAAGCAGGTCCAATTTACGTGGAAATAATTTCCTGACAGCATTCTTACATTATTATCTAGATTTTGATGTGTTGCACAGGGTTATGAACACACTTTCCTTAAAAAAAAAAAAAAAAAAAGGTTAGGATAGAGCTGTGTCACTAACATTTGACAAAGATGATTTCTGTAAATGTTTTTAAGTAAAAATTTATTTTCTTCTGCAGACAGTTTTAGATCATTCTCATTAAGCTCACATCTCAAGGTGGATCATTTTTCATTAGTGTGATTGACTTAAGGCTTATTACTACATGGTATAAAGCCTAAGAATTGACAACTGAATCTATTAGAAGCAAAGAGTGATAAATTTTTCACAAACACTTTGAAATATTGATAAGCAGAAAACTTGCCTTTACTTTTCTTTTTCCAATATGTTTAAAAGTGGTTACACTGTGGGAAATAACTATACTATTAATGCTACTTAACCTTTGATGATACCTCTTTATGCGTTAGTTCATGTACGTGTGTATTTGTGTGTGTCTGTATATATATAACATATATATGTACATAGCTAAATTTATATACACACATATTTATGATCATTTGTGCCCCTCTTTGAAGCACCTGAGCTGTAGACACAAGTTCCTAAGCCCTTTGGATTTTAATATAATTAATCTAGTGCTAAATAAGTAGTGAGTAAACAATAAAAGTGGAAAAAGAACAACATCTGGCAATATCTGGATGTGCCAGTTATGTTTCTTTCTATTTCAGTTTTGGTGAAAATAATGTACAGCACAACATGCACCCATTCATCAATTTCTACATGTTTGAGTCAATAACACTGGTTACATTCTTCGCCTGTGTCACTATTCTCGCTATCTCTACCCATATTGCTTCACCACCATTAATTTAGACTCTCTACCCCTCTAAACATCTCGTCTGTGCTTTAGAGTTATTATTGAGTTATTAGTAAATTATTATTAAATTCATTGGTAATTTGATGTCAGTTATGGTTTTAAGAATGTGTCCCCTTTCAAAAGTTAGGAAGCAATATTGGTTGTAAAAACTTTCTGGTCTCTGTCAGATCACATTAAGAAATGGAAGCTTGACTCGCTTTGTTTCTCTTATCCTTAGTTTTTTTATTTAGAAAAGGAGAGGGGTTGTGCTAGATGATATTTGAGGGCTCTTTCAGCTCTAACGTCCTGTGAGTTGTAAACGTCATTAGCTACTGATATCTTTCACAAGAGCAGGTAGTTGAATCCTAATTGCTTTCCCTTTTCTGTTTTAGTGTATTTCAACCTTCTGAGATTTTGCACGAGACAAGAAATAAATTGGGCTCTCTTTTTCCTGACATGAGGGAATGCAGCTGGTGAGACAATGAGTGTCTCTCTAGGAAACTCACATAAACGATTTCATATTGTTGGGCTAGTTCTGAAGACATCCGACATCTGAAAGGGATAGTACGAAAGTACTAAGACGGGACAAAGAGAAACTTCCACTGAATCTGTAAAATAGAACACACAGTGCCTTAATAGTTAAGATTTTTTAACACACTATGTTGGCTATAAATGGTTTTCTTGTTAACTACATGGTGTCTTTTCTGAGGAGTCTCTGGGTGGTGCAAAGGGTTAACACCCTCGGCTGCTAACCAAAAAGTTGGAGGTTCAAATCGTCCCAGAAGACCTTCAGAAGAAAAACCTGGTAATCTACTTTAGAAAAATCAGCCATTGAAAACCTTATGGAACACAGTTGTACACTGGCACACATGGGTTCACCGTGAGTTGAAGTCAACTTGATGGCAACTGTTTTTTTTTTTTTTTTTTTTTAAATCTATTTTCAACCTTAGGTTTCTTGAAAGACCTTTAAAATCATCCCAGCATTCAGTGTGGATGTCTTCAAGATTCTTGCCATTCTGCGTTAGAGTATCTCAACCAATACAGACTCCCGTCTTCTCCAATACCTACTCTCCCTCTGACACTACTTCCCATATCACAGGCTTCCAGATGGCCAATTTTAATTCAATTAGCAAGTATTTATGAACTGCATACTATTTGTTCCACTCTGTGGTAGGTACTAGGGACATACACATAAATAAAATAGGGACCTATCAACATGAATTGATCACAAAGCACTACCCTGGGTTAAATGAACAAATTGATCTGCTGTGTAGCTACATTTGACACTGAGCACTTAAAAATGAGAGAATGACTGCCTTAGTTTTTTTTGTTTTTTGTTTTATTTTCTTTTTCACAGTTAATGATGATCCCTTCATCACACTGATATTGGAAACTTTGTCTCATAATGCTATGGCATATTCATAACAATAAAACAATTATATCAATATTTACAAGAATATCTTATTTACTATGTCAAGAGAGAAGGTAAACATTCCTTTCTTTTCGTCCAAAAGTGACACCGAATTATTAACATATATATTAAAGGAAGTGGTGCTGAAACACATTGTTTATAAATTTTTGAGAACCATATGTCTGATAGGAGCCCTGGTGGCACAGTGGTTAAAGTGCTCAGCCATTAATCAAAAGGTTGGTAGTTCAAACCCACAGGAGAAAGATGTGCCAGTCTGCTTCTGTAAAGATGTACAATGTTGGAAACCCTATGAGGCAGTTCGACTCTGTCTATAGGGTCACTATGACTCAGAATCTACTCGACGGCAGTGGGGTTTCTTGTTTGTTTGTTTTTTCTGGTTTTATCTATCTGATAACATAAATGGTGAGTATACACATGGACCTTGCCTGAAGGAATACAGAGGAATCAAATCAACTACATCTGTGAAAAGAGAAGATGGAAAAGCTCAATATCATCAGTCAGAACAAGGCCAGGGGCAGACTGTGGAACAATTTTCTCGTATGCGAGTTCAAGTTCTAGTTGAAGAAAATTAGAACAACTTAACCAGAGCCAAAGTACAACCTTAGGTATATCCCACCTGTATTTAGAGACCATCTCAAGAATAGATTTGAACCCTAATGACAGAAGACCAGATGAGTTGTGGAATGACATGCTCAGCATTACTCAAGCTGAAAGAACTGAAGAAAAAAATTCAAGCCTCTAGTTGCAATATTGAAGGATTCTATGTGGAAAATATTAAATGATGCAGCAGGCATCAAAAGAAGATGGAAGGGAAGCCAGAATAACGGCGCTCTAGGCAGAAGCACCACGCCGTCCCTCCACAGCAAAGATGCGAAAAACTAAGCCAAACAGAGAAAACAACAATCCTGAAACCCTAAAACATCAAATGAAGAGATAAAGAACCCAGCCAAGCACCAAATGGAGTGAGAAAACTGACAGAGAACAGAGAGCGAGGAGAGATTCATGCAGAGGTCCCCTACCAGCTAAAACAGTGCAGATCCGCCATCTTGGACTCCTATCGGAAACCAGCAAACATGGGGTACAAGAAAGCAGCTTCACGGAGCTTCCAGCGGGAGACAAAACAACCAGTAATTTGTAATATACGCTTTCCCACCCCCAACCCTTCTTCACCCCCACTCGGCCTCCTCTGCTTCCCGTGGCCACAATCTCTTGTCCAGGAAGCACCGGCTGCTTGGATTACACACACCGGGACGGGCCGACTCTCTAAGTGCCATTTGTTGGCTGCTGGTGTTGCTTTTTTCCACTTCTTTTGATTTCTTCCTTACCTTTCACCACCTCCCTCTCCTTTCGCTCAAATACCTGGCTCCGTGCGCCATCTTTGCTTCTTCCTAAGGGGCTGCAGAGCTCCGGTAATTTGTGATATACGCTTTCCCACTCCCTACCCTTCTTCACCCACACTTGGCCCCCTCTGCTTCCTGCGGACACAGTCTCTTGTCTGAGAAACACCGGCTGCTTGGATTCCACCAGCCCGCACTAGCTGGCTTTCTGAGTGCCATTTGTTGGCTGCTGGTGTTGCTTTTTTTTCTCCTTCTTTTGATTTCTTCCTTACCTCTCACCACCTCCCCCTCCTTTCACTCAAATACCTGACCCTGTGCGCCATCTTTGCTTCTTCCTGAGGGGCTGTGGAGCTCCGTTCGAGTGTGGAGCCGCTTCCCGTTCTGGGCTGCCATGCTGGTGCGATCCCAGGGCTTTTGTTTGTTTCTTTGTTCTGAAATATTTGTTTGTTTTCTTTTCCTTTTCTTGAGTTGGGAGCCGTTTCTGGCCAGGCGGAGACTACGCCCTCGGCTTGCACAGATGTGCAGAGGGATCCCTGAGAGCATTTCTTCTTTTGTTGTTGTTTCTTTCTATTTTTTTTCCCTGTTTTTTGGTGGGCTTTTCTTGTTCTTTTTTTTAAAATTTGTTTTGTTTTCTTTTCCCTCTTTTTCCCTTTTTGTTTTTCTTCATTACTCAGTTTCTCGTCTCTAAATCTTCCTGCTCTTTCTGTTCCCTGAATACCTGGCGTTGTATACCTCTGCACCTTCTGGCCAGGCTGTGCTGCAGCACCTGAGAGTGACTTCCACGGACCTCATAGCTGCACAGGTGGGATCCCTGGGAACTTTGTGGTTCTTTAACAGTTCTGATTTTTATTTATTTTTTCGTTTGTTTTCTTTTCTTCCTCTTCCCCTCTCTGTTTTTCTCCATTTCATGGTCTCTCATCTCTCCACTCCAACAGCAAGCTCCCCTAGCATTCTTTTTTGTTTGTTTGTATGTTTTTGGCCCCTGTTCCTCTCTCCTCTCTCCCATGTCCATCTTAGCTCCACACATAACTACAATCTCCCCGCTACAGCCTGCCTACCTGCAGCGTGCAATTGGCATCACACTACCAAGTGGCACAGGCACGGCCTGCTGGAACCTGCCCTGCACGGATTACTGACCCGCCCTGGTGGCTGTGGTGGGTGCTGCAGACGGCCCAACCCAGTGACTCCTCTTCAGCTGGACGTACCCTGCCGTACAATATCTGAGTAACTGACCCTGCCAATTGGAGAAGGAGGCAAAAGGTGTTGTGCCAACAGACGAGAAGACAACGAAGAGCACACAGTTCGCCTGCTCAGACATAGTCAAATTTAAAAAAAAAAGGGATGAAACAAACAAATCTACAATCAATCAATGAGATAAATAACTACTGAATGCCCAGAAGACAACAGACAATATCAAAACATTTACAAAAACAGGACAGGATGGTTCTAGTAGGCGTCCAAAATAAAACACCAGATGACTCTCCACTGGAAGATAATGCACTAGAACTACCTGATACAGAATTCAAATCTCTAATACTCAGAATTCTCCAAGAGCTGAGGCAAAAAGCTGACAAACATGAGGAAAAAATAGACAAATTCATGGAAAATACAGACAAAAAATTGGAAGAATTCAGGAAAATAATGCAGGAACAAAATGCTAAAATAAATTCACAACTAGAAATTATATAAAGACAGCAATTAGAAATCCAAAAGATAAACAACAAGATTTCAGAAATGGACGGTGTCATAGAAAGGCTGAGAAGCAGATATGAAACGGTGGAAGACAGGATCAGTGGAATTGAAGACATACACTTAGATGCAACTCTGTTTGAGGAAAACTCAGAAAAAAGAACAAAGAAAAATGAAGAGACCCTGAGAGTTATGTGGGATATAATCAAAAGCAAAAATTTTCGAGTGATAGGAGTTCCAGAACAGGTAGAGAAAACAGAAAACACAGAGAGGATCACTGAAGAACTGCTGACAGAAAACTTCCCCAACATCATGAAAGATGAAAAGATGGCCATCCAAGAAGCTCAATGAACCCCATATAGGAGAGACCCCAAAAGAAAATCACCAAGGCATATCATAATCACACTCGCCAAAACCAAAGACAAACAAAGAATCCTGAGAGCAGCTCATGAAAAACAAGAAGTCACATACAGAGGAGAAACAATAAGACTAAGCTCAGATTATTCGGCAGAAACCATGCGGGCAAGAAGGCAATGGGATGACAAATATAAAATCTTGAAAGAAAAAAAAATTGCCAGCCAAGAATAATATATCCTGCAAAACTCTCATTCAAATTTGATGGTGAAATTAGGTCATTTCCAGATTAAACAGAAAGTAAGGGGATATGTAAAAGTCAAACCAAATTTACAAGAATTATTAAAGGGAGTTCTTCGATCTGAGGACAAACGGCTTCAGCTTACAGGCAGAATCTAGGATGCAGGATCGTACCAGCCAGACACCAATCTAGGAAATGAACTCTTGAGGACAATCCAAAACCACAAGAAATACAATAGGGAATCAGAGCAGTTAATCAGTAAATGACAACAACATCAAAACAATAAAAGAGGGAATAAACGGCATAGGTCTAGAAACCTGTAATGGAGAGGAAGGCAAGGTGATACCAAGTAATGGCAGACTGCTTCAAACTTAGAAAAATAAGGGTAAAATTTATGGTAACCACAAAGAAAGTTAACAAACATACTCATAAAAATAAACATGAAAAACAAAGTCTCAGCAAAAACAAAACCTACAGAAACAAGAGAAAAGAAAAAAAATCCACAAACAAAAGTAACTCAGCACGAGACAGTAAGAAGAACAAAGAAAATTTCAGCACCTCAAAAAAAAGCACTACAAAATGACAGCAAGAAACCCACATCTATCAATAATTACACTGAATGTAAATGGACTCAATGCACCCATAAAGAGACAGAGAGTGGCAGAATGGATAAGAAAACAGGATCCATCAATATGCTATCTACAACAGACACACCTTAGAAACAAAGATGTGAATTTATTAAAAGTCAAAGGTTGGAAAAAAATGTGTCAAGCTAACCACTACCAAAAAGGAGCAGGAGTGGCAATTCTAATCTCAGATAAAATAGACTTTAAAACAAAATCTACCATGAAAGACAAAGAAGGACACTATACAATGATTAAGGGGACGATCCATCATGAACACATAACCATAATAAACATCTACACACCCAATGACAGGGCTCCAAAATACATAAAACAAACTCTAACAACACTGAAAAGAGAAATTGACAGTTCCACAATAATAGTAGGAGACTTCAATACACCACTCTCAGTAAAGGACAGAACAACTAAGAAGAAACTCAGCAAAGATACAGAAGACCTAAAGGGCACAATCAGCAAACTGGACCTCATGGACATATATAGAACACTCCATCCAACTGCTGCAAAGTACACATTCTTTTCCAATGCACTTGGGACATTCTCGGAATAGACCACATCTTAGGCCACAGAGCAATCCTCAACAAGATCCAAAGCACTGAGATAATTCAAAGTATCTTCTCTGACCACAATGCCATCAAGGTAGAAATTAATAATAGAAAGAGCAAGGAAAAAAAATCAACTGCATGGAAACTGAATAATACCCTGCTTACACATCAGTGGGTAATAGAAGAAATCAGAGATGGAATCCAAAAATTCCTAGAATCAAATGAGAATGAAAACACATCATACCAAAACCTTTGGGACACAGCAAAGGCAGTCCTCAGAGGACAATTTATAGCAATAGATGCACATATCAAAACAGAAGAAAGGGACAAAATCAATGCATTAACTACAGAACTCAAACAAATAGAAAGAGAACAGCAAAAAAAGCCCACAACCACTGGAAGAAAAGAAAGAGTAAAGATCAGAGCAGAAATAAATGAAATAGAGAACAGAAAAACAATAGAAAGGATCAACAAAACCAAAAGCTGGTTCTTTGAAAGAATCAACAAAATCGACAAACCACTGGCCAGACTGAGAAAAGAAAAACAGGAGAGGACACAAATCACCCAAGTAAGAAATGAAATGGGGGACATTACAACAAACCCAACTGAAATAAAAAGGATTATAACAGAATATTATGAAAAACTATACTCCAACAAATTTGAAAACCTAGAGGAAATGGATAAATTTCTAGAAACACATGGCCTACCCAAACTACAACAAACTGATGTTGAAAATCTGAACAGACCCATAACAAAAGAAGAGATTGAAAAGGTAAAAAAAAAAACTCCCAACCAAGAACAACCCTGGCCCAGATGGCTTCACTGGAGAATTTTACAAAACATTTACAGAAGACCTAGTACCAGTACTACTCAAGCTATTTCAGAGCATAGAAGAGGAAGCAACACTTCCAAATTCATTCTATGAAGCCAGCATAACGCTGATACCAAAACCAGGAAAAGATGTCACAAAAAGAGAAAATTACAGACCAATATCTCTCATGAATATAGATGCAAAAATTCTGAACAAAATTCTAGCCAATAGAATTCAGCATCATATCAAAAAAATAATAGACCACGACCAAGTAGGATTCATACCAGGTATGCAAGGATGGTTCAACATTAGAAAATCAATCAATGTAATCCACCACATAAATAAAAGGAAAGAAAAGAATCACATGATCATCTCAATGGACGCAAAAAACGCATTTGACAAAGTCCAACACCCACTCCTGAGAAAAACTCTCAATCAAAGAGGTATAGAAGGGAAATTTCTCAACATAATAAAGGGCATCTATGCAAAACCAATGGCCAACATCATTCTTAATGGAGAGAGGCTGAAAACATTCCCCTTGAAAACAGGAACAAGACAATGATGCCCTTTATCACCACTCCTATTTAACATTGTGCTGGAAGTTCTAGCTAGAGCAATAAGGCAAGAAAAAGAAATAAAGGGCATCCAAATTGGTAATGAAGAAGTTAAACTATCCCTGTTTGCAGATGATATGATACTATACATAGAAAACCCTAGAGATTCCATGAGAAATCTACTGGAACTAATAGAAAGATTCAGCAGAATAGCAGGATACAAGATAAACATTCAAAAATCAGTTGGATTCCTATACACCAATAAAGAGAACAATGAAAAGGAAATCACAAAAACAATACCATTTATAATAGCCGCTAAAAAGATAAAATACTTAGGAATAAATCTGACCAGGGATATAAAAGACCTATACAAGAAAACTACAAAACACTACTGCATGAAACCCAAAGGGATCTACATAAATGGAAAAACATACCATGCTCCTGGATAAGCAGACTCAACATTGTGAAAATGACAATTCTACCCAAAGCAATTTACAAATACAACGAAATCCCGATCCAAATACCAACAACATTCTTCAAAGAGATGGAAAAACTAATCATTAACTTTATGCGGAAAGGGAAGAAGCCCTGAATAAGTAAAGCACTACTGAAGAAGAAGAATAAAGTTGGAGGACTCACACTACCTGACTTGAGAACCTACTATACAGCTCCAGTAGTCAAAACAGCCTGGTACTGGTACACCGACAGATACATTCAGCAATGGAACAGAATTGAGAACCCAGATGTAAATCCATCCACCTACGGTCACCTGATCTTCGACAAGGGCCCAAAGTCCATCAAACGGGGAAAAGACAGTCTTTTTAACAAATGGTGCTGGCAAAACTGGATATCCACCTGCAAAAAAATGAAACAGGACCCATACCTCATACCGTATACAAAAACTACTTCAAAATGGATCAAAGACCTGAATATAAAGCCTAAAACTATAAAGTCCATAGAAGAAAAAATAGGACCAACACTACAGGCCTTAATACACGGCATTAACAGGATACAAACCATAACCATCAACGCACAAACCCCAATAGATAAGCGAGATAACTGGGATCTTCTAAAAATCAAACACCTATGCCCTTCAAAAGTCTTCACCAAAAGAGTAAAAAGAGAACCTACAGACTGGGAAAAAGTTTTTGGACAGTACAAGTCAGACAAAGGTCTAATCTCCATAATCTACAAGAAAATCCAACACCTCTACAACAAAAAGACACACAATCCTATGAAAAAATGGGCAAAGGAAATGAACAGACACTTCACCAAAGAAGACATTCAAATGGCCAACAGACACATGAGGAAATGCTCGCGATCACTAGCCATTAGAGAAATGCAAATTAAAACCACAATGAGATACCATCTCACCCCGGCATTACTGGCATGAATCAAAAACACTGGAAATAACAAATGTTGGAGGGGCTGCGGGGAGATCGGAACTCTTGTGCACTGCTGGTGGGAATGCAAAATGGTACAACCATTTTGGAAAATGATATGGTGCTTCCTCAGAAAGCTAGAAATAGACATACCATTCGATCCAGCAATCCCACTCCTAGGACTATATCCTAGAGAAATAAGAGTCGTCACTCGAATAGACATATACACGCCTATGTTCATGGCAACATTGTTCACAATAGCAAAACGATGGAAACAACCTAGATGTCCATCAGCAGATGAATGGATAAACAAACCATGGTACATGCACACAATGGAGTACTGTGCAACGAGAAAGAACAACAGTGAATCTGTGAACCATCTCATAACATGGATGAAACTGGAGGACATTATGCTGAGTGAAATAAGTCAATCACAAACAGACAAATATTGTATGAGACCCCTATTGTAAAAACCCATGGAAAAGTTCACACACAAAATGTAAGTCTTTGTTGGTTACCAGGGATGGGAGGGGTGGGGGCGAATACTAAATAGGCAATAGATAAGTGGTATCTTGGGTTAAGGGTGAGATAGTACACAATACTGGGGAAACCAGCACAACTTGTACAAGGAAAGGTCATGGAAGCCCCACAGACACATCCAAACTCCCTGCGGGACTGAATTGCTGGGCGAAGGGCTGTGGGGACCATGGTCTCGGGGAACATCTAGCTCAGCTGGCATGACACAGCTTATAAAGACAATGCTCTACATTCTACCTTGGTGAGTAGTGTCTGGGGTCTTAAAAGCCTGTGAGCGGCCATCTAAGATACTCCACTGGTCTCATCCCTTCGGGAGCAAGGGAGAATGAAGAGAACAGGATACAAGGAAAAGATTCGTCCAAAGAACTAATGGTCCACAGCTACAAAAGCCTCCACCGGACTGAGTCCAGTACAGCTAGATGGTGCCCGGCTACCACCACTGACTGCTCTGACCAGGGTCACAACAGAGGTTTCTGGACAGAGCTGGAGAAGGATGTAGAACATAATTCTAACTCACACACAAAAAAAAAGACCAGATTTACTGGCTTAAAGGAGACTGGAGTAACCCTGAGAGTATGGCCCCCAGACACCCTTTTAGCTCAGTGTTGAAGTTATCTCCAAGGTTCACCGTTCAGCCTGGGAGTGGACAGCCTCATAAAACCAAATGAGACTAATGAGGTACAGGAGTCCAGTGACTAGGGCCAGAAGGCAGAAGGGGATAAGGAAGCTGGTGATAGGGAACCCAAGGTTGAGTAAGGATATTGTTGATGTGTTGTGAGATTGTTAACCATTGTCATAGGGCAACATGTGTAGTAAAGTGAAATGAGAAACTATTTTGTTCTGTAAGCCTTCATCTTAAGTGAGAATAGCAGCACAACTGGAAGAGTGTAGTCAATGTCACTGAACTGTGCATGTAGAAATTTTTGAAATGGTGATCTTTGGCTACGTGTATTTTCACCAAAACAAGGTTGAGAAGTTAGAGGGTTGACATGTTGTGGGGTTGCTAACCAATGTCATAAAACAATATGTGTACTACTGCTTCATGAGAAACTATTTGTTCTATAAGCCTTCACCTGAAGTACAATTAAAAAAAAAAAAAAAAAGAAGATGGAAGGTCTACACAGAGTCACTGTACCAAAAAGTATTGGTCAACATTCAACCATTTCAGGTGGTAGAACATGATCAAGAACCCATGGTACTGAAGGGAGACGCCCAAGCTTCACTAAAAGCATTAGCATAAAACAAGGCTCCAGGAATTGATGGAATACCAACTGAGATGTTTCAACAAACAAATGCAGCACTGGAAGCGCTCACTCATCTGTGCTAAGGAATTTGGAAGACAGCTACCTGGCCAACCAACCGGAGGAGATTCATATGTATGCCTATTCCCAAGAAAGGAGATCCAACAGGAAAGGGCAATTATCTAAAAATATCATTAACATCACATACAAATAAAATTTTGGCGAAGATCATTCAAACGCAGTTACAGCAGTACATCATCCGTGAAGTGCCAGAAATTCAAACCAGATTCAGAAGAGGACGTGGAACAAGGGATATCGTTGCTGATGTCAGATGGATCCTGGCTGAACGTAGAGAATACCAGAAAGATGTTTACCTGTGTTTTATTGATTATGCAAAGGCGTTCGACTGTGTGGATCATAACAAATTATGGGTAACATATCGAAGAATGGGAATTCCAGAACACTTAATTGTGCTCATGAGGAACCTGTACTTAGACCAAGAGAAAATTTGTCAAACAGAACAAGGGGATACTGTGTGATTTAAAGTCAGGAAAGGTGTACCTTTGGGTTGTATCCTTTCACCATACTTATTCACTCTGTATGCTGAGCAAGTAATCTGAGAAGCTGGACTATATGAAGAAGAGTGGGGTATCAGGATTAGAGGAAGACTCATTAACAACCTGTGATATGCAGATGACACAACCTTGCTAGCTGAACATGAAGAGGACTTGAACCAATTATTGATGAAGATCAAAGACCATGGCCTTCAGTATGGATTACATCTCAACATAAAGAACACAAAAATCCTCACAACTGGACCAATAAGCAACATCATGATAAACGAAGAAAAAAATTGAAGTTGTCAAGGATTTCATTTCACTTGGATCCACAATCTACGCCCATGGAAGCAGCAGTCAAGAAATCAAACAACGTATTACATTGGGCAAATCAGCTGCAAAAGACCCCTTTAAAGTGTTGAAAAGCAAAGACGTCACTTTGAGGACTAAGGTGGGCCTGACCTAAGCCATGGTATTTTCAGTAGTCTCATACACATGCGAAAGCTGGACAATGAATAAGGAACACCAAAGAAGAATTGATTCCTTTGAATTGTGTGTGCTGGTGAAGAATATGGAATATACCACGGACTGCCAGAAGAATGAACAAATCTGTCTTGGAAGAAGTACAGCCAGAATGCTCATTAGAAGCAAGGATAGTGAAACTTTGTCTCACATACTTTGGGCATGTTATTGGGAGGGACCAGTCTCTGGAGAAGGACATCATGCTTGCTAAAGTAGACGGTCAGCAAAAAAGAGCAAGCCCCTCAATGAGATGGATTGACACAGTAGCTGCAACAATGGGCTCAAAAATAGCAAAGATTATGAGAATGATGCAGGACCAGGCAGTGTTTCATTCTGTTGCACATAGCTATGAGTCGGAATCTACTCAACAGCACCTAACTACAGCAACATATCTGATAAGCATCTAATATCCAAAATATATAAAATATTGCTATGACTTAAAAACAAAAAGTCAAATAACCCAATCAAAAAATGGGCAACAGTTCACCCAAGAGGAGATTCAAAGGCCAACAAGCATTTGAAAAGATGCATAACATCATTAGCCATTAGGGAGATGCAAATCAAAACCACAGTGAGATACTAACACACCTCCTTTAGAGTGGCAGTGATCAAAAAAATGGAAAACAGCAGGTGTTGGTGAGGTTGTGGAGAAACCAGAACCCTCATTTGTTGCTAGTGGGACTGTAAAATGATACAGCCACTGTGAAAAACAGTTTGGCGGTTCATTAAAAAGTTAACTATAGAAATACCATATGACTCAGCAATCCCAATCCTACGTATATACCTAGAAGAAGTGAAAGCAGGAATGCTAATAGAAACCTGTACATCAATGTTCACTGCAACACTTTTCACAATAGCCAAAAGGTGGAAACAACCTAAATGTCCATCAACAGATGAATGGATAAACAAAATGTGATATGTACATATAATGGAATATTATATGTATATAAGACATATATATATATAATGGAATATTACTCAACCAGAAAGAGAAATGAAGTCCTGATGCATGTCACAACGAACCTTGAAAGCATTCTGCTAAGCAAGAAAAGTCATTCACGAAGGACAAATACTGTATGATCTCACATATGTGAAATAAGCAAATATGTAGAAACAAAGATTATTAGTGGTTTCCAGAGGTAGGAGGGAGGGTAAAAGAGGGAGTTTTTGGTTAGTGGGCATTCAGTTTATGTTAATGGTAGTGGAATAATTTGGAAAACAATAGTGATAATGGTTATATAACACAAAGACTATAATAAATGTCGCTAAATTATATATGTCAAAATTGTTGAATTAGTGAATGTTTTGTTGTGTATATTTTCACTACAATAAAAAAAATTCTTAGATAAAAAATAATAAACAAACAACCTGGAAAAAAAATAATACGGTCTGTCAGGAGACCATTCCTACCCATTCTAGTTCTATACACTCACTCTTCACTTATCAACATGGTTAGGTTCCAAAGACCAGGTTGTTATGAGAAAATCGTTGTTACGCGAAAGTGGAGTATGACCACATCAGATCAAAAAATGGAGGATGACTACATCATTACATAACTGACAAATTACATCATTACATAACTGCCAAATCACTGAGAATCATAATCCAGCCAAAATGACACACAACCTTAACCATCAAAGCCAGCGTTTCTCTAGTCTTGTACCTTGGTGTTCGTTACTGTCAGACATACGTCATTAATGCACAAAATAGTCAGCATGTTTTTTTACAATTGCAGTAAATGCGAAATGTCGGATAATGAGATAGTCAATAAGTGAGGAGTAGATGTAGATGGTTTTAGACAGTAGATCTGGTGAAAACATTAATAATAAGAAAGGCAAGTAAATTCACACACTCTTGGCCCAACTGGCTCCAGCTCACTAAATCAAAAGTTGATGAAAAGTCAATAAAAGTTGGGAAAAAAATTTAACTTGCTGTCTTAGGCATCTGGTGCTGCTACAGCAGAAATATCATAAGTGGATGCCTTTAACAAAGAGAAATTTATTTCTTCACAGTAAAGTAGGCTAAAAGTCCAAATTCAGGGCGTCAGCTCCAGGGGAAGGCTTCCTTTCTCTGTCGGCCTTTTTCTCATCAATGTTTCCACGGACTAGGAGCTTCTCTGTGCAGGGACCCCGGTCCAAAGGATGCGCTCTGCTCCCGGCACTGCTTTCTTGATGGTATGAGGTCTCCAACTCTCTGCTTGCTTCCCTTTCCTTTTATCTCTCAGGGAAACTCCCTTTACATTGGATCAGAGATGTGACCTGGGTAAGGGTGGTGTTACAATCTCACCCTAATTCTTTTTAACATAAAATTACAATCACAAAATGGAGGCCAACCACACAATTCTGGGAATCATGGCCCAGCCAAATTGATACACACATTTTTGGGGGGACATAATTCAATCCATGACGCTTGCTTTGACATATTTCTTCATAGGTGAAAGTCAATAGTAAAATAATTGTATCTGAAATCTGCCTGCTTCTCCTGAAAAGCAATGAACCTGCATTTTACAAATAAAAATGTTGGCTTCTAGTTTTGAGGACCTCTAACAACAAATTGGTCTATTTCTATGAGAAATGTTGGATTATCTAGACCTGCACTAATACAGTAGTGACTAATTACATGTAGGGTTGCTATGAGTCGGAATTGACTCAATGGCAATGGGTTTTGTTTTGTTTTTTGGTTTAATTACATGCGGCTACTGAGCACATGAAATGTGGCTACTTGGAATTGAGATGTGGTCTAAGTATAAAACAAACACAGTAATTTGAAGACATATGAAAAAGGGAATGGCCAACAAATGTATTAATATCAACAGTTCATTTATATATTGTTATATTAATTACATGATTAAATGATAATATTTTAGATATATTAGGTCAAGTAAAACGTATTATTAAAATTAATTTCATGTGTTCCTTTTTAAATGTGGCCACTAGGAAATTCCAAATTACATGTATGGTTTATATTTTATTTCTGTTGGACAGCACTAATATAAAACCTAATTTATAATACTTCAGTATAGGCAGTGGTTACATATGTGTTTGTTAGTTTCAGTTTACACTCTATTGTTGTTGTTGTTAGGTGGTCTTTGAGTTAGTTCCTACTCATAGCGACCCCATGTACAACAGAATGAAAAGCTGCCCACTCCTGTGCCATCCTCACAATCGTTGTTATGCTTGAGCCCATTGTTGCAGCCACTGTGTCAATCCGTCTCCTTGAGGGTCTTCCTCTTTTTCGCTGACCCTCTACTTGACTAAGCATGACATCCTTCTCTAGGGACTGGTCCCTCCTGATAACACGTCCAAAGTACATGAGAAGTCTCACCATTCTGGCTTCTAAGAAGCATTCAGGCTTTACTCCTTCCAAGACAGATTTGTTCGTTTTTCTGGCAGTCCATGGTATATTCAATATTCTTCACCAACACCATAATTCAAAGACATCAATTTTTCTTTGGTTTCCCTTATTCATTGCTCGCATTTCACATGCATTTGAGGCAATTGAAAATATCATGCCTTAGGTCAGGCTCACTTTAGTCCTCAAAGTGACATCTTTGCTTTTCAACACTTTAAAGAGGTCTTTTGCAACAGATTTGCCCAATGCAATGTGTCCTTTGATGTCCTGACCACTGCTGTCGTGGGCATTGATTATGGATCCAAGTAAAATGAAATCCTTGACAACTTCAGTATGTTCTTCGTTTATCATGATGTTGGTTATTGGTCCAGTTGTAAGGATTTTTGTGTTCTTTAGGTTGAGGTGTAATCCGTATTGAAGGAAGTAGTCTTTGATCTTCATCAGTAAGTGCTTCAAATCCTCTTCACTTTCTGCAAGCAAGGTTGTGTCATCTGCAAATCGCGGGTTGTTAATGATGTTGCATTCTTCTTCATATATTGCAGCTTCTCAGATTATCTGCTCAGCATACAGACTGAGTAAGCATGGTGAAAGAATGCCACCCCCACGCAAACGTTTCCTGAATTTAAACCAGGCAATATCCCTTTGTTCTTTTTGAACGACTGCCTCCTGGTCTATGTACAGGTTCCTCGTGAGCACAATTAAGTGCTCTGGAATTCCCATTCTTCACAATGTTATCCATAATTTGTTATGATCCACACAGTCTAATGCCTGTGCATAGTCAATAAAACACAGCTAAACATCTTTCTGGTATTCTCTGCTTTCAACAGAGATCCATCTAACATCAGCAATGATATCCCTCTTTCCACATCCCCTTCTGAATCCAGCTTGAACTTCTGGCAGTTCCCTGTCGATGTACTACTGCAATTGCTTTTGAATGATTTTCAGCAAGATTTTACTTGTGTATAATATTAATGATATTGTTCAATAATTTCCACATTCTTTTGGCTCACCTTCTTTGGAATGGGCACAAATTTGGGTTCTCTTCCAGTCAGCCAGGTAGCTGTCTTCCAAATTTCTTGATACAGACGAATGAGCACTTCCAGCGCTGCATCTGTTTGTTGAAATATCTCAGCTGGTATCCTGTCAATTCCTGAAGCCTTGTTTTTCGCCAATGCCTTCAGTGCAGCTTGGAGCTCTTCCTTCGGTACCATTGGTTCTTGATCATATGCTACCTCCTGAAACGTTTGAATGTCGACCAATTCTTTTTGGTACAGTGACTGTGTATTCATCTTCTTTTGATGCTTCCTGCATCTTTCAATTTTTTCCCCGTAGAATCCTTCAATATTCCAACTCTAGTCTTGAATTTTTTCTTCGTTCTTGCAGCTTGAGAAATGCTGAGCTTGGTCTTCCCTTTTGGTTTTCTAACTCCAGGTCTTTGCACACTTCATTGTAATACTTTTCTTTGTCTTCTTGAGCTGCCCTTTGAAATTTTCTGTTCAGCTCTTTTACTTCATCTTTTCTTCCTTTCACTTTAGCTCCTCTATGTTCAAGAGCAAGTTTCAGACTGTCTTCTGACATCCAGTTTGGTCTTTTCATTCTTTCCTGTCTTTTTAATGACCTTTTGCTTTCTTCATGTATGATGTCCTTGATGACATTCCACAACTCTTCTGGTCTTCAATCATTAGTGTTCAGTGTGTCAATCTATTCTTGAGATGGTCTCTAAATTTAGATGGGATATACTCAAGTCGTACTTCAGCTCTCATAGATTTGTTCTAATTTTCTTCAACTTAAACTTGAACTTGCATATGAGCAATTGATGGTCAGTTCCACAGTCAGCCCCTGGCCTTGTTCTGACTGATGATATTGAGCTTTTCTGTGGTCTCTTTCACAGATGTAGTGGATTTGATTCCTGTGTATTCCATCTGGTGAGGTCCACATGTACAGTTGTATAGTCGCTGTTTGTGTTGTTGAAAAAAGGAATTTGCAATAAAGAAGTCATTTGTCTTGCAAAATTCTATCATGAGATCTTCAGCATCATTTCTATGACCAAGGCTGTATTTTCCAACTAACAATCTTCCTTCGTTTCCAACTTTGGTATTCCAAACACCAGTAATTATCAATGCATCTTGATTGCATGTTTGATTCATTTCAGACTGCAGAAGTTGGTAAAAATCTTCAGTTTCCCTATCTTTGGCATTGGGGGTTGCTGCATAAATTTGAATAATAGTCGTATTAACTGGTCTTCCTTGTAGGCTTGTGGATATTATCCTATCACTGACAGCAATGTACTTCAGGATAGATCTTGAAATGTTCTTTTTGATGATGCACGTTACATCACTCCTCTTCAATTTGTCATTCCCAGCATAGTAGACCATGTGATTGTCTGATTCAAAAAGGCCAATGCCAGTCCATTTCAGGTCACTAATGCCTAGGATATCCTATCAATCTTTATACTTTCCATTTCATTTTTGATGAATTCCAATTTTCCTTGATTCCTACTTTGTACATTCCACATTCTGATTATTAATGGATGTTTGCAGCTGTTTCTTCTCAATTTGAGTCATGCTACCTCAGCAAATGAATATCCCGAAAGCTTGGCTCTGTCCACATCATTAAGTTCGACTCTATTTTGAGGAGCCACTCTTCCCCAGTCATATTTTGAGTGCCTTCCAACATGAGGGGTTTATCTTCTGGCACTATATCAAACAGTGTTCCACTGCTATCCATAAGTTTTTCACTGGCCAATTTTTTCAGAAGTAGACTGTCAGGTCTTTCTTCCTGGTCTGTCTTAGTCTGGAAGCTCCACTGCAACCTGTCCACCATAGGTGTCCCTGCTGGCATTTGAACTACCGGTGGCATAGCTTCCAGTGTCACAGCAACACATATGCCACACAACAGGACAAACTAACAGATGTGTGGGGAATTTACACCATACAGGTGAATATTTCAAAGACAACATTCTGGAGATATATCTTACAAATATTTCAACGATCTTTATCTCTAATCATACCAGAGGGTGTATGAGGTAGACCATATTAATGTTCCAAATATGTGCAGCAGTATTTTGAGTACCTCTCTATTGGAAAATTATACTTCCCCATTCAGCTTTGGCCATGTGACTTGCTTTGGCCAATGAAACATGAATGGCAATGACTCATACCACTCTGGGCAGACTCTTTGAAAACCATAACGTGGTCTGTCAACTTTCTTTCTCTCTGTCACAAGACCAGTATGTCCTATACGAGGATTGCTCCTTCAGCCTGGGTCCCTGCAGAGCCATAGCTGACCCTGCAGAACTTGTAACATGTTGAGAAGAAAACCTGTCCCCAGAAGGTGGCCAAAAATAGGGAAAGAGGAGAGAGGAGGTAGTATAGCATCTGTTTTCCCATCAGCTGTGTGTCTCAGAACCACAACTGGGTGTATGTTCCACCAATTCAGCAGGTGAGGGCCAGAAATTTAAAAAACTTCTCAGGGAGACTCTGTGAAATTCTAGATTTCACTTTGAGGATTAAGGTGAGCCTGACCCAAGCCATGATATTTTCAATTGCCTCATATGCATGCGAAAGCTGGACAATAAATAAGGAAGACCAAAGAAGAACTGATGTCTTTGAATTACAGTGTTGGCAAAGAATATTGAGTATACCATGGACTGCCAGCAGAATGAACAAATCTGCCTTGGAAGAAGTACAGCCAGTATGCTCTTTAGAAGCCAGGATGATGAGACTTTGTCTCAAGTATTTGGACATGTTTTCAGGAGGTACCAGTCTCTGGAGAAGGACATCATGCTTAGTAGAGTAGATGGTCAGCGAAAAAGAGGAAGACCCTCAGCAGGCTGGATTGACACAGTGGTTGCAACAACGGGTTCAAACATAGCAACAATTGTGAGGAGGGTGCAGGACCTGGCAGCGTTTCGTTCTGTTGTGCGTGCGGTCAGTAGGAGTCGCAATCAAGTTGACAGTACCTAACAACAACAACAACAAAAACATGGATGTGTTAGGCAGAATAATGGCCAGCCAAAGATGTCCGCATTCCCAGAAGCTTTTAATATGTTAAGCTACGTGGCAAAGGGAAAGTAAGGCTGCAGATGGAATTACAGTTGCTAACAAGCTGAACTTGGTAAAGTACAGCGTCAGTGAAAATGAGGGAAATCCTCATTGAGGTGGATTGACACAATAGCCGAAACAATGGTCTTAAACATAGCAACAATCATGAAGATAGCACAGGGCCAGGAAACATTTCCTTCTGTTATACTTAAGGTTGCTATGAGTTACAGCTGACAACATCACCTAATAATAACAGCTACAAGAGCAATCAGCTGACCTTAAAATGGGATTATCCAGGTGAGTCCAATGTAATCACCAAACCAAAAGGAAAAAAAAAAAAAAAAAAAAACTAAACCCATTGCCATCTAGTTGATCCCAGTTCATAGAGACCCTGTAGGACAGAGTAGAACTGCCCCATAAGATTTCCAAGGCTGTAAATCTTTATGGAAGCAGAATTTTCATTTCCACCCCCAGATATACTGAAATCCGAATCTGTATTTTAACAAGATCCTCAGGTGACCCTTATGTATAACTTCCTGGGAACTTGTTAGAAATGCAAATTCTCAGGTGGGGTTCGAACGGGAACAAATTGGTAATGTGGTGAAACCCATGGGAAATTGTGTACTTCAGATTAGTAAATAAACACAATCAAGACTGTAGGTACCTTGCTTAGTGTAAATCTGTGCATAGCTTGCTTACTGGTTAATTCTAGCCTGAACAGAACAAAACATTGCCCATTCCTGTGCCATCTTCATGATCATTAGCAACAGCAGCAATAGAAAACTAATATAATTGACAAGAATTAGTTGCATTGCTACCAGTTATCCACAGTTTACAGAGTTTAAAAATAGTCTAGTCAAAGACAAGGCTTATATCTCTGTAGGATCAGTTGATTCCCAGAGTATCCAGCATTCCACTGAAAATATGCTCATTCCAAAGTCTTACATTTTTCCTTACATTACCAATTTAGAAAAGTAATAATAATATTTATTTTATTTTTTTGCCTTCTTGTCTTTTTTTAAAAATTATTTTATTATGCTTTTGGTGAAAGTTTACAGAGCACATTAGTTTCTCATTTAAAGATTTATACACAAATTGTTTCATGACATTGGTTACAATCCCCACTATGTGTCAACACTCTCCCCATTTCCGCCCAGGTTTCCGCGTTGCCATTCGTCCAGTTTTCCTGTCCCTTTCTGCCTTCTTGTCTTTGCTTTTGGGCAGGTGTTGCCCATTTGGTCTCATATACGTGATTGATCTAAGAAGAACGTTCCTCATGTGTGTTATTGTTTGTTTTATATGCTTGTCTAATCTTGGGCTGAAAGGTGAACTTCGAGAATGGCTTCAGTTCTGAGTTAGAAGAGTGTCTGGGTGCCCTAGTCTCAGGGGTTCCTCCAGTCTCTGTCAGACCAGTAAGTCTGGTCTTTTTTGTGAATTTGAATTTTGTTGCACATTTTTCTCCCGCTCTGTCTGGGATCTCCCACTGTGATCACTGTCAGAGTGGTTGGTAAATGATATTTATTTTTTAATGAAGAACTCACACTCACGCTAAATCTATAGTGCTTATGGCGCTGACTTTTTAGGTAAGCAAATACAAGTGGGAATGTATTCCTAATGAGATGAATGACTTAGCATTTAGCAATTGCAAAGATGCCCCAACCAACCACAGGATCATTAATCACTGATGGAAGCAGAAGTGAGCAAATTAATGACTCGATGGTTCAGTAGAACCCCCCTTGAAAACTGGGGAAAGCCAAGTCATCAATAACTTGGGAATCAATTCTTGCTCCATCAGCCAATTTCTAGCCAAAAGGAGTAATGGCTTTTTGGTAGCCAACTGCTTCAGCTTCAGGGCGTGTGTTACAGCGAGATTTTCTTTCCTTCAATTAAATTGACCCTGACCCTATAGAAACCTTGCCAAGTAGAAACTGATTGACAGGCACTGATAAAAAATGCAAAAATATAGAAAGCATTAGATAAAAAAATGATGATTGTAGTGGAATTACATTGCTTTTGCTTTCCTAGTATCTGTAGCTCATTCTTTCCATAGCAGCACACTTAGAGTTTTGGATGAGGCCAGTCCCACAGACATTCTCTTCACCATCTCCATTCAAACAAGAGTGGTTCATCTGTCTCAATTATTGATTTAAGAATTGTTATGAGACCAAATTTGACCCAATGAGAATCAAGCCTAGATCATTAGTTGAAAAGTGTCAGGCAAAAGGCACTTTTGCCCTAATGGCCTTGCTAAACTGGTAGGATATGGACTAGAATTGAAGGAGTATCTGCTTGACAATAAAGCCAATTCAGAGGAAAGCAGAAATGAGAACACAGATTTCTTTGATATCATTTGTACTCCTGAATCCAGCCATGTCTATTACAAGATTTCTTCCTCTGGACTTATCAGAGTAGTCAATTATATTGCCTTCCACCCTGCCCTATAAGCCTGCTTAGGCTTAATTTCTGTCACTTGCAATCAAGAGAGTCTTGACTGATATAACCATGTATGTTGAAGACACTATCTCGCTACCAAACAGAACGATCAAAAAAGAAAGTAAAGAAATATACTAGGAAAAAAACCAAAAAGAACACTTGCAATTGTTAAAAAAAAAAAAAAAAACACAAAAGGAATTCAAATACCATCCATACATAAACATGACAGAAAGATAAAACTATTCATAATACTTTTTGCAAAGGAAAAATGATAGATGTCACTGCATTCAGTAGTTAAAATCAACCACTGAAAGTTCTTAACAGAACCAAATATCTGGTCAAAGTAGCTTAGCTTCTTCCACTACAGCCTCAGCAGGTTTTTTTTATAACCAAACCCATTGCCACCAAATCAATTCTGATTATGGTGACCCTGTCGGACAGGGTAGAACTACCCCATGGTATTTCCAAGGCTGTAAATATTTACGGAAGCAGACTACTGCATCATTCTCCCGTAGAGTGGCTGGTGGTTTCAAGCCACCAAACTTTTGGTTAGCAGTTAAGCACTTAACCACTGTGCCACCAGGGCTCCTATATGTAAAATGCCTAAAACACTGTCCTGGAATCCATAGCAGCGTTTATTGTTTTTTGTTTGTTTGTTTTAAGCCTGGGTGAATGACACAGAAATGGAAAAAAAAAATAATCTGCCTTTGAGATGCTTATGCTCTAGGGAGAGACTACAGAAGAAGAAAATCTAGCTGTTACTGAGAGTGAGCACTGTTTGTGAGAATAACTACAGTACAGTTCTGATAAGCCGTCCCCTTCTTATTTTTATTTATTCAAAACAGATGACTTTTTTTGGGAAACCTTTCTAGAAACACTGTTGTAGCCACTCATCTGTGTCCCTTTTTAATCTATATTCAGCACGTCTGAGAATACAGAAGTAAGGAGTGATATCAAAAGAACTCAGTTATTAGATTAATATGATGAAGTTGATTCGGTCAGCAAAACTAAGTCAACCTATCGAAAGGAGTTTTAGTGGGGAGTATCATCTTTCATAAATCAGCTAAGGAAACCATGAACCATTTGGAAAGCAACCTAGTTTGTGCCCCTTCTTCATTTATCTTAACTTAGCAGATTTACGGAGCCAGGGCCTGACAGCCTTTAGTTCAGACTGGGGTCTAACGTTACATTTTTCCATCCTCCCCTAAATATTCATGTAACTATACTAGTATTTTTACTCTGCTCTGAAAGAGAATGGAGAATTTTCAACTCATAAAGCAAAGGACTAGTATAAAAATTTTTTTTTTAAAACTCCAACAAATCAATAACGATAAAAGACAAATGACCTGATAGAAATTTCTAAGAGGCAATTAACAGAAGAGAAAACCTGAATGGTCAATAAACTTGTGAAAGGATACTCAACCTCACTACTACTCAAAAAATGAAAAAGAAATGACATAGCATTTTATACCCATAAGATTGGTAAGAACTAAAAATAACAATGTTGGTGGGTATTAGGGATATTCTTATACACTAAGTACAATCACTTCCTAAGTGGAATAAAATTGCAATTATTTTAACATGCCAATTTGAAGATACCCTATGACCTACTCGTTTCACCTATAAATACACACTCTAAACAAACTCTCATGCAAAGATGTTGATTGCAGATTTGTTTTTAAAGGTGAAATCTTAAATGTCCATTTTACTTGTAAATATACGTTCTAGATAAATTCTCAAGCAAAGGTGTTCATTACAGATTTGCTTTTAAAGGTAAAAACTTAAATGTCCACCATTAAGATAGTGAATAAATTCATTTTGGTAATTCATAAATGGAATACTACAGTAGTTAGAATAAATGAATTAAACCTATGTGCACTAACATCGATACATCTTGAAAACACAATGTTGACTGAAAAAAGTAGGTTGCAAGAAGATAAAGTATAATACCACCTATTAAAATTGCAGAAGGACATAAACAATACTTATACTGTTTATTGTGCATGTATCTGTTGTCATTAGGTGCCATCCAGTTGGTTGGAATTCATAGTGACCCTATGAACAACAGAACAAAATACTGCCCAGTCCTACCACATCCTCACAATTGTTGCTATGTTTGACCCCATTGTTACAGTCACTGTGTCAATCCATCTCATTGGGGGTCTTCCTCTTTTTTGCTAACCCTCTACTTTACCAAGCACCATGTCCTATTCCAAGGACTTGTCCCTCCTGAAAACATGCCCAAAGTACCTGAGATGAAATCACGCCATCCTCCCTCCTGAGGAGCCTTCTGGCTGTACTTCTTCCAAGGCAGATTTGTTCGTTCTTAATGGCAGTCCACAGTATATTAAATATTCTTCACCAACACCATAATTCAAAGGCGTCAATTCTTCTTAGGTCTTTCTTACTCATTGTCCAGCTTTTGCATGCAAATGAGGCAATTGAAAACACCATGGCTTCGCTCAGGCTCACCATAGTCATTGTTATGGATTGAATTGTGTCCCCCAAAAATGTGTGTCAGCTTGGCTAGGCCATGATTCCCATTACTGTGTGATTGTTCACCATTTTGTCAACTGAGGTCATTTTTCTATGTGTTATAAATCCTACCTCTATGATGTTAATGAGGCAGGATTAGAGGCAGTTATGTTAATGAAGCAGCACTAAATCTACGAGATTAGGTTGTATTTTGAGTCAATCTCTTTTAAGATACAAAAGAGAGAATCGAGCAGAGAGACAGAGGGACCTCATACCACCAAGAACCAAGAGCCAGGAGGGAGGCTGTCCTTTGGACCTGGGGTACTGTGCTGAGAAACTCCTAGACCAGGGGAAGATTGATGACAAGGACCTTTCCCCAGAACCTACAGAGAAAGCCTTTCCCTGGGGCTGGAGCCCTGAATTCAGACTTTTAGCTTTCTAGACTGTGAGACAATAAAGTTCTGTTTGTTAAAGCCATCCATTTGTGATATTTCTGTTATAGCAGCACTAGATAACTAAGACAGTTATCAACACTTTAAAGAGATCTTTTGCTGCAGATTTGCCCAATGCAATACATCATCTGATTTCTTGACTGCTGCTTCCTTGGGCATTGATTGTGAATCCAAGTAAAATGAAATCCTTGACAATTTCAATATTTTCCTGCCTTTATCATGATGTTGCTTAACTGGTCCAGTTGTGAGGATTTTTGTTTTCTTTATGTTGAGCTATAATCCATCCTGAAGGCTGTGGTCTTTGATCTTCATCAGTGTTTCAAGTCCTCTTCACTTTCAGCAAGCAAGGCTGTGTCATCTGCATAACACAGGTTGTCAATGAGTCTTTCTCCAATCCTGATGCTGCATTCTTCTTCATATAGTCCAGCTTCTCAGATTATTTGCTCAAAATATACATTGAATAAGTGTGGTGAAAGGATACAACCCTGATGCACACCTTTCCTTATTTTAAACCACCCAGTACACCCGTGTTCTCTTCAAAGGACTGCCTTTTGGTCTAAGTATAGGTTCCACATAAGCACAATTAAGTGTTCTGGAATTCCCATTCTTTGCAATGTTATCCGTAATTTGTTATGATCCACACAGTCAAATGCTTATGCATAGTCATTAAAATGCAGGTAAACATCTTTCTGGTATTCTCTGCTTTCATCCAAGATCCATCTGACATTAGCAATGATATCCCTCATTTCATATCCTCTTCTAAATCTGGCTTGAATTTCTGGGAGTTTCCTGTCAATATACTGCTGCAACCATTTTCGAATGATCTTCAGCAAAATTTTACTTGTGTGTGACATTAATGACATTGTTCAATAATTTCCACATTCTAGTGGCTTTTCTTTTCTTGAAATGGGCAAAAATATGGCTCTCTTCCAGTTGGTTGGCCAGGTAGCTCTCTTCCAAATTTCTTGGCATAGATGACTGAGAGCTTCCATCATTGCATCAGTTTGTTGAAGCAGCTTGTTATTCCGTCAATTCCTGGAGACTTGTTTTCCTTCAACGTTTTCAGTGCAGCTTGGACTTCTTCCTTCAGTACCATTGGTTCCTGATCATATGCTAACTCCTGAAACTGTTGAACGTCAACCAATTATTTTTAGTACAGTGACTCTGTATTCCTTCTATCTTCTTTTGATGCTTCCTGCATTGTACGTGCATGGATCTTATCCTATCAAACCCACCAAGTGGCACTGAGGGAGAAAGACCTGTCCATCTGCTTCCAAAAAGATTACAGCCAAGAAAACCTTATGGGCCAGTTCTACTCTGTCACACTGGGTCACTGTCTTGGTTATCTAGGGCTGCTATAACAGAAATACCACAAATGGATGGTTTTAACAAAGAGAAATTTATTTTCTCACAGTCTAGGAGGCTAGAGGTCTGAATTCAGGGTGCCAGCTCCAGGGGAGGGCTTTCTCTCTCTGTCGACTATGAGGGAAGGTCCTTTTTGTCAATCTTACCCAGTTGAGGAGCTTCTATTCTCCTGGCTCTTGTTTCTTGGCAGTATGAGGTCCCCATGTCTCTCTGTTCACTTCTCTCTTTTAAATCTCAAAAGAGATTGGCGTAAGACACAGTCTAATCCCGTAGGTTGAGTCCTGCCTCATCAACACAACTGACACTAATCCCATCTCATTAACAACATAGACACAGGATTTACAATACACAGGAAAATCACATCAGATGACAAAATGGTGGAAAATCACACAACACTGGGAATCATGGCCTAGCTAAAGTGATACACATATTTTGGGGAGATACATTTTAATCCATGACAGTTGCTATCAGTGGTAATTGACTCGACAGTAACACACAAGAACAGCAACATTTTACCCAATGGTTTTAGCATCCAGTGATGAGTCTTTCTATTATCAGCAGTTGTATTTTCTGACGAATTTTTATGTGTTTACTTCTAAATAGTCCTTAAAGTTTTTGATTATATAAGGCTATCAAGCACTCTCCATTGTTAACAGTTTCTTATGTCTCCTTCCTGAAACTTAAGACTTCTGATGAGAATATAAAATCATTGCATTTAACAATGAGAGAATTAAATAAGTGCCCTAATAGAATAGGAACATATACAGGGATTTCAATAAAGTATTCTCTCTGATAGAGAGAGGAGAGATTGGTGATACTGTTACTGGACAGTAGGATTGACTGGGTATTGAAGATTAAGGAAAATTCCAACAAAGGAAGCGGGGATAAGGGCTCAGAGAATATCATCATCAAGTTACATAGTAGTGATAGCTAGAGTCAGCTTATATAGGCTCACAAGAACTGATTGTTAAATTTTTAAGACTTTTGTGAGCTGACTTTTATGCACAGCTACTATTAAAAATTAAATTATATAAACAGACTAAATTATATTTAAAAATCATCACTTCCTTTTTTTTTTTACTATATCTTACTATTATCTATGCTGTTGAGGTTATTTATGGCTATTGTATCTGCATGGTGGAAATAAAAAAGTGTGCTACACACATCTCTTCCCAACTCCAAGTTCAGTGGTATTATGTTGGTAGTTTGAAACAGGTCATGGTGGGAGTATTTATACCAGGAAAATCAGCAAGCACTACAAATCAGGGCTTGATTTATTGTTTTGTTGATTGTCTAGATTTAAGAAAAGGATGGAGAAAATGTTAATACAGATTCAATTTAAAAGCATGCTGTGTCTGTGATGGTTACATTATGAACAGCATAACCAAAAAAGTTAGGAAATATTCTTCCAGTATTCAAAAACTATTACTCAGTTCAGCAAGGAAGTTGATCATATCATTGCTGAAAGAGTGAAGTTACAATATACATCTTAGTTGTTTCACTTTCACGTTACTCCTTAACAAAAATATCAACCAACATTCATGTTGGAATTACACTCATTGGTCAACTGCAACCATATGTTGACTATGGATATAAGAGTTTTTAGCAAAAATCAATACAAGTATTCTGTGAGAATCAATTGGCTATATGAAATTTTCAACAGACTATTGTATAGTTTTTTTGTAATAATTAAGAAGATGTGCTACACCTCCTTTAGCTCAGACAAAGTTTTATATATATATATATATATATATATATATATATACATATACATATACATATGTGAGTGTGTGTGTGTGTTGTTGTTGTTGTTAGGTGCTGCCCAGTAGGTTCTGACTCAGCGACTCCATGTACAACAGAATGAAACATTGCCTGGTCCTGTGCCATCCTCATAATCGTTGTTATGCTTGAGCCTGTTGTTATGTTTGAGCCCACTGTCGCACACACTGTGTTAATCCAGCTCATCGGGGGACTTCCTCTTTTTGATGACCCTCTACTTTACCAAGCATGATGTCCTTCTCCAGGGACTGATCCCTCCAGATAACATGTCTAAAGTATGTGAGATGAAGTCTCACCATCCTTGCTTCTAATGAGCATTCTGGTTGTACTTCTTCAAAGTCAGATTTGTTCATTCTTTGGCAATTCATGGTATATTCAATACTTTTTGCCAACACCATAATTCAAAGGCATCAATTCTTCTTCAGTCTTCCTTATTCATTGTCCAGCTTTCACATGCATATGAGGTGATTAAAAATATCATGGCTTGGGTCAGGTGCACCTTAGTCTTCAAGGTGACATCTTTGCTTTTTAACACTTGGAAAGAGTTCTTTTGTAGCCGATTTGCTGAATGCAACGCGTTTTTTGATTTCTTGACTGCTGCTCCCGTGGGCGTGATTGTGGACCCAGGTAAAATGAAATTCTTTACAACTTCAATATTTTCTCTGTTTGTCATAATTTTGCTTATTGGTCCAGTTGTGAGGATTTTTGTTTTCCTGATGTTGAGATGTAATCCATACTGAAGGCTGTGGTCCTTGATCTTCATCAGTAAGTGCTTCAAGTCCTCTTAACTTTTGTCAAGCTAGGTTGTGTCATCTGCATAACGCAGGTTGTTAATGAGTCTTTCTCCAAACCTGATGCTGCATTCTTCTTCATACAGTTCAGATTCTCAAATTATTTGCTCAAAATACATATTGAATAAATATGGTGAAAGCATACAACCCTGACACACATCTTTCTTGACTTTAAACCATGCAGTATCCCCTCGTTCTGCTCGAACAACTGCCTCCTGGTCTATGTACAGGTTCCTCATGAGCACAATTAAGTGTCCTGAAATTCCCACTCTTCACACTGTTATCCATAATTTGTTATGATCCACACAGTCGAATGCCTTTGCATAGTCAATAAAACACAGGTAAACATCTTTCTGGTATTTTCTGCTTTCAACCAAGATCCATCTGACATTAGCAATGATATCCCTTATTCCATGTTCTCTTTGGAATCCAACTTGAATTTCTGACAGTTCACTGTTGATGTATTGCTGCAACCACTTTTGAATGATCTTGTGCAAAATTTTACTTGCGAGTGTAATTAATAATATTGTTCAATAATTTCCTCAGTTTGTTGGCTCACCTTTCTTTGGAATGGGTACAAATACGGATCTCTTCCAGTCAGTTAGCCAGGTAGCTGTCTTCCAAATTTCTTGACATAGACGAGTGAGCAATTCCAGGGTTGCATCCATTTGCTGAAGCATCTCAAGTTGTATTCTGTCAATTCCTGGAGCCTTGTTTTTTGCCAATGCCTTCACTGCAGCTTGGACCTCTTCCTTCAATACCATCGGTTCTTGATCATATGCTACCTCCTGAAATGGTGGATCGTTGACCAATTCCTTTTGGTACAGTGACTCCGTGTATTCCATCCATCTGCTTTGATGCTTCCTCCGTCATTTAATATTTTCCCCGTAGAATCCTTCAATATTGCAATTTGAGGCTTGAATTTTTTTCTTCAGTTCTTTCAGCTTGAGAAATGCCGAGCACGTTCTTCCTTTTTGATTTTCTGTCTCCAGGTCTTTGTACATTTCATTATAACATTTTACTTTGTCTTCTCAAGCCACCCTTTGAAATCTTTTGCTCAGCTCTCTTACTTCATCATTTCTTCCTTTCACTTTAGCTAATCTATGTTCAAGAGCAACATTCAGAGTCTCTTCTGACATCCATTTTGATCTTTTCTTTCTTCCCTGTCTTTTTAATGACCTTTTGCTTTCTTCATGTATGATGTCCGTGACATCATTCCACGACTCCTCTGGTCTTGGTCATTAGCGTTCAACGTGTCAAATCTATTCCAAACTAAATCAGACTAGGAAGAAAAGTCTTGCGATCACTTCTGAAAATTAGCCAGTGAAAACCCTATGAATAACAATAGGATATTTTCCAATACAGTGCTGGGAGATGAGCCCCCTAGGTTGGAAGACACTCAAAATACACAACGGCTGCAATGATGGACTCATGCAAACCAAAGATTGTGAAAATGTCACAGGACTGGGAAATATTTCATTCTGTTGTACATGGGGTCACCATGGGTTAGAGCTGACTTGACAGTAGCTAAGAGCACACACACACACGTATATACATACACACACACTCTACTGGCAAATACATTCTAGGAAATGTCACAAATTGATAAGTGTTATGAAAACATGGAGTAAATTATATATGAGTGCAGAGATGTACATTTTAGTTCAGCTAGTGGGATGGTTAATCCAGGCTGGAGACTCTGAGGACCCGAATTTGTGCAGTGGCCATAAAAATAGAGAAGTTTATACAGTTTCTAGAGAGCATCTTTTGACTTGGCTGTAGCTGATCAACACCTGGACTGCCCATTGATACTGGAAGAAAACCACACATCTGTGAAAGTTGGAGCACTACACTTTCATGCTTTTCCAAGAGTGGGACCAGTGTATCACCAGTCAGCTACCTGTTTCCCACCCTCTTGGATTTTATTCTCAATTCACTGCTCTTATAATTCTTTCTTTTCTACTCCTCGTCTATGCCTCAGCAGATGATCTTGCCTCTCCTGTGCACCCACATCTGGTCAGTCACCAAATCTTGGCCTCCAGGTCATCTTTCCTCTTTTCTTTCCCCACAACATTGCCTCAGTTCAGATGCTCATCAGTTCTCTTTACAAATCTCCTGACTTTTCATTTGGCCCTCTGATCATCCTCTACCCTGTTGCCCCAGTGATCTTTCTAAATCTCACAATGTCACATTTTTGCTTAAAATTGTACAATGGCGTTCCATGGCTTTCGCATCAAGTTCAGATCCTTTCCTTAGCATACCCTTGCCTGGCTCTCTAGTCTAAATCTTCCACCACCCCCTCATTGGCACCTTTGTGCTTTTCATACGGAATTAGTCCCTTGCCTCTGTCCTATGCTTCATGCACTGTCTGTTTCTCTCTCTGGAATCTCCTTACCCACTTAGCAAACTTTTCCTTGTCCTTCAAGCCTTAGGGCCAGAATTAGTTTTCCAGGAAACTTTCCCAGACCCCTTCTGATTTGGATACCCTCCTCTGTGCTCCAATCGTGTGCCTCCCTGTGCTTAACTCTGCCCCTGCCCATATTACACGAGCACTATGCAGTAATTTTGTTTACTGTTTTGTCTCTCCTGCAGTCTGTGTCATAAACATCTTTTTTTACTTCCCTGCTATGCATGGGGCTTGTCACATAACAGGACTTTTTAACTGATTGTTTAAATAATTAATTTTAGAAGTAGAACCACAGAGCTTAGTGAGCCTGAGGACGGAGAGGGGGAAGACCTTTCTAAGGCGTCTATAATCAGGCAGTAAAGAAATTCTGTCTTTCAGTAGTGGCCAGGGCGACCTCTATGTGAACTGAAGCTGAAGGAAAAGTTACTTTGCCAGTCCTGCTTCTTGGGTCACGGAGCCGATAGGCGAACTGGACAGGTGGAGCCGAATAGAGGAGAAAGAACTACACTTCCCGTCATACCCCCTGTTTCCCCTCTTTGTCACCGCCTCTTCGCCACGGAAGTGAAAGGAAAACTTCCGGTTTCGGCAAGGAAACTGCAGCCGGCGGCGTTGGGTTGGTTCTGTTGGGTTTAGCTCGGAAGCTAGGTCTTTGCTCCGTTTTTTCTGGAAACCCACCTTTGCTCTAGGCTGTAGCGAACAGGTATTTCTTGGCCGCAGTGGGTGTCTCCGGTGCAGCACATGAAACCCTTCTCCAGTGGAGACTCAAAGTTGGGGCAGGGCGCGGCTGGCCTGTGGCACGGGGCAGGGGAGCCAGTTACCGGTGTCGTAGACTCGGCGCTGACGGTTTATCTCTTTCTTCTTCTCTTTGGCGATCGCAGCGTCCCAGAAGCGTGTGTGAGTCCCCCATGGCAGATACGGCCCCGAACGGCCCCCAAGGGGCGGGCGCAGTGGTAAGTGCGTGGGCAGGGTCGCCTGGTTTGAAGCAATAAATGGGAAGGAGCTGAAAGTGTTACGAGTCGGTATCTAGGCGCTCCAGAAGCTCAGTGTTTTCAGGACTGGGATTAGGATGGGGGAAGGGGGCGGTTAGGAGACGGGAGATTGAGGAAGATACCGAAGGAGCTACAAGCTTCTGTTTCGGAAGCAACCGTGGGCCGGCTGGGAGCAGGTGGGCGCACACCTGCGTGCCGTGGATACTGGGCCTCTTCCCTCCCCGTGGTCCTTTATTGTCATAGGCTCCAAGGTTGATTTTGTGACCTAAGGTTGTACGGTGACACCTCCTCTCATTCCGTATACGCGTGCGTGCAGAGAACGTTTCTGACCACTTTATCCATGATATTAAAATAATGCAAAGAGAGGAGAGCAATCTTCTTTTTCTTTTTCCTTTCTTTAGTTTGTTCTTAATTCTTTGCGAAGAGAAATATTACTGCGCTTTTGTAGTTTTTTTGTTTGTTTTTAATATACTGATCTGTAGCTTTCTAGTTATTTGTGCCCAATGATTTTAATATACTGATCTGTAGCTTTCTAGTTATTTGTGCCCAATGAGTATGTAATCAGGCGAGTCACTTTTTTTTTTTTTTTGACATTTTGCAACATCTCTGTGTGTATATGCACTTTTTTTTCTTGTTTCTTTTGCGGAACCATTTGAGAGTTGCAAGCATCATGATACTTAACCCATAAATACTTCAGTATTCTTCTGCATAACCACAATGCAGTTATCCCATTTGGGAAATTTAACATTGATACATGTTATTAGCTAATACACAGTCTATATTCAGATTTCCTCAGTTGTCCTGTAAGGCTGTTTACCTCTCAGCTTTCAAAGGGAGCCAATCAAAAAAGCATGCATTGCCTATACTGGCCATCTTTTTAGTCTGTTTTAATCTAGAACAGTTGCCCTGCTCCTCCGCTCTTTTTTGTTTTTCATGATACTGATATTTTTGAAGAGTCTAGACCTATTGTTTTGCAGAATGCTCCTCAAATTGCATTTGTCTGATTTCCGCATCTCATGATTAGATTCAGATTAAACATTTTGGCAAGAATGTTACATAAGTGATAATCATGTCCTCAGTGCATTTTATATATGTACATGTCAAGAAACATTTTATGTCACATCAGTGGAGATGCTAGGTTTAATTATTTGGTTAAGGTGGCATCCACCAGATTCTCTGTTGTAAAAAAATACCTTTTTCTCTTTGTAATTAAAAATGATTTCTATGATACTTTGAGACTATGTGAACTTCTTATTCTTCAACAATTTTTCACCCAAAGATCTATTGATTTTTTTTGCCTGAACTGTTTATTAGTTGTGCAGTTACTATAGTCGAGCAGTTCACTCTGAAAATGTAAATAAATTTTATGAAATAAAATACACATAGAAAAGTGTACAAACTGAAATGCTTTATCACAAAATGAATATCCCAAACAAGTAGGTTTTAGACTGTTCTAAAATTAAATTTTAAACTATAGTGTAGAGTGTATTTGTAGAGAAACTGAGCACAGTAAGCGAGATTTCACTTAGTTACTGCTGATCATTTAAGTTTAGAGGAGTGTGGTAGGCTCTGTACAGAATAAACCAGAGACATATTTTATATTTCTGAAATGACCTCCATATCATAAAAAAGGCATGGAATACAACATCCTTGAACTTTAAAATGTACTTGAATTTTTCTCTTCAAAATATTTGTATATGTTTTTTCAAAGGATAATTAAGATAACTTAGAGCAGTGTTTTTAGACTTTAAGACTCAGTGAGCTTTGAAATCAGTTTAGTGGACCACAACCAACTACTTTTTTCAAAAATAAAATAGAAAATATCAAAGTCCATTATACATAATAAGGACAAGTGTTGTTTTGTGAAACTTATTTATATTCCTACCTATGTTTGTATTGGGTCTCAGTGTAAAAATTATTTATGTAGATCCTTTGCAAAACGGTAAAAGCCACTTTGTGATTTGAAAATATGTCTTCAATGAGAAGTTACTAGTGGTAATGGACACATGCTGTGGAAAAAGTAGCAAAGGAGAAGTTTTTTAATAGAAAAAATGAGAAAAGATGGAGAAGAAAATAGTATATGGACATTTCATCTAGGGCTACCCAAACTAGGGTAATGTTTGTGGGACAACTTGGAGGGCATGAAGAGAGTCCTGTAATCTGAGAAGGTAGGTGCCCTATAATACCCACAGCTATATTTTGAGCACTTTAGTATGCCATGCCTTTTTGTACTAGGCAAACCATCCAAAGGTAATTAGTTCAATGCTAAGTGACTATTACCATGGTTTTATGTTTCTACTTTGTAAGGTTTATTTAATCCAAACTGGCATTGTGTGATGTGTTCTTACTCAGATCTGAGACCTACCTATTCAAATCTGAGATTTTTCTAAGAATAGGCATATGATTTTCTCAAGAGCAATTAGTTCTTATTTAATGTTCTTTTAAAATAGATGAAGCCTATATTACAAGTGTAGAAGAAATACAGACAATTGTAGTTGAATTTTTGTTCAGATTTTTCTTTCCTAGTTATTTTTTTTAGATGTCAACTGATATTTTTTTACTTAAGTACTTCCTGTGCTTTCCACATGAAAACTATAAGATGTTTGGGCTCTTTAATGAGCATGTACACGAAGCAATAAATTGCCTTAGAGTTTTCACTAAGAAACAAATGGCTATACGTCATCAAAACGTTTTGAATAGGAATAAAACTACGTAATCTTCATTCTTAAAAATGTAATCTGCAGGCGTGCTTTACTACAGTATATATATTTTTTTAATCTAGCAATTTATGATGACCAATAAACTGGACACGGCTATGTGGCTTTCTCGCCTGTTCACAGTTTACTGCTCTGCTTTGTTTGTTCTGCCTCTTCTTGGGTATGTATTACACATATTTCTGCCTTTGATATTCAATTATTTGGTCAATTTTTATGGAATGCCTTTTAGCTAGATGACCTGTTAAACTGTAAGGGGTTCAGGGACAAATAAAATGTAAGTCCTGCCCTTAAGGCTTTAATAATCTATTATGATGAACCGGTGAAATACTTTGTATCTTATGCTTTGCTGTAACTAATAGCACATTACAAATCTCCAGAAATGGATGGGTGGGATGAGATGAGTTCGTGTTTTTTTACAATTTTGCCTTTTTTTTTTTTTTTTTAACTTGCCATGACAAATGACTGCTTTATAAAATTTATTTGGGTATGTATATGAAGTGATGCTTCTAAGACGGTAGAATAAGTTCAAGTAATTTTTTTCTATTGACTACTAAATAATAGATTTAGGTGTTGGGCAGTCTGATGCAATTCACAAAGGAGGAAGAGATGGTAGTTGTTTATGTCTCCTGATAACCCCTCCTCTGGTAATTTGTAGGTTGCATGAAGCAGCAAGCTTTTACCAACGTGCTTTGCTAGCAAATGCTCTTACTAGTGCTCTGAGGCTGCACCAAAGATTACCGCACTTCCAGTTAAGCAGAGCATTCCTGGCCCAGGCTTTGTTAGAGGACAGCTGCCATTACCTGCTCTATTCTCTCATCTTTGTCAACTCCTACCCGGTTACAAGTATCCTTTTTTTAACATGTTTCCAACGAAATTGCCTAGTAAGCACATACGAGATTTTTTCTAATTATTTCTTGTTATAGGAAGAATTCAGCAATGAGGACCTTCTGTGAAGGCTGGGTTGGTTGGTTGGTTTGTTTGTTTGCATTCATTTGAATGAAGATAACATTTAGTGTGAGAATGCCTTACTTAAAAATGTGAAATCTAAACATTGGAGAGCTAATTTGGAAATTTTAAACTTTGTGTGTCTTTTTTCTTCTTTTAACACTTCTCTGTTAGAAATGGATATTTTAAAATTCCAGATTCAAAGCACAAGCCTATGTAGGACTTATTTAATATTTAAATTTTTCTTTAATTCACAGCTTTGAGAAAGTGTCCGGGTGTGTCTCTTTCCACTCTTAACTCCATGGAGCTGGAAACAAATGAAAATAAGTTAAGAAGTAACTTATTTAAGCAATTAAAAAGTTAAAATAATTAAAAGGAATTGGAATTTGCTATGGATAGAGTAGAAAATAAGGACACATGGATAATCCCTGAAGATAATGAGAGTTAAATAACTCATTTAGAATTTGTAGATTTAAGCATTTCAAACGTGTGTGGGATGATCCCACCCTCACTGCTATTGAGTTGATTCCAACTCATGGTCAGCCTATAGGATGGAGTAAAACCGCCCCGTAGAGTTTCCAAGGCTGGATTCTTTCTGGAAGCAGGCTGCTGCATCTTTCTCCCGTGGAGTGGCTGGGGGATGTGAACTACTGACCTTCCAGTTAGCAGCCTTAATCTACAGTTAAGGAGTGAGCAATACTCACATGTAATTTAAAAATATTTCCATAGGGGTGGGGGATGTGTGTGGATTCTGTTTAAATTCCTTGCTTTCCCAAGAAGATATCAGTGATTGGCAACTCTAGGATAAAGTTTTTTTTTTGTATTTTAGAGCATGGCTCCGTAATGTCCCTTCATAATTTGTTTTTTGTTTGGTAAAACTTGCAGATGATTTTGGTAAAACTCACTCGATAATTGTACTACAGCTGTAAACAGTAATCATGTTTGTTTGGTATATTATTGGATTGATCAATCTGCTTTTGTCAGCCACATTCATTATTGTCCTTGGCAATCAATTCTTGCTTCTCTGAGATACAGTGGGGAGTTATATAGAGGTTCTTGGTTCTGCTTTAGTAGTTTAAAATTTCTTTGGTGAGAAAAGTAGAAGTGACAGAAAATGTGTTTCCAGATGATTATTATAGAACAAATTGTATACTTCAGTACTATCTCTGGAGCAGTGCCTGGCCCAGAGCAGATGCTCTGTAAGTTTTGTTGAGTGAATCCTGAGATGGTAAATAATGAGAATGTGACCGACGAAGGCAACCTGTCTGCTTTTTCTATGCAGTTGATTATTTGCTAGCCCTTCTCTCACGGGAATGTTGAAGATTGAGGATTACATAGTTCTTAAATTCTTACAGGGATAAAATAGTGAGCAGTGAAAATAACAAACTAGTAGTTGCCAAGAAGTAACTAATCTGATGCCTAAGGTAGCTTGGGTATTATGTAAATAAATAAAGGTGGGCCCAAAGTAATATTACCAAGTTGTGTTCTGGTCTTCGCTCTTACAAAGGTGATATATTATTCTTGCTCTAACACTGACAGGTACTTACGGGTTTAAATTATAGATTTTTCACTCTTTATCTTTTTAAAGTAGTTTAACAGTGACATTGAAAGCTAAGATTATGAGTTTCTTGTCAAGAATTTGAGACTATAGAATGTTAAGAGGTAAAAGACTCAGAAGTCTCTACCTTTGATCTCTACATATTCATTTAACATGGGGTGAAACTTGGCCTAGGAAAATGAGGTTAGCTAGTAGCAGAGCCAGAACTAGAAACTAGGTATCTCGACTAGCAATTCAAGGTTTTGTTTCCACTAGCCCACACTGCCTCTTTTATTGAATCAGTCTTCAAGTCTAGATATGTGTCAAAGTTTAAAATTCAATTTAAAAAGTGACAGAGTTTTACAGTACACTTAGAAACACCTGGAACTAATTACTGTCTTACTGGAGTTTCTCAACACCCTGTAGGAGTCCACGAGTGGACTTTTTGGAGGGTGGCAGTGAATACTTAGAAGTTGTATATATATTTGGGTGCCCGGGCACACATACATTTTTCTCAGGAGAGGGTGTAGATTTCATTAGTTTCAAAGGGGTCTATGATTTATTAAAAAGTTTAAAACTGTTTTTATATATGGTCTCTATGGGGTTGCCATGAGTTGGGGGCTGACTTGATGGCAGCTGACAGTACCACCACCATTCAGGAAATTGGAATTTTACTTAATGCTTCTGAGTGGCAGGGAAGAATTGGTCAGGATATTAATTTGCAGAACTATATTATTAGAGAGTTAGGATTTTTCTAGTACTTGGGTATAGGTCTGTGTCTTGCTCGCAACTTTAAAATTCAGGAACCTTTGGATCCTAAATGAGTTATAGTTATGATGAAATTACCTTGTATTACAGCAATCACTCTTTTCTGTCTTGCCAAGCGTTTAGTTAGTATAGAATAATATTTTTTAGGAACTTAAAGTTTATTTCTTAGGAACTTTTGATGTTTTAGAACAAGTATTTTTGCCATTTGCGATTGACTAACAGTTTATATCATCTCATGGAAATAACCGACAGATTATTTCTGTTTTTATTAATCTGGCATAAATTGGGGTGGAGAGGGGGGTCTGTTGAACAGTTTGCATTTTTGAAAAAGTTGAATGAAAATTGTATTTTTATCTATAACATAAAGCTGAACAACTCAAATATAATCCTTTGCTTATATCTGAAATTAAATTGATGAGACTCAGTAGACTATATACTGACACAGATACATACTATCATTTGTACAGGTTGAGAACATTTATTCTAACAGCTGGATAGGTACAGTATCTCAAAATAATGGACTCCTTGTAGGAGAGAAATAATAAAAGATTGTCAGTTGAGGAAAAGTTGGAAACTGCTCTCTAAACCTCAGTCTCCTTGTCAGCAATTGAAATTGGCTAAAGCAATCCAAAAAAATTATCTCTGTGTTTGAAGGCTCTTAGAATGGTCAGTTTGGCCGTTTGGGATTAAAAACTGTATTATTTAACCCTTTGAGGTAGCCCAGATTTTAATTTAATTTAGCAAATATTTACAGTATTTTATTAAGCAGCAGAAATAAGTGAAAAATTTTCACTATTAATAAAAAATTTGAAAACTTTAGAAAATGAAACTGGAGTTTACTTGTAAGTAAGTTTTAACTTTCTTGTAGATAACAAATTTTCATTTGGTTATAAGATATACCAGTAAAGCACAATCCATTACACTAAACTCTGTTTTAGCAGATGTTGTTTCAGATCTGTATATTTTGACTTAATAACTTAACCTATTTTGCAACATATTTGACGAATTTAAATATTTTCCTTAATTGTTTTCTTCAGTGAGTATTTTTCCAATCTTGTTATTCTCTTTGCTCCATGCTGCCACATATACTAAAAAGCTCCTTGATGTAAGTAAAATGATGCTTTTTTTTTTTTTTTTTTGACTCCTGGACTATAGATAGTTGACATAAATTTGAAAGTTCTAAGACATTTTGGCTTTTGTCACAAAAGTTTTCTCTATTTCTTACAACTTGGTTCTAAATTAGTGATTTTGAAAGTTTTAAGTTTGAAATTTTTTATTGTTGACGTTTCACAGAAGAGTACATTTTGTAGACAAAGATTGTATTAAGAATTACCTTTCAGTCCCCAGAGGACTTTCTGAAGTTGTAATAGATCTGTTTATTTATTTATTTATTTTAATTCTGTCTTTTAAATTTGGTAAGTTATGTTGTCAGAGATCTTTTGTTCTATTAGTTTGCAGTTTTAACATACAAGTAAATTGTAATTTATCTCTTTCATGCTAATGTTCAGAACTGCTAATTTCTTAAATTTTTTTCTGAGTACTAGATTGTAACATTAAAGGCTATTACTCAAATTTACGCACCAACTGTTAATGCCAAAGATGAAGAAATTGAGTTTTTACCAACTTCTGCAGTCTGAAATTGATCAAGCATGCAATCAAGATGCATTGATAATTACTGGTAATTGCAGTGCAAAAGTTAGAAACAAAGAAGGATCAGTAGTTGAAAAATATGGTCATGGTGATAGGCCTGGAGATTGCATGATACAATTTTGCAAGACCAATGCCACATTCATTGGAAATACCTTTTTTGACAACATAAATGGTAACTATCCATGTGGACCTTATCAGATGGAATACACAGGAATTAAATCAACTACATGTGTGGAAACAGACTGGAGAAGCTCAGTATCATCAGTCAGAACAAGGCCAGGGGCTGACTGCGAAACAGGCCATCAATTGCTCATATACAAGTTTAAGTCGAACCTGAAGAAAATTAAAGCAAGTCCCTGAGAGCCAAAGTACAACCTTGAGTATATCCCACCTGAATTTAGAGACCATCTCAAGAGTAGATTTGACGCATTGAACACTAATGACCAAAAACTAGATGAGTTGTAGGATGACATCAAGGACATCATATAGGAAGACAGCAAAAGGTCATTAAAAAGAAAAGAGCAAAATGGCTATCAGAAGAGACTCTGAAACTTGTTCTTAAACTAAAGTAGCTAAAGCGAAAGGAAGAAATGATGACGTAAAAGAGCCGAACGGATGATATCAAAGGGTAGCTTGAGAAGACAAAGTAAAGTATTCTAATGAAATGTGCAAAGACCTGGAGATAGAAAACCAAAAGGGAAGAACAAACTCAGCATTTCTCAAGCTGAGAGAACTGAAGAAAAAATTCAAGCCTCGAGTTGCAATATTGAATAATTCTCTGGGCAAAAAATGGAACGACACGGGAATCATCGAAAGAAGATGGAAGGAATACACAGATACACTGTACCGGAAAGACTTGATTGACATTCAGCCATTTCAGGAGGTAGCATATGATCAAGAACCGGTAGTACTGAAGGAGGAAGTCCAGGCTGCACTGAAGGCATTGGTGAAAAACAAGGCTCCAGGAATTGATGGAATACCGATTGAGATGTTTCAGTAAACGAATGCAGCGCTGTAAGCACTCACTGGTCTGTGCCAAGAAAACTGAAAGACAGCTACCTGGCCAACCAACTGGAACAGATCCATATTTCTACCAATTCCAAAGAAAGGTGATCCAACAGAATGCAGAAATTATCGGAAAATATCATAAGTATCACATGCAAGTAAAATTTTGCTGAAGATAATTCAAAAACGCTTGCGGCAGTATGTCAGCCGGGAACTACCAGAAATTCAAGCTGCATTCGTTTCACGTACTTTAGATACGTTATCAGGAGGGATCAGTCCCTGGAGAAGGACATCATACTTGGTAAAGTAGAGGATCTGCGAACAAGAGGAGGACCCTCAAGAAGATGGATTGACACAGTGGCTGCAACAGTGGGCTCCAGCATAGCAGTGGTTGTGAGAATTTGTGCAGGACTGAGCAGTGTTTCGTTCTGTTGTACATTGGGTCAGCACTAAACACCATTAAAGCCTAATCTTAGGGTTGTTGTTAGGTGCCATCGAGTAGGTTCCGACTCTTAATGACCCTACCTTAGGGTGTCAGGCAGATTTATTGCATATGCAGTGAAAGTTGAGTTAAAGTATTATGTCTTATGTTGGCCTTTTTTTTTTTTTTTTAATGCTTATGACTCTTTGCTCATAGTATAATTTGGTAACAAATATAATTATTTGGTCACAGTAGTAATAAGACTCTATAATTCCTACCCTTAATTATCTAGGGGGTCACAGATATTTTAACTGGGTAGTCAGATTTTATTATGGTTGGAAAGAACAAACCACCATTTTTTGTGAAATAATCTAATCTTTCTAAGATAAACATCTAAAAATGAAAAAAACTTTTACTAATGTTTTTCTTGCCAGCTCTTTAAATAGACGAGATACAGTAAAACAGGAAAGTATATTAACTTTTGCCCTTTAATAGTTTGTAGACTTTTATACCTCATTTCCAAATAATTGACTTTTGGATGTTTTTCCTATTGGATATTCTGTTTATCTAAAGGAAGAAAATAATTGAGTCGTTGAATATGCTTCATTGTTTAATGTTTATTTTCTTTTTTTTTAGGCAAAGGGTTCAAATAGTTTGCCTCTGCTGAGGTCTGTCTTGGATAAGCTAAATGCTAATCAACAGAATATTCTGAAATTTATTGCTTGTAATGAAATTTTCTTGATGCCTGCTACAGTTTTTATGCTCTTTAGGTAAGAAAAATACATTTGTTTTGAGAGACTGATGGCTAAGTGAATAAAATAAAGATAATAACTCAGATTTTGACAGGTAGAGCCAGTGAATCTTAGCAATCACCTAACCTAACCCTTTTCACTTTATAGCAGAGAAACTGAGACATTTGTCTTTTTATCCTTCCTTGTGATTTATTGTTTAACATTTTGAAAACTAATTAGTAATTTCACAGTTACTACTTTTGAAAGACTCTCAGGAAGCCTATTCCATTCTGCCATTATTGAGATTATTTTTCTTATACTAGAAAAAAAATCTTAAATATTATGGTCTTGTGGTAAGCTTTAAGCTAGTCATTGATTTTGTCTTTCGATGATGCCATAATAGTTGTCTACCAAATCTACTTTTTTTGTTTGTATTTTAATTATAGAAGTAATATATTAAAAAAGAAAAAAAAAAAACCAAACCTGTTGCCATCGAGTCGATTCTGACTCATAGCGATCCTATAGGACAGAGTGGAACTGCCCTATATGGTTTCTGAGAAGCACCTGGTGGATTTAAACTGCCGACCTTTTGGTTAGCAGCCGTAGCTCTTAACCACTACACCACCAGGGTTTCCATAATACCCAAAGCTGTGTATTTCAAAATGAATGTATACTCTATGAATTTATCTTACATACGCATGCACATGTGTGCAACAGATAAAAGGATGATCATTGTAGCTTTATTTATAATTATAGACTGGAACCATCGTAAATATTCATTAGTAACGAACTTGTTAAATAATGATGTGCATAAAATGGAATGCTTGAAGCTGTAAAAAGAAAGAAGTAATTTGTGTTGTGATGTGGGATGATCTCCAAGTATAATAAGTTAAAAGTTGGCTAAGAACAGGGTAGTGCATTCCTGTTTATGTTTTGGTGTGTGTGTGTTTAAGGGCATGTTTCCTTCTGCCTGAGTTTCTTAATATTTAAAATAGGGATGATAATAATGCTACCTCCTTCCTAGGGTTGCTTCCTAAAGTTGCACTTGTGTATATACGTTTCTGGAAGGATATATTCAAAACCAAAACCAAACCAGTTGCTGTCGAGTCGATTGTGACTCATAGCAACCCACAGACTGCTATAATTTTGGTGAAAGGCTAAGTAAAATGATGGGAAACCTGTTTTTCAGTGAATAAAATATTAAATTTTTATTTTCTGTAGTGTGTGTATTACTTTATCAATATAAAAAGTTAAAGATTTGCCAACTAATTTATTTGGGGAAATGAATGTAACAGTTTAATGACAAGGTTATAATCATGCAAAGTATTTTTATTATGAAAGTAATGTCACAATTTAAGAAGTAAAAAGGCTCAAAAAATAACCTAAAAAACCACTCTTAGCATTTTAGTGTTTCTTTCCCAAAAAGTTTTAAAATATATATATATTTCATATATCTAATATATGTTTTATATATAGTTTTATATTCTTCTTTTTTCAGAGTTGCCATATAGTTTTCATAACCAAGATTTTAAATAGTTGTATACTGAGTCTATCAAGAAAATAATGTAATTAAACATTCCCCACTGTCCACATTAGGTGTTGCTGCATTTTATTTGTAATTATTTCAGTCAATATCTTCATCCAGGTTAACTTTTCCTAGGGAAGAACTCCAGACTTGAAATTTCATAAGCATATATATAGGTATTTGGGTATTATAATTATACTTTTTAACCAAGAACAATAATAATCCAGGCTAGGTAGATTTACTAGTGAGCCTATGTAACTTTAGTAGGTCTTTCTGTTTATGTAAAATGAAGCATTTTTCATTTTAATATTTTATGAAGTTTTAAAACTTGATTAGGAATAATTAGTGGTAACGATGGAAGCATTTATGTAACATTTTCTGACTTTTTAATAGTTTTTTAAAATTCCAAAAGTAAAAATATATACATAGACATATACTTATAAAAATTTAACAGTAACCAGTCATCAATCATACACATTCTATATCCTTTTTTAGAATAACTCAGTTATATATGGTAGGTATTATTATGACCGTTTGATGGATGAAGAGACACATATTCTCTAATTGAATTACCTTTTAAGTTTTGAGAGTATACATGAATTCATAATGTCTATTTATCACCCTTGTATTTGTTTATTTCAGTGGTCAAGGAAGTTTACTCCAGCCTTTTATATACTACAGATTTCTTACTCTTAGATATTCCTCTCGAAGAAATCCATATTGCCGGTAAGCTAGTGACTGATTTAAATCTATTTTATTTTTAAGAATATTGTGAAAATAATAGTATTTGTACATCTTAAGAGTACTTAGGGGCCCTGGTGGCCAGTGGTTAAGAGCTTGGCTGCTAACCAAAAGGTCAGCAGTTCGAATCCACCAGCCACTCCTTGGAAGCCCTATGGGACAAGAACAATAATAATACAGGCTAGGTAGATTTACCAGTGAGCCTATGAGTTCACTATGAGTTGGAGTCGACTCAGCAGCAACGGGTTTTGCTTTATTGTATCAGTACTATAGTAGTTTACAAGAGAGAGACGTTAGAGAGCCAGAAGATAGAAAAGACTAGGAAGGTTTACAAAATAGAGATTTGTTGAGGGTTAAAGCCTTTGAATAGGGAAAAGCCTGAGAATAGGGAAAAGTGTTTTAGGTAGGGAAACAGTAGGAACAAGTAGATACAAGCCATATTTGAGGGACATTGCATAGAACTGTTTGACAGTAATGGAGATTCTGAATGGTGAGTTATTTTCTAAGATTAGAAAGGTATTTTGGGGCCCTAAGATAAAACTTCTTGAATTGCAGGGTGAGAAGTTTGCAATTTATTCTTAGATGTTTGGGAATAATGATTGTTTTTGACATGATCAGAATATTCTTCTGATAGCCTTGTGCAAAGTAGATTGGAGAAGAAGAGAACAGTGGATTACTATAGTATTCCAGGAATGTCACTTAACTTAATATACAGCAAATCATGCATAGCTGATTTTTAATAACTTTTTAAATATGTTACTCAGATATTAATATTCAGGTTTTTTTTTTTTTTTTCAAATTTAAAATAAATTCATCATGTATAGTAGCATTCAGCCTAAAATCCAATTAGTGTATTAGGATAGTCTCTCATGTTTTGACAAAGTGAAAAGAACAATTTGAATGCTGGCTCATCATTTACTAGGTGTGTGATTTTAGGTGAGTTATTTAAATTTGAATGTCTTCATTGGTAGAGCATTGTCAAATGGTAGGAGTGGCGTCAGAACCTGTCTAACCTCGGGGGGGATAACGACCAGGGTCAGCCCAAAACTGATCCCTATGACGTAGAGGTCAGACATATCTCCACTCTCCAGCCTTTTTACCAATTCTGACACCAGCTGTCCCTCCCATGGCACTATCTCCTCCTTTTCTGGGTTTGATAATCCATTGCAGTGGCCACACAGAACTCAGACTATACTTACAGTTAAGTGGTTTATTTCAGAAGTAACAGAATACAACTCAGGATCAGGATCAACAGGCTATAACTGTCGATCAGGATCAGGAAGCATGCAGGCAAAGTCTCCCTTCAGTGCAGGACAGCTCTCTCAGCTTCTCTCAGCTGTGCAAGCAAGCAGGCCCTTCTTTCTGCTGTGCGTGCTCCCTCTCTGCCATGCAGGCCTCTTCTCAGACCCCTTAGGAGGCCTTATTCTGGACAAATGGCCCAACTGTTTGTCACCAACTTTGCCTCTGTCGCCACTGGCCTTTTTTGCTGGGCCCCTTCTGGCCCTGTCACTATCTTCAGTGTTACAGCCCTTGATCAGCATTACAGCTCTTTTAGGAGGTTCCTTGCCTCCTATCTCTCTGCTTCTCTCTTCTTCCTTCCTTCTGCCTCTGTTTTCTTTCTGTCTGAAAAACCTCTGTGGGGCTGACTGCATATATACACAAACTCCTCATCAATTTCAAGGCATGGCCCTCCCACCAGGGGCACGAACTGACCAATCCCTTCTCTGTAGGCCAAAGATACTTCATTTGCATACTCTACTGGCAAATCCCAGCAAGTTGTGTACCAATCACAGGACGGTCTGCAGCCCAGGACCAGCCAAAAAGTATCAAACCACAAGTTGTTTACAGTTTATGCAGGAAATGTCAGCCAACCTGGACAAAAGTAACAAATCCTCCAGGATAGAAAACTAGGGTTTAGGGAGGAAATCTCTCAAGCTGTCTTTCCCAAACAACCTAGACAAAAGGCCACATAAAGGAATTCATTTCACCACAACAGTAAAGTGAAATAGTATTTTAAAAGTGCTAAGAATCTGTTAGGTTCTTAATAAATAGTTTATTTTTCTTTTCTGCAATTCTGATTATTTCCTTTTGAGGGGATCTTTGTGCTTTTTTTGACAATGTCTTTTTTCCTGAATTAAGAGCTTGCTTATTTTAGACATAAATTCTTCTTCTTTTTTAATTTTTTTTTGTTGTTGAGAATATACACAGCAGAACATAGACCAATTCAACAATTTCCATGTATAGATAAATGTTTTTAATGAGCCCCTAATGGCAAATAAGCCTCCATTTTTACCAGATTCCATGTGTTTTTGCCTTCTTTTCTGTCCATATATTCATTTCAGACGTTATCTTCAGTACCCTTCCTGACATCCATCTTTCATTAGCAGATTTGCTTCTTTGTGCTTCTTTATACCCCTTTCTTCTCCACTCCTGTTTTCTCCACATATCATATCAGCAAATCTATAAATTTAGAAGCATTCAGTAGAATGGAAATAAAAGGATAGCAATGGATCAAGAAAACACAAATAAGTGTTAATGAATGTTTTCAAAGGTCTCCGACCAGTATGCAGTTTAATCAAAACAGTGGTAAAGTATCAGAAAATATTTGAGCTTATAAATATTGGTAAACAGACTATAAAAACTACGTTTTCTACATTACACTATTTTTTTCTACATTACACTATTTTAAGAGCTTTCTGATTGTATCATCAGTTTGTATTACTTTATCTATCATGTATTTATTCTTAAATTGGTGGTGTCTGTTCTTCTGTGTAGATGAGCGTCTAGAGCTGTGCCATCCAATATGGTAGCCAGTAACTGCATTTGGCCATTTAAATTTAATTAAAATTTCAAGAAAATACTCAATAGATGGATCCTGATCAAAAGATGAGGGGGATATGGAACAGAATTTCAAATTCCTGTGGAATCCAGGCTTACTGGACCAATTGAGACTGGAGGAACTCCTGAATCTGTTGCCATGAGATAATCTTTAAACCTTGAACTGAAACTATCCCCTGAAGTCATCTTTTCCAAGCACAGTTTAGCTCAATAAGTAAAAAATGTTTACCTTGAACATTGCTGTCTTTTAAAGAATTACCTATATGAGATCAAATTGACAACAATAACTCTAAAGCATAGATGAGGAGTTCAAGGGCCAGGGAGTCTAACTTAATGGGGGTGAAATAATTTGAGTAGAGACAGCGAGAGTGAAGACAACATAAAGAATGTAACCTGTGCCCCTGAGTTGTACATGTAGAAATTGTTGAATGAGTGTATGTTTTACTATGTATATATTTTCATCAAGAATAAATTATTTAAAAATTCAGTAAAATGTAAAACTCAGTTCCTGAGTCACACTAACTACATTTCAAGTGCTCAAAAGCTGATGGCCACTGTATTGTACAGCACAGATAGATATACAACGTTTCCACCATCACCGGAAATTTTGTTGTCATTGCTGCTCTACAGGAACTCTGATTTGGTCTAATAAAGGAACTAGTCATGTGATTTTAGACCAGAAATTGACTTCATCAGGCCTCCTTTGTAACCCCAGGGAGTTTGACTAGAGTATTTTCAAGGTGCCTTCTAGCTTTATTCATTTGATTGATTCATTCATGAAACAGTGATTGCGTGTTGATGATAACACAGCTTTGTAGCATTAAAATATCTTTGAAGGTACTTAGAGCTGAGTGAATTAGACAGCTATGGAAGTCAGTGTGATGGTCAGAGGTATTGTGAAAGCACAGAGAACAGAGACAGACAGATGAGAATTCACTAATATGGTAGTAATTTAAGATCCCTGGGTGGCGCAAACAGTTTGTGCTGACTACTAATCTAAAGGTTGGTAGTTTGAACCCACCCAGCAGCATCACAGAAGAAAGGCCTGGTGATGTGTTTCTGTAAAGATTGTTGTTGTTAGCTGCTGTTGACTCGATTCCAACTCATGGCGGCACCTTGTGTTACAGAGTAGAATTGCCTGATAGGGTTTTCTTTTTCTTAATAATATTTTACTGTGTTTTAGGTGGAAGTTTACACAGCACGTTAGGTTCCCATTTAACAATTTTTAGACACATTGTTCTGTGACATTGGTTACAGTTTTCACAGTGTGTCAGCATTCTCATTATTACCATTCTGCTTGTTCTGTTCCCATTGATCTAGCTTCCCTCCCCTTCCTTGCCTTCTTGTCTTTGCTTTTGGGTAAATGTTGTCCATTTGGTCTCATAAAGCTGATTGTTGAAGGCAGCACATTACTCTTGGGTAATAGTGTTTATTTTACAAGCCAATCTAGCAATATGGCTGAAAGGTGACCTCCAGAAATAGCTTCAGTTCCAAGCTCAAAGAGTATCGTAGGGCGACAGTCTCGGGGTTCCTCTAGTCTCTATTGGTCCAGTAGGCCTGGCCTTTTTTAGGAATTTGAATTTTGTTCTACATTTTTCTCCCATTCTATCCAGGGCCTTCTGTCATGTCCCTGGTTAGAAAAGTCAGTAGTAATAGCCGAGCACCATCTAGTTCGTCTGGTCTCAGGTTAGAAGAGGCTGTGGTTTTTGTGAGCTATTAGTTCTCTGGACTCGTTTCTTCTTTGAGCCTTTGATTCCTTTATTCTTTTTTGCTGCATATGAGTAGGGGCCAATAGTTATATCTTAGATGGCAGCGTGCAAGCTTTGAAGACCCCAGACACTACTCACCAAACTAGGATGTAGAACACATTATCTTTATGAACTATGTTATGTCAATTGACTAAGTTGTCCGCCAAGTTTATGGTCCTAAGCCTTTTAACCCAGTAAACCAATCCCCTGAGTTGTTCAGATATGTCTAGGAAGCCTCTGTAACGATGCTTACTGTATACTTTATTATTTACATGGATGTATATGTGGCACATGCAAAGTGTGTATACACGTGCCTACAGGTACACCTATATGTGCACATGCATTTACTCACGTATGCCTTCTTATACACATATATTTTATGTATGTGTCTTCTTATGTACATATATATACATACGCATATGTATCTGTCTACGTAACCAAACACGTATTTTTTGTTTGTTGTTACTGTTGTTGCAAAATTGTCTGTGCTATAGCATTTACCGAAATTGTCCTTTTTTCTTGTGTACTCTTTTGTGTCTTTATTTACCTTGGTCAAGTTGTGCTGACTTCACCGCATTTGGTATTGCCTTTCCCATCACCAAGTAAGCATCTGTGAGTGGGAATCAACTGGACAGCAATTGGTGTTTTTTTGGTATTATCTAGAAAGTGATTCCCTTTCCTCTCATCTCTGGTAACCTTCAAAGAATGTTGCTTTCTGTATATCCTTGACTTTTTATAAAAGTGGGGCCATACAGTATTTCCCCTTTTGTGACTGACTTATTTCACTCAGAGTAATGTCTTCTACATTCATCCATAAGGTGTTTCACAGACTCCTCATTGTTCTTTATAAAACAAAAAACAAACCCCTTGCTGATGAGTCAGTTCCGACTCATAGCAACCCTATAGAACAGAGTAGAACTGCCCCACCATAGGGTTTCCAAGGAGTGGCTGGTGGATTTGAACTGCAGACCTTTTGGTTAGCAGCTGAACTCTTAAGCACTGTGCCGCCAAGGCTCCCGTTGTTCTTCATAGTTTTGTAGTATTTATTCCATTGTATATACATACCACAATTTGTTTATTCATTCATGCACTGATGGGCACTTAGGTTGTTTCCGTCTTTTTGCTATTGTCAGTAATGCTGCAGTGAACGTAGATGTGCATATGTCTGTCTGTGTCAGTGCACTTATATCTCTTGGATATATGCCTAGGAGTGGGATTGCTGGATCATAAGGTGTTTCTATTTCTAGCTTTTTGAGGAAGCGCCATACCATTTTCCATAGTGATTTTACCATTTTACAATCTCATTAGCAATGTATAGGAGTTCCAGTCTCCCCACAACCTCACCAGCATTTGTTGTTTTCTGTTTTTTTGATCATTGCCATTTTTGCAGGGGTGAGATGGCATCTCGTTGTAGTTTTTATTTGCATCTCTAATGACTGGTGATCACAAGCATCTTTTCATGTATTTGTTGGCCTTCTGAATGTCCTCTTTGGTGAAGTGTCTGTTCATGTCAATAGTGTTTTCTTAGCTATAATTTTAATAGAAGCAGATCACTAGGCCTTTTCTTCTGCGGTACTGCTGAGTGGGTTTGAATTGTTTTCAACCGCCATCCTTTAGGTTAACAGTCAAGCGCAAACCATTTGCACCACCTGGGGACCTTCTGTAAAGATTACAACTAAGAAAACCGTATGGAGCAGTTCTACTCTGTAACATATGGGGTTGCCATGGGTTGAAATCGACTTGATGGCACAGGTTCGGTTTTTTGGTGGTAATTTAAGCTAATTTTTTTGAAGTCTGAGTCTGTTTTGTGCCTGGCAGGCACGTAGGTGCCTGAAAGTACTCGGCATACCAGTGGTTGGTTGTATGTTGCTAGAGTTCAGGAAGTATATATCAAGATCTCTGTTGGGAAGGTAGGGTTTGGATTTCATTTTGAGGGATGGAAAGACTTTGAAGTTTTAACATGGGGGGAGGTTGGGAATGATGAGATCTGATTTAGGAATATATTCCAGAAGATGGATTGTAGGCTTATCAAGAGGAGAAGACGACCAATTTGAAGACTGTTAGAGTAGTCCAGTTAAGATAATATGAGAGGCTGAACTCATCCAGTGGTAAAGGAAAAGAAAGGATAAATTTGAAAGATATTTAGGAGGTAGGATCTTAGGGCTTGGGGAGGAAGAATGAGATAAAGACCTCCATGTTCCTGGCTTTGAAATCTAAGGGAGTTATGATTAATGGTGGTGTCACTAAGATAGCAGATACAAGGAGGAGGGCAGGTTTTTGGATAAATGTGCATCTTTCCAAATTTTCTTCCTTTTTTTTGAGAGAATATTAAATGTTTTTTAAAAATAGATTTACTGCTTTTTTTTCTAAATAAAGGTAACACTGGATAAAGAAAAATAGAATAAGAGTTGTAGGGCTTATGTTCTTGAGTCAGTATATAAGGTGAAAATTATGACTAGTCAAAATTACCCTTGATAATCCATCAAATCACTAACAATTTACAGTATAATATATGGGATTTGGTATATACTAGTCTGTACAATATATGTGTGATTTATACAGTAATGCACAATATGTAATAAAGAGTACTTTGTAGGCATCGAACATAAAAGCAAAGTCCACATCCTGTTTTGGGCATAAGCATGCAGCATAGCTGGAATTTAGGAGTTGTGGCCAGCAATGAAGCAGAAAATTAGGTTGACACCAGATTGTAGAGGGCTATAGATGTTTTGCTGAGAAATTGGGCTTTAATCTGAAGGCAAAAAAGAGCCAGTTTGCTCTTTCATTGAACATGTACTGTATTGTCTCATTTAAACATCACCACGACTCTATTAAAGTACATATTCCTGTTTTACAGATGAGGAAAGCTCTAAGAGGCATGTTCATTTAATAAATAAGTGGTATTGCCTGTATAATTTTCTCTTTTGCTCTCTTTTTTAGAGCTAGTTTAATTTGCCTAAGTTAAGTGTGAGAATGATATGACTCTACTATAAAGAAGAAAATATAAAACCATTCCTAATCTCAGCCTTCAGAGATAGCCATTTAGTAAATGCTTTTGTTAAATGAACTTTTCCACTCAAAAAAGACACAAGTGTTGACTTCGAGGATTTTATTGTATGTGTTTGTTCCCAAAATGCATCATAATTATTTTAACTTTTTAAAATTCTTCATTGGCATTTCCTAGCATTATGTTGCTTTTTCCTTATGTTTCTGAAAGATAACAATTTTATTTTGCAGGACCTTGTTTAATGAACTGAGGATTGTTGTTGAACAGATAATAATGAAACCTGCTTGCCCCCTGTTTGTGAGAAGACTTTGTCTCCAGAGCATTGCCTTTATAAGCAGACTGGCACCAACAGTTGCATAGTTTAATATCCAGTTAAGTTATATGTAATATAAGCATTATTAGTAGCTGGTACTTCTGCTAGGGGGTTGTAAATTCCAGGTGTCACACTGACCTCAATCCAATTTATATAATTTATATAAATGCATCTCAGTGGAAAAATAATCATTTTCCTGGCATGTTAAATCAAGCCTTTTTAAAAAAAGTTTCTGAGAAAATTTTACAGTGCTGCATTGGTAATGGTTAAAGAAGTTTGTATCTTGTGATAAATGTACCAAATTTGTCTTAGATGCTGCTGTGCCTCTATCATGAAGTACATTTATTTCTCTTAAAAAAAAAAAAAACTCAATTGGTAACCTGAGTTTATATCTGGCATGAGTTCATTATGGTAACATTAATACATGTGAATTCAGTATATTTTGAGACAGTGTTCTTTTGCCATTCAGTAATTTTGGTTGATGATGTTAGTAGTGCATTTCCCACTGAATTTAACTTCAGGTTGCCATTAGATTGATTTTTGTGCTGCTTTGATAGGGCAGATTCATTTGGATGTACCATTAGAAGAGAAATTCTATATGTATCTTACTGTGACCTTCCAAGCTTTATTTCCTTAAATACTAGTGGCTTTGAATATTTAAAAAAGAAAAGAAAGAAAAAAGCTGAAATATAAGCTTGTTAACTGATTGGTTAAATATTTGGAGTCATTTAACCGTTTTACAGCAGAAGGCAGTACACAGCTTTCCTTTGAGGAATGTTTCTCAAATAGGAAATCCGTTTATAAATGTGGACACACAGGTTATTGGTATTATTATAGTTTGTAGAATTAACCTAGCTCTGATTCTTGACAGCCAGTCGTCTCAGTTTCTTAGGCTTGGATTTTCGGGCACCTTTTGAAAGGAATGTAACTGAAAATTGAGGATATGCCCCCCGACTATACTTGGTGTCTGTTCTGAAATAATAATGAAGATTATTCTATAGATTACATTTACCCATCAAATCTGATTGAAAAGGTTAAATGAAAAGGTTTATAGGTAAAGTAATTGGTTGAGAATGGTGTTGGCGGAGGAGTTGTGGGGGAATAGTGCACATAGATAAATTTGGGGAACTGGGTGCATTATGCAAGTGTGATTTGGGTTGTGTGATATATTAAATCCCGTTGAGCTTCTCTGAACTCCTTTATAAAACTGATTTTGATCTTTATTACTATTGCACGATTAGAAATGTTTAAAACATTATAAGATTTTAGTACAGAGTAATGTCATGGTTTTTGTAGCTAATTTTCTTCTGTCTGCATGTAATTTGGATTTATCAAATACATTCATTAGTAACTTAACAATAACATCAGTTTTCTTTTTGTTCAACCTCCAAATCTAGACAAAGATGATACTGTAGATTACAAAAGGTTCTATTTGCTAGTTCTTCCTTGCTTGAAGTCAGCTGTAATTAGCTATTTTTGTATTTTTGTAAGATTATCCACAAAGTTGGAGAAGCAGCTCATAATACAGAGTTGAGTGTGTGTGTGTGTGTGTGTGTGTGTGTGTGTGTGTGTCTAGCCTCATTATCACCATATATGTAATCTGGTAGTTTAAAACCTAAAATTTCTAGAGCAATAAAGTGACTATAAAGTTAAGTAGACAGCATATTGTTGATTTCTAATGATGTTTTAAAAAAGTTTTGAATTGTATCAAGTTTTGGCAGCTGAAGAAGACATTTATTTTGAAATTACTAGGGTTTTTTTTTTGTTTTCTATAATTTTTTTTAATCTTGAGATAATCTTAGATTTATAGAAGAGTTGCAGAAATAGTCCAGAGAGTTTCCTGTATATCCTTTATTCATCTTCTCCTTGTGTTAACATCTTACATAACTATAGAACATTTGTCAAAACTAAGGAATGAACTCTGGAACAATGCTATTAACTAAAGTAAAGAACTTATTCAGACTCGCTAGTTTCTCCATTTTTTATTTTCATTTTGTGTGCTCTGTTTTTACCATGACCATCTTTTAATAACCTGTAAGTATGTGTCTTTTTTTGAGTTTTTTCTCTTTGTTTTGAAGATCAAAAAGATTTTCACAAAGGATATAAATTCATGTTGGTTTTAACATTAAAATTACTGCAAATGAAAACACTGCTTTAAATTGAGACTGTCACAACTGGATTATAAATCTCTGATATGCTTATGTTTGAATGGAAATAGAGATTTGGTTGGTCATTAAAGGAAGGCATGGTTTGTAATAAAACACTCCTAAACTCCTGAAAAAGTAAATTTTACAATTTGAGCAATACTAGATGTTTAGTTTGCATGAAATTATAGTTAGAAATTATACAGTATGAATATGTACAACCAGCTGATTTGGCATTGAAATTATAGTGTAACATGTACAATTACCCAATTAAAATTAAGAAAATATAATAGCAGTATATAGAATGAATGTGGTTTAAGAAATTAACTTTTATTGCATAGCTAAACTTATTTTTACTTACAGGTTTAAAAGAAGTTGATTTAACATTCAGAATATCTTAATTCTTCAGGAAGTGCTATAGTACCGTTTTTCTTTAGTACTTTTATACTGAAGAAACCCTCTTGGACAGGTGGAAGCCTAATATAAAACCTGCTTTATTCTATATTACTTTTGTATACTTGATTCTTCATGAATTTAAACTCTTTTAATATCGGTCAAAAGACACATTTCTTAAATACAATTTGTATGTAAATTTTTTTGGAATGAACATCACTGAGGTAGATGCTCCTGAAAGAAAGCCAGAAAGAATACTAACCTTAGTAATTTTTTTGAAATAAATTTGGATATTTAGGAAGCTCCTGTACAGAGAAAATCAAGACATGCTAATTTTAAAGCAGAGGTTATGGATGATCAGTGGCATCTGTCATATAACCAAGATTTGCAAAGCTGTTAATTAGAATATGCTTCTTAAAAATAAGGATCAAAAAATTCAGGTTAGGTGTGGAGGTTTAGGACATAAATATTGTTCATCCTGGAAAGGAAAATGAGTGTACGTATATAATAAGCAGAACTGAAAGATTTAATCTTAAAAATATTTCAGATTAGAGTGAAATTATTTTGAGGGATGGTGGTAAAGATCCTTAACGAGTACTAAGGAATTTATTTTGATTAATATAGTTATTCTGAACCCCGTCTTCCTCAGTTAGGATCTGCTAGTCTCAAAGCTCTCACTCAGAATAGACTAATTTTGATACTTACTCAGAAATAAAAACCTCAAGGGAGAAAGTAGCCACATACAGTTATGTTTATAATCAGTAGGTGGCACTCTTTCCTCAAGTAGCCCCCAGTTGTTCCAAATGCAGTGTTGAAAGGTCACTAAAAGTGCTTGAGTCAGCCATAAAACTAAGAATCTGTACTTCACAGCCCTTTTAATGTGTAATTATTTCATGTTCAATGCATATTTAGTAAACATTTACTATTCATAAATGTTCAAAACTGGAAGAAGTACCCTATCAATATCTGTTTTCTAAGAAAACAGTAAAATAGGCCACAGTTGGGAGTGGCCTTACTCAGATCATGGTCTGTTTTGTTCTGTTTTGTCATTCTAAGTGCCTGACTCATCTAAACACATCATTATAAAACCATTCTTGCTCCTTCTGTATTTTCAGGCTGGTAGACACATGTTACTTAAAATTTGTTCATTACCATTTTGTAGGTGTACTAGATATAGCAGTTCAACTTCTTTTAAAAATCAGACTTTTCACAGTAATTCAAAACCGTAGTGAATTTTTTGAATATTCTATCAAGAATAGTAACTAGATTTGAAAATTCATTTTGAGTTGACGAGGCAACTAGTTTCTCTCAACGCCTTGTTGGAAATTCTCTAGGGTTAGGAGAATTCCACAGAGGCTATATGATAGTATAGCTCAATAGATGGTATACCAAAGGCACATAAATTCAGGAGTTAGTCCCACAGATTGTTCTAATGAGCAGACTTCATAATATTCTGGGTGGGAGATTATTATTGGGCATTGTATTAAGTATAATGAAAGAACTGCTAGAAGATTGGGGAGGTTTCTTGGGAGTAATTATTTTCGGAAATGTTTATCTTCTGACGTGGTATTCAGGTGGGGTTCTTTCGCAGGAACCCTTTCCAATGTGTGGGACTAACTCCACTAGCCTTTTGTCTCCTGTGCATATAGGAAAACTGACCTGTGTTGAGTTTGAGTTGATGTGACAAGATGTAATGAAAGTGCAGTATTCTAAAACAGATTCTTAGGAAAGGATAGGAAAAAGTTATAAACGGATGTATTTGCTGGAATCTAAAAAGCACCTCATGTTCTGGAAGAAGGAAAGGGCCCGAGAATCATTTTACTTTTTTCTGCATAACTTCACTTGAAACTATTTTTTTGATGTGCTTAGCACTTTGAAATTAACTTTCTTTTCTCAGTTCCTGACAGTTTAATGTCAGACTTTTACTCTTGTTCCTTTGTAACTTTGAAACAGAACAGTTCCTTCTTCGCATGAAATTTTGCCTACCTATGTATAATATTTGTGAGTTGAGACCAAATAGGCAAAGTGTTGGGCAGGTGACATTTATGATGTGTGTATATTGGAACAAATGTAAAAGGGTTGCAAAGATTAGAAACAGTCATTAAAAAAAAAGATTTATAAATGCATTACTTCTGGTGCTCTATATAATGGGATATATTGAAGTAAAAAATTTGTATATGCAGTATGTCAGCATTTCTTAATAACTTCTCTCAAATCCATTTTTAATATCTAATATTGTACAGGTTGGGGAGTTTTACTCTTCAGGCAATACTATCCAGACTGTATAAATTTATAAAATAAATTGAAAAATTCATCATTCCCCTGTATTCAAGACCAAAGCACACAAATGCTAATATAGGGCTCAGAGGGGAAATATAGTTCTCCTGCATATTTGAGAAAATGTGAAGCCCTTTCAAGAAAATCTAATAAACATAATAATCATAGCCTGCTGACACTAAGGAAAAAGGACCTCTTTCGCTCTTCTGTGCAGCGATTTACTGGTCCCTACTGATTTCCAAATTGGATCACTGTAGTAAATTATCCACGCTGGTACCTGTGAAAGTAAGCCCTGGGATCCGTATTTGTTCTGTGTTCTGCTTAAATCAGCAAGAATGATAAATTTGATGGTGTGAAATTGGAAGTACCAAGGGCTTTCTTTGGTGATTGAGCAAAATAATGTCTCCACTTGTAATTTATTGTGACCCTTTTTCACTATATGGGCTTTGTATGTCAAATATTTATTTAAATACAAATTAAATTGTTGTTCCTTCATCTGTATTGTTATAGCTAAGATTTTACTGATGTAAAAGTCAAATTGTGTAATAAAAGTCTCTGGATTTCAACAGGTTTTAAAATGTTACGTTACAAAAGAACATTTACAGTTAGAATTCAGATTCCCTTTGTCTTGGTTGCCTTATTATTGTAATAGGGTGGATTTGAACATACTTTATTGTCCCCAGCCCATCACAGATTATAGAAATACAGCGATTTTGTGGCCTAATGGTAAAACTGGAAAAAAGAAAAAAAAAAAACAGTTAAATTACAGTGGATCTCTCTGTTGCTTTTTTGCTTCTGTGCTTTCTGTGTAGTGGGTTCCACGTTTATAGCATAACGGATGAGTTATTTATGACCCTAAAATGATTCACAGTATACAATATCTCCAAAGTGATAAATCAACACCAGACAACATAGAGGAATATTATTTCCCTTCTAGGTGTTTAGAGTTTATGGATATTTTCTGTGGCATTTTAACAACTGTGGTACTAAGCAATACATTGCACAAAGAGGGTTAAACAAATCCTTATCCACTTGGAGATTATAATCTAAAAAGAACTATGTAAATCAGTTGTATAAAAGTAATTCTGATAGGTGACTAAACATTGAACTAGTTAATAAATTAGTTGTCCACATAAGGGGAAAAGTGGTAGCCTGATGAATGAAAAGAGTCTAAGGAAAATTGATTTCCTGAAGATTTAGTGTATAGGGTGTTAGGGACATGCTTGTTGTTGACTCATAAGGCTCTTTCCTTTAGCATATGGGAACATTTGGAGCATTTATAAAATAATTCTGAGCTTGGGAAGGGAAAGGTCATCTTACTCCTCGAGGCTGGTTGACTGAAGAGACTCCTGAAAGAAATAGTGAACTGAGATCCTGGAAAGGAGTAGAGGACTTACTAGTCTTAAAGCAGGTGAGGTATCAACAACAGTCATCTTTTTTTTTTTTTCTTCTTCTTATGGAGGATTTTGAACATGTACAAAAATAGAGTAATGAACTTCCACATTCTTAATCACCCAGCCCTCACAATTGTCAGCCATGAGCAACACTGCCCCATCTCCCTTTCCCTCTCCTGGTTTATTTTATATCGAATATAAGTAAAATTTGCAGTATGTACCTCTAAAAGATAAGTATCCTTTTTAAAGACAATATTTAAAAAGTAATAATTAACATAAGTCATTTAGAGTGGATGACTAGACATGATTAAGAGTAATGACCTGATATGAAAAAGACTTACTTGGTTTTACAACTGTAAACATGAAGGGAAGAGAAAACGAGTATTTTTTTTAGTCAAGGGAAGACTTCTTTCCCTATGCTGCTACCCTCAGAGGAAGACACAGACCAACACCTCCACCCTCTTGGGGAAATGATAGAAGGAAGATTTTGCTTTTCCACTCTTTGCTCTCTCCTTCCTGAAGGAGGTAGTGTATCCAAAGATTCTTACTGGAAAACCTGGGATTGTGGGATTTTGATTGGTCATCTCACAGGAAATATAATGGGGGCAGGTCACTTCTTCAAAGGAAGCGGCCACTGTTAACCAGAAAAGGGGGGAAGTAGTTTAGGGTTATATCACTAAATTAAGGGAGTTATACCAGAACCAGTGTCTTCATTAAAATTGCTTTTAATAAACTGTAAATATTTCCAGATACTTGGTGGAATTTAGATCAATTTATTCTCAATTTTTGTGTATTTCCTGGTTTTATGTTTTTAATACTTAGCGTTTGTGGTATTTTTCATTAAATTTTTCAAATTTGGAGCTCTACAACCATTATAACCTAGAGTTCCAATAGTAATGGGTCATTTCATTCAAGTAACAATAACCAAAGAACCTCAAGACAAAGAAATGAAACTTGCTGTGATGCAGAATAAAATGTGGGTATATCTCCTTTTGGTTATTAACCTGTAAAAGATACATTGATACACTCAGGTTTCTTGGATATGAACTCTAATGGTACTTATGCTGGGAATGATGATGTTCATGTTTGGCAGTTTAACTAGTAATATTTAAAGCATATAGTTCATCTTTTGAAGTGTTTAGAAATTACCTTTCTTATCCCTTTATCTAGAAGGCTAAACTTTTTTTTTGGACTTACTATACTAGTGGGCTTATTTTGAATTATTCTTTCTTATATGAACTTTCTGTTTCCTGAGGACAGTCCTCAATTTCAAAACAAAAGCAGAAGAACATTTCTTACAAAAATATTGGAACTGTTTTTAGGAGAATATTTTGCCTTGGGTTCTTTTATATTTTTAGTTATGTGAATAGATTTCTGAGAATAAACATGTTTTTTCAAAATGAGTAATTAAATTTTTATCCTAATAGGAAACTACCAGAGGGGCTTTTTTTTCTTTGTCTCTTAATATTGCAGCAAAGTCAGGATCTGTAAGGAGACTTATTACAACTATATTTGGGTTTTTATGTTCATTATACTTGCTGTAAGGACCCTAGTAACACAGTGCTTAAGCGTTAACCAAAAGGTCAGCGATTTGAACCCACCAGCTGCTCCACCAAAGAAAGATGTAGCAGTCTTGGAAACCCTGTGGGGCAGCTCTGCTCTGTCGTGTAGGGGTCACTCTGAGTTAGAATTGACTCGACGGCAATGCATTTGGTTTTTTTGGTTTTATACTTGCTACAAAATGGTTTCGTGGCTGCTATAAGTATTATATATAGATAATTACATGTAAATAACATGCTTTTAACAACTTAACAGTATCTTAGCCTTTTGACATTTAAATGTACAAATAGCCTTGAAGCAGATGTATAAAATCATTCTTAGTTTACTTATTTTCTATATGTTGGTAGTTAACAGATTTTCAATATTAAAACATTAGAATCTTCCTCTAATTACAAGCAAACTGCCCCTGGTGGCAAGTTTTCTGAAAAATAATTCTAGTGCCTCTCATTTTGCATACAATAAAAAACCATACACTTGATTTTATTTTCAGTTGGATTTTACATTAAACAATCTAATCAAGTTTTAAAAAAGAGTATGAAAAGGCTTCTTATGATTTCAACCTTTTAATGTTATTTAAAAAAAGTTAAAAGGTTGAAATCATAAGAAGCTTTTCCATACTTTAAAAACAAAAAATACCACCTGTCAATTTGTCATGCTGTAGTTGCTTGCATGTTGCTATGGTGCTAGAAGCTTGTCACCAGTATTTCAAATACTAGCCAGGTCACCCATGGTGGACAGGTTTCGATGGAGCTTCCAGGCTGAGACTAAGAAGAAAGGCCTGGTGATTACTTCTGAAAGTCAGTGAAAAACTTATGGATCACAAAAGAATACTGTCAGATATAGTGCTAAGAGATGAGCCCCCTAGGAGGGCACTCAAATCACATCGTAGTTGCAGCAAGGGACTTGAGCATACCAACAATTGTGAAGTTGGCACAGGACCAGGCAGTGTTCCTTTGGGTGTACATGGAGTCTCTCATGAGTCAGAGCAGACTGGACAAGCGCTAACAACAACATTATAATCAAGTGTTTTAAACCATTATCATTGGATAATCACTGCTAGTTTTTGAGCTAATCAATTTTTTCATTATATTTGGGAGACAGTAGACTGACTTCTTTCTGTCTGAGGAACCAGAATAAAATAGTTATGCCCAGTTCCACAGACCAGTCGGCAGGAATTCGTGACTGGTAATTTTTGAAGGAAATCGGAGTACAGCCCTCATTCAGACTGTGTTCACTGAGTGAGTGCCCATTTTTACATTCAAAGTGACAGTCTTAGAAAACAGCAGCTCGTGGTTGATCTTTAGGATAGCATGATAATTTGAGTATTCATATGATTAGTTCTTTCTTTTTTAAAACTTGTAGAATGATTCAGGACTTAGGAGAGGCTTCCATCCATTTGCTGTTTGTCCAAAAGCAGCAGCCTCCGAAGGTGGTCTTAGATAGTCTTACACATCTTCAAGGTTTTGAGCAAGGATAAGAGGAGATACTCTTGTAAATGAGCATTTTTGGTCATCAGTAGTGTTTCTCTAACAAGTGGATCTCATTCAATTGCCATGCCAAGAAAAAAAACAGTATTGCATATCGACTTAAAACAAATATTTTGTTTCTTTTGTCTGGAAATAATATAGACATTAGTGGAACCTAAAACCAAAAAAAAAAAAGTCATCTTTGAGTCAGTTCTGACTCATGGTGACCCCATGTATGTCAGAATAGAACTGTGCTTCGTAGAGTTTTCAATGGCTGAATGTTTGGAAGTAGCCAGGCCTTTCTTTGACTTGAACCTCCGAACCTTTCAATTAGCAAGCAAGCACATTAACTGCTTGCACCATCCAGGGACTCCCAGTAGAACCTAATGCTGGTTAATTTTAGTGTTATTTCAGTATAACCTTTGATTTATACTGTCTAGCCTATCTCTTATATTTTCACTTTTTATTTTCATATTAAATAGAATATACAAAAGCCCTTCTGAAGAGTATAAAACAAGTTTGAGTTATCATAATTAACCACTTAGTAAATCTGGTTGTAAATCACCTTGGAAGTCACATAGAATCTTTTGAGGATTTTGTTACTGCTATTGAATGTTGGTCAAGTGTCTTACGAAGAAACAGATGGCAGGACCCCAAGTTTTCAACTAGCTATTTACTATTACCCAAGGAAAATAAATTCAAAGGATAATGTCACATGCACAAATGTATTTAAGGGTCCTAACAAAAACAGGTGAATTGGCCAGTGACAGGACTGTTTAGTAGTAGAGGGGAGATTAAACTGAGCTGGAAAGTATAGGTTAAACAGTTTTTAAACACTGCCAGTCACACATTGTGGACTTACTTCAGCTTATTGGCCACCAGATGGTGGACTCTTCCTGGGCCAGTGAAGACTTTTGTCCTATACCTCCTTTGACTTCCTGACTTTGTGAGTTGGGGGACTGGATTACATGTGAATCCTGAGAATTCATTCCTTTTGCTGACCAAAACAGAATTAAAGATCCTTTCCCATCTCTTTCTTCTGCATGCTATACTTGTCACATGAACTTAGTCCCTCACCCAGATGCAGTTTGGGAGAGAAAATACCTGAATTTGAGCCTTGGAATGCTTCAGTGTGTCTCATACTGTCTTGCCCACAATTCTCAGTTTTTGAGCATGTTTGGGTTACAGGAACGGGAAGGGAAAGGAGAATGGCACCTCTCAAGCTGGGTGGAGATCTTCAGGCCCCCCTGGCCTGAGGCTTAGTTGACTGGCTCCGTGGCTTCCCTCCCCTTTTCTCCAGGTATAGAAAGACAAATCCTGGGAAAAAGAATGGCTTTCTCAGGCCTAGAGCATAGCTTAGGTGAAAAGCCCACCAGCACCCTTGGAAGGCCTTATAGGTGAACCATCATTCCAGAGACACTAATTTTCCTTCTTCAGCTCCATTCTGTCTTCATTTCCGTTCTTTGCTAGTTTTAATACCTCAGGCTAGCACTTGAACCTTTGTCAGTGTCCTCAGCACTCTTGCCCCATTGTCCCCTATCTGACAAAACCTCAACCTCCAATCTAAAGTACTGCCCTCCCCTCCCCGGAAAGCATGGCCCCTGGTCTCTCAATCACCCCAGAACTAAAACAATTTCCAAGGCCAACTCTTCAGACGGAGTGGACTGGACTGTGGGACATAAAGTGATACTCGTGAAGAATGTGCCTCTTAGACAAGTAGATATAAGAGACCAAAGGGGCGGCTTCGGTCCAGAGGTGAGAGGGGAAGGCAGAGAGAGGAGCTGGTTGAATGTTCTTGGGGAGTCGGGGACGGAGGGGAGGAGTGTGCTGTCGCAGACGGGTGAGCGGTTGGGGTCTCATAACAATGTTAAAAAAAATTCTGTATGGGAGACTAACTTGAAATGTAAACTTCATTTAATTACATCAATAAAAAAAAGAAAAAGTACTGCCTGTCCCTGCTCACCTAATGCTGTCTTACAAAAAAAAAAAAAAAAACAAAAACCCAAACCCATTGCCGTCAAGTCAATTCCAACTTATAGCAACAGTACAGGACAGAGTAGAACTGCCCCATAGAGTTTCCAAGGAGCGCCTGGTGGATTCAAACTGCTGACCTTTTGGTTAGCAGTCGTAGTTACAGCACTCCCAATTTTTCCTTTAAGTGTATTAGTGTTGTTCAGATCTATATCTAGTCAAGGCCTGCTTATGTAAAACCAAACACCTCGTGGGATTTGGTTCCTTGGTTTGGATATTTAGGGTCATTGTTTCATGGGGCATCCCAGTAAACTGTCCTAATAATGTTTAGTGCTTCTCTTCTACCTCCTAGTTCATTGTATAGTGCCTGGGGTCTTAAAAGCTTGCAAGCAGCCACTGAGACACAACAATTGCTTTCTCTTCCCCTGGAGTAAGAGGAAGAAGAGTCAAGAATAGGAGGAGGAAATGGAATGTGTGGCTAATTACTTCCATAAATACTTGCCTCCTTTGCTATGAGACCAGAAGAACTGGACGGTATGTGGCTACCATTACTGAACATTTTGGTCAAAGATTCTATAGAAGAATACTGTTCAAAGGGGGGAAATGCAGAACAGAATTTCAAATTCTTATGGACTGTAGTCTTTCTGGAGCTGTGGAGGCTGGATGAACCCCTGAAACTGTTGCCCCAAGATAATCTTTAAAACTTAAACCAAAAATTTCCCCTGAAGTCTTCTTAAAACCAAAGAATAGTTTAGTGTAACTAGTAGAAGAGTGTCTGCCTTGAGCATTAGGCCCTTTGAAGATCTACCTATCTGGGATCAAACTGACAACAGCAACTTGAAAGATAGGAACCCTGGGGGGGCAGTGAGTTTATGTTAACAGGGGAGGAACAACTCAGAAAAGGAGGGTGAGAATGGGTGCACAACTCAAAGAATATAATCAATGTCACTGAATTGTACATGTAGAAACTTGAGTTGGTGTATGTTTTTGTTGTGTATATTCTCAACAAAAAATAAAATATATTAAAAAATCTATATCCTTATTTCTTGTCTGATTTTACTGTGAAATAGAGGGTGTGTTAAAATCTCTTACTATGATGACAAATTTGTCAGTTGCTCATAATTCTCTCAATTTTTTGCCTTATGTATTTTTGAGGCTATATGGAGCCCTGGTGGCACAATGGTTGCAAGCGTTCAGCTGCTAACCAAAAGGTTGGCAGTTTGAATCCACTAACCACTCCTTTGAAACCCTATGGGGCAGTTATACTCTGTCCTGTAGGGTTGCTATGGGTCGGAATCCACTCGACGACAATGGGTTTGGTTTGTTTATTATTAGGTTTATGCAACTTTATATTTTATCTTCCTGTTGAATATCTTATTATTACATAATGATCGTCTAACTCTAGAAAATAATTTTTTATTTACAGTCTATTTTGTTTGATTCTTATATGGGTATACCAGGTTTCTTTTGCTTAGAGTTTCCCTGGTACTGTCTATTTTCTCATCCTTTATGCTTTAGGTGTGACTTTTATAAACAGCTGTGCTGAATTGCTCTACTGTCAGCTTGTCAAACTACAAGGTTCTGGGTTAGAGCTTGCCCAAAGATGAATTTGCATGAGACTTGAGAGGCAGAAACGAAGGAGTGATCTTTACTCTGAAGTTTTGTAGTCAGCTTGATGAATAGCTGCAGTGGTGCTCAGAAAGGTCCTGCATGTTCTTGCTCCTCTCTGTTTCATCCAGCTCTTCTTCCTGAATGCTGCTCCGGGTTCACCCCCAGACAGTTAACTGTGGACCCACAGACGTAGCTGCACTACAACAGTGTCCCATAGAATTCTCCACAAACTCCCCTGCTGCATTCGCATTTCACAGCTGGATGGGGGTATGCGTGGTTTCTCAACTTTTCCCTACAACCTCCATCATGTCCACTTGTAGCAGTGGTCAGGAGCACTGGTCAGTGACTCTCTGATCATCCATCTCCCCCTTCTGAATGTTCACATACCCACCTCATTCCACAAGTCCCTTATCCCATAACACAGTGGTTCGGCTTCCCCTACTGAACCCTGACTGATACAACAAAATATAGCTAGATTTTATTTTTATAGTCTGGTAACTTTGTTTTTTAACTGGATAGTTTAGTTCACTTATACTTTTAATTGATATATCTGCGTTTATTTCTAGTGTCTTACTTTGTACTATTTGTCCTACCTTTTCTTTTTTTTTTCCCCCTCCTTTTTGCCTGTTTTTGTATTGATTTAAATTTTTTTCGATGCCATTTTTCTCCCTTCTACCAATTTGGAATTTATACACACTTGCCACTATTTTCTTTTTGTTAAACTTTAGGAAATTTAACATGCATACTTAAATTAAAACAATTCTGGGTTAAAAGGATTCTGATTTGCTTCTGCCAGGTCTTGGGGCACTACCAAACTGGGGCCTCTTTAAATTCTCAGCAGTCTCTCTCTCTCTGTATATATGTATGTGTATATACACGTATGTAGTTGTTACTAGGTGCCATCAAGTCGGTTCCTACTGATAGCAACTCTATGTACAACAGAATGAAATGCTACCTGGTCCTGCACCATCCTCACAGTCGTTGCTATGTTTGAGCCCATTGTTGCAGCCACTGTGTCAATCCATCTTGTTAAGGGTGTGTGTGTGTGTGTGTGTGTGTGTGTATATATATAAAACCAAACATGTTGCCATCAAATCAATTCCAACTCATAGTAACCCTATAGGACAGAGTAGAACTGTCACATAGGGTTTCAAAGAAGCAGCTGGTGGATTCGAACTGCTGGCCTTTTGGTTAGCAGCTGGTCTCAACCACTGTACCATCAGGGCTCCGTATATATATATATAAATAAATAAATATATTTTTTGCTACAGAAGAAGTGTGAGTTTGTGGCACAACTGTTATGAATACTGGCTTGTGGTTATGAATTCTTAGGGAAAATTTTTCTTCCATCTAGCACAAAGGTAGAAAAGGGAACATTCTTAGCTGCCGCCTAGTCTTCAAATGCAGTTGTTATGCAAACATTACTTCAGTGAGCAATCTTCTTTATCTCCTGCCTTCAGTTGCCAGTTCTAGCTCCTATGCTCAAATTTTAGAGCTAGAGTAAATAACCAGGTTGTTGTTGTAGGTGCCTTAGAGTCCTTTCCTACTCATAGCAACTCTATGTACAACAGAACGAAACATTGTCCAGTCTTTGCCATCCTCACTATCGTTGCTATATTTAACCCCATTGTTGCTTCCACTGTATCAATCCATCTCCTTGAGTCTTCCTCTTTTTCTCTGACTTTCTACTTTACCAAGCATGATGTCCTTCTCCAGGAATTGGTCCCTTCTGATAACATGTCCAAAATATGTGGGACAAAATCACACCATCCTCATTTCTGAGGATCATTCTGGCTGTACTTCTTCCAAGACAGATTTATTCATTCTTCTGGCAGTCCATGTTATATTCAATATTCATTGACACCACCATAATTCAGATGCATCAATTCTTCGGTCTCCCTTATTCATTGTCCAGCTTTTGCATGCATATGAGGCAATTAAAAATATCATGGCTAGGGTCAGTCGCACCTTAGTCCTTAAAGTGACATTTTTGCTTTTTAACACTTGGAAGAGGTCTTTTGCAGCAGATTTGTCCAATGTAATAATAATACCTTTTTTGATTTCTTGACTGCTGCTTCCATGGGCATTGATTGTAGATCCAAGTAAAATGAAATCCTTGACAACTTCAATCTTTTCTTTCCTTGTTATGTTGCTAATTGGTCCAGTTGTGAGGATTTTTGTTTTCTTTATGTTGACGTGTAATCCATACTGAAGGCTGTGGTCTTTGATCTTCATCAGTGTTTCAAGTCCTCCTCACTTTCAGCAAGCAAGGTTGTGTCATCTGCATATTGCAGGTTGTTAATGAGTCTTCCTCTAATCCTGATGCTCCATTCTTCTTCATATAGTCCAGCTTCTCGGATTATTTGCTTAGTATACAGATTGAATGAGTATGGTAGAAGGATGCCACCCTGATGCACACCTTTCCTGATTTTAAACCATGCAGTATCCGCTTGTACTGTTTGAATGACTCTCTCTTGGTCTATGTACCGGTTCCACATGAGCACAATTAAGTGTTCTGGATTTCCCATTCTTTACAGTGTTAATCCATAATTTGTTACGATCCACACAGTCCAATGCCTTTCAGTAGTCACTAAAACATAGGTAAACATCTTCTGGTATTCTCTGCTTTCAGCCAAGATCCATCTGACATCAGCTATGATAACCATCAGCTATGGTAACCATGTCCTCTTCTGAATCCAGCTTGAATTTCTGGCAGTTCCCTGTCAATGTACTGCTACAACCATTGTTGAATTATCTTCAGCAAAATTTTACTGGGATGTGATATTGAAGATATTGTTGGGAAATTTCCACATTCCATTGGATCACCTTTCTTTGGAATGGGAACAAATACAGATCTCTTCCAGTTGGTTGGCCAGGTTGGCCAGGTAACCGTATTCCAAATTTCTAGGCACACACAAGTGAGCACTCCAGCATTACATCCATTTGTTGAAGCATTTCAATTGGTATTCTTTCAATTCCTGGAGCCTTGTTTTTCACCAATGCCTTCAGTGCAGCTGGACTTCTTCCTTCAGTACCATGAGTTTTTGAAAATGTGCTATCTCCTGAAATGGTTGAACTAGACTAATTCTTTTTGGTACAGTGAATCGGTGTATTCCGTCCATCTTCTTTTGATGCTTCTTGCATTGTTCAATTTTTTGCCCATAGAATCCTTCAATATTGCAACTCGAGTCTTGAATTTTTTCTGCAGTTCTTTCAGCTTGAGAAATGCCAAGCATGCTCTTCCCTTTTGGTTTTCTAACTCCAGTTGTTTGCACATTTCATTATAATACTTTACTTTGTCTTTTCAAGCCACCCTTTGAAATCTTCTGTTCAGCTCTTTTATTTCATCATTTCTTCCTTTTGCTTTAGCTACTGTATGTCCAAGAGCACGTTTCAGAGTCTGTTCTGACATCCATTTTGGTCTTTACTTTCTTTCCTGTCTTTTTTTTTTTTTTTCTTTCCTGTCTTTTTAATGACCTTTTTACTTTCTTCATGTATGACATCCTTGATGTCATCCCACAACTTGTCTGGTCTTCAGTCATTGGTGTTCAGTGAGTCAAATCTATTCTTGATATGGTCTCTAAATTCAGGTGGTGTATAATCAAGGCCATACTTTAGCTCTCATGGACTTGCTTTAATTTTCTTCAGCTTCAACTTGAACTTTCATCTGAGCAACTGATGGTCTGTTCTGCAGTTGGCCCCTGGCCTTGTTCTGACTGATGATATCGAGCTTCTCCATTGCATCTTTCCACAGATGTAGTTTGATTCCCGTTTAGTCCATCCAGTGAGCTCCATGTATATAGTTGTTGTTTATGTTGTTCAAAAAAGGTATTTTCAATAACTTGTTAGTCTTACAAAATTCTATCATGCGATCCCTGACATTGTTTCTATCATTGTGGCCATATTTTCAAACTACTGATCCTTCTTTGTTTTCAGTTTTGGCATTCCAATCACTGGTAATTATCAATGTATCTTGATGGCATGCTTGATCAATTTCAGATGTGGAAGCTGGTAAAAATCTTCAATTTCTTCATCTTTGACATTAATGGTTGGTGTGTAAATTTGAATAATAATCATATTAACTGGTCCTTCTTGTAGGCGTTATTATCCTGTCACTTCCTTATCCTTCCTTGTAGATACTATCCTATCACTTACAGGGTTGTACTTTAGGAGATCTTTAAATGTTGTTTTTGACAATGAATGTGATGCCGTTCCTCTTCAATTTGTCATTCCTGGCATAGGTGACCATATGTTTGTCCAATTCATTATGGCCAATACCAACCCATTTTAGCTCACTAATGCCTAGGATATCAATCTTCAAGCAATCCATTTCATTTTTGACGATTACCAATTTTTCTTGATTCATACTTCGTACATTCCAAGTTCTGATTACTAGTGGATGTTTGTAGCTGTTTCTTCTCATTTCAAGTCTTGCCACATCAGCAAAAGAAGGTTCTGAAAGCTTTACTCCATATCATTAAGGTTGACTCTACTTTGAAGAGGCGGCCCTTCCCCAGTCATATTTTGAGTGTCTTCCAACCTGAGGAGCTCATCTTCCAGCACTATAACAGACAATGTTCTGGTGCTATCCATAAGGTTTTCACTGGCTTTTTTTTTTTCTTTATGTAAATAGACCACCACTTTCTTCTTCCTTGTCTGCCTTAGTCTGGAAGCTTCACTGAAACAAGTCCACCATGGGTGAACCTGCTGATATTTGAAATACTGGTGGCATAGCTTCCAGCATCACATCAACATGCAAGCCCCCACACTATGACAAACTGGTGAAGACAGGTGGTGGAGATTACCATATTATCTGTCGATATTCCCACTTCCACTCATTTTGAAAATTCCTCACATTTGTCAGCTTTGGGTTGCTTTGTGTGTGTGTGTGTGTGTGTGTGTGTGTGTGTGTTTGTATTTTTCCATTTAACATGATTTGTTTTTAGCCAGAAGCTTTTTCAGGCGTTTCTAGTGTGCCATACTAGAAACAAACTTGTCCAGAGTTAAGCTTTGAGAAGTGCTCAGTATTAACAAGAGAAGGGTTTGTTTGGCAGGCATTTCATTCTGAAGAATCCAAAGGACCCAAAGCCTCCTCCAGAGAAAGATGTCACCTGGAAGATCCTTTATTGCTAGTCCAAGATGGAGATGGGAACTTAATGGGAGGCAAGAGGCAGAAAAAGATTTGGGAGCGGGGGGGGGGGGGGGGGGGCGGGGAATGGTGGAGAGCAAGAAGCCTAGAAAGAAATAGATGACTATCTGACATGAACTCTGGTATGATCTGATAAGAGACTTTATGGAAAAACTAAACGTTTGCCACATTCTCTATTCAAGATTGTCTCAGGCTGTTTCTGGTGGTGGATTCAACTAGTGTACTTGCTCAAATGTTAAAACAGGATCAAGGAGTTACATATAGCATTTGGGGTAATCTCACAAAGTCCCCAAGGGGTGGTTCCAGTTGTTAGACATACTCTTAGTTTCCTTGAGCCTCAATTTTCTAATTTGTAGAATGTGGCCAAGGAGCCCTGATGGCAGAATGATTAAATGCTCGACTGCTAACTAAAAGGTTGGCAGTTCAAACCCTCCAGCAGCTCTGCAGGACAAAAGACATGGCATGGCGATCTGTTCCTGTGAAGATGACAGTCTAGGAAACCCTGTGGAGTAGTTCTGCTCTGTCCTATGGAGTCGCTATGAGTCAGAATCAACTCAATGGCAACAGGTTTGGTTTGATTTTATTATGTAAAGCTTATATAAACAAATAGCTACATTTTACATTGTATTATGCTTCTTATTTTACCTTTGGAGATTCTGGGACTTTTGGCATTTAAAGAATTTCCCTCAAAGTCATACTTGATGTCAGTACAGATTAAAATTTATGTCACTGTGTTTTAAGTCAATGCCTTTCTGGGCAGAAAAAAAAACTACACCTGTTAAAATAATTTTTTCTTTTCCTGCATTAAAGTGCAAAGCATTGGGTAGAAAGTTGGATTTCTTTACTCCTACAATTCCAGGGTCTTAAAGGCTTATACAGGAATAGAAAGCAAAAGGGCCATTATTTAGCAAAATCAGATCAGTCTGTAACTGCAAGAGCTCTTTCCAGAAGTACATCTTCAAAATCAGTAAATGATTTAAAAGTCCTTTCCAAAAGGACTAAACTTTCTAAACTATCCCAAATGAATGCATAAGAAGGATGCAAAAATAGTCTATGAAATGCTCAAAACCAAATTTATCTGTAATGTGCAAACTAAGGCCCAGAATTACAATTCTGTCTTCTTTAGGGAATCTTCCATAAATTGCAAGTGACTTGATTCTTATTTTACGTGAGGCACCTAGGAAGTAGTGGCAACAAGACCATTATTATTGGAAGGCAGTACAGATAGTCCCTGATGTATGACAGGGTTCCATTTTGACACTGTTGTACGTAAGTGGGTTCTGAAGTAAGTCAAATACCTTTTTTTTTTTTTAGTTTCATTATTACTTTTTATTATCAGTATCTTTATAAATCATAACATTGAACATTGGTGAGTTTCTGAGAATGGTAACATCAGCAAATTACATGCTGCAACACTATATGTAGTACATATTACTAACGATAAGATGTGCAAAATAACAACAAAAACCAGGTGGTTTTCAGTGCGATTCATTGTGACTTGAATTCATCGTTAAGTCCAAGACGACCCATGTAACCTATCCAAGCTCCAGACTTCCTTTCAAATCTGCTTTCAGTTACTTCTTAGCTGCGTGAGTTTTCTCCTCTGTAAGATGGGGATAATAATAATACCCATAGCATTGTTGAGATGATAAAATGATCATAGTAAATAGGACAGTTCTTCACATGTAAGAAAATTTGTTCAACAGATTTTGGCTATCATTATCATTGTCTGTAATTTACAGCAATTCTTTGGCAAACTTCATTGAATAGATTGAGTAGTTATTAACAAAATTTCCCATTTATGTATATCCCAAAGAGTCATGAGGATAATTATTCTCCAGGTACTGTATATCAATAATTGATGTTTGTATTGATGACCACTCCATCTTACCCCCTACCTTGTTGTTTTTGTTAGGTGCTGTCGCTTCAGTTCCGACTCTTAGCAACCCTACATACAACAGAAGGAAACACTGCCCGGTCCTGTGCCATCCTCACAATCGATGTTATGCTTGAGCCCATTGTTCCAGCCACTGTGTCAATCCATCTCCTTGAGGATCTTCCTCTTTTTCACTGATCCTCCACTTTACCAAGCATGATGTCCTTCTCCAGGGACTAGTCAACCTGATAAAATGTCCGAAGTATGTGAGATGAAGTCTTGCATCCTCGCTTCCAAGGAGCATTCTGGCTGCACTTCTTCCAAGACAGATTTGTTGGTTTTTCTGGCAGTCCATGGTACATTCAATATTCTTCACTGACACCCAACTTCCTTCTTCATTGTCCAGCTTTCACATGCAGATGAGGTGACTGAAAATACCAGGGCTTGGGTCAGGTGCACCTTAGTTCTCAAGGTGAAATCTTTGCTTTTTAATACTTGAAAGAGGTCTTTTGCAGCAGATTTACCCAATGCAATATGTTGTTTGATTTCTTGATTGCTGCTTCCATGGGCGTTGATTGTGGATCCAAGTAAAATGAAATCCTTGACAACTTTAATCTTTTCTTTCCTTATCATGATATTGCTTATTGGTCCAGTTGTGAGGATTTTTGTTTTCCTTATATTGAGGTGTAATCCATACTGAAGGCTATAGTCTTTGATCTTCATCAGTAAGTGTTTCAAGTCCTCTTCACTTTCAGCAAGCCAGGTTGTGTCATCTGCATATCGCAGGTTGTTAATGAGTCTTCCTCCAATCCTGATGCCCATTCTTCTTCATATAGTCCACCTTCTCGGATTATTTGCTCCGTATACAGATTGAATAAGTATGGTGAAAGGATGCAACCCTGATGCACACTTCTCCTGACTTTATACCATGCAGTATCTTCTTGTTCTGTTCAAATGACTGCCTCTTGGTCTATGTACAGGTTCCTCACGAGCACAATTAAGTATTCTGGGATTCCCATTCTTCGCAATGTTATCCAAAATTTGTTATAATCCACACAGTTGAATGCCTTTGCGTAGTCAATAAAACACAGGTAAACATCTTTCTGGTATTCTCTGCTTTCAGCCAAGATTCATCTGACATCAGGAATTATATATCTCATTCCATGTTGTCTTCTGATCCAGCTTGAATTTCTCCCAGTTCCCTGTCAATGTACTGCTGCAACAGTTTCTGAATTATCTTCAGCAAAATTTTCCTTGAATGTGATATTAATGATATTTGAAAACTTCTGCATTCTGTTGGATCACCTTTCTTTCGAATGGGCAAAAATATGGGTCTTCCATTGGCCAGGTAGATGTCTTCCAAGTCTCTTGGCACAGATTAATTGAGTGCTTCAGCATTGCGTCCATTTTTTGAAGCATCTCAATTGATATTCCGTCAACTCCTGGAGCCTTATTTTTCGCCAATGCCTTCAGTGCAGCTGGAGTTCTTCCTTCAGTACCATCAGTTCTTGATCATATGCTACTTCCTGAAATGGTTGAATGTAGACTATTTTTGGTACAGTGAATCAGTGTATTTCTCCCATCTTCTTTTGATGCTTCCTGCATCATTCAATTTTTTGACCGTAGAATCCTTTAGTATTGCAGCTTAAGTCTTGAATTTTTTCTTCAGTTCTTTCAACTTAAGCAATGCCAAGCGTGTTCTTCTCTTTTGGTTTTCTATCTCCAGCTCTTTGCACATGTCATTATAATACTTTGTCTTCTCAAGCCACCCTTTGAAATCTTCTGTTCAGCTCTTTTACTTCATCATTTATTCCTTTTTCTTTAGCTACTCTATGTTCAAGAGCAAGTTTCAGATCTCCTCTGACATCCATTTTGGTCTTTACTTTCTTTTCTGTCTTTTTAATGACTTTTTGCTCTCTTCATGTATGATGTCCTTGATGTCATCCCACAACTCTTCTGGTCTTCAGTCATCTATTCTTGAGATGGTCTCTAAATTCAGGTGGGATAAAGTCAAAGTTGTACTTTGGCTCTCTTGAACTTAATTTTCTTCAGCTTCAACTTAAACTTGCATAGGAGCAACTGATGGTCTGTTACAGCAGTCAGCCCCTGAACTTGTACTGACTGATGATATGAAGCTTCTCCATCATCTCTTTCCACAGATGTAGTCGATTTGATTCCTGTGTATTCTGTCCGGTGAGGTCCACACGTATGGTGGCCATGTATGTTGTTGAAACAAAGGTATTTGCAATGAAGAAGTCATTGGTCTTGCAAAATTCTATCATGCTATCTCTGGCATTGTTTCTATCACCAAGGCCATATTTTCCAACTACTGATCTTTCTTCGTTTCAACTTTCACATTCCAATCACCAGTAATAATCAGTACAGCTTGACTGCGTGTTTAATCATTTTCAGATTGCAGAAGTTGATGAAAAAATATTCAATTTCTTCATCTTTGGCCTTAGTGGTTGGTGTGTAAATTTGAAAAATATTCGTATTAACTTTTTTTCCATGTAGGCATATGGATATTATCCTATCACTGACAGGGTTGTAATTCAGGATAGACCTTGAAATGTTCTTTTTGATGATGAATGCGATGCCATTCCTCAATTTGTCATTCCCGGCATAGCAGACTATATGATTGTCTGGTTCAAAATGGCCAATACCAGTCCATTTTAGCTCACTAATGCCTAGGATATCGACCTTTATGCATTCCATTTTTGACAACTTCCAGTTTTCCTAGATTCTTATTTCCTACATTCCACGTTCCAATTATTAGTAAGTGTTTGCAGCTGTTTCTTCCTCATTTTGAGTCGTGTCACATCAGGAAATGAAGGTCCCGAATGCTTTACCCCATCCACATCTACTTTGAGGAGGCAGCTCTTCCCCAATCCTATTTTGAGTGCCTTCCAACATGAGAGGCTTATCTTCTGGCACTGTTATCAGACAATGTTCCACTGCTATCCATAAGGTTTTCACTGGCCAATTTTTTTCAGAAGTAGATCACCAGGCCCTTCTTCCTAGTCTCTCTTAGTCTGGAACCTCTGCTGAAACTTGTCCACCATGGGTGACCCTGCTAGTATTTGAAATACCAGTAGCATAGCTTCCAGCATCACAGCAGTGTGCAACCTACCACAGTAGGACAAATTGACAGATGAGTGGTGGACCCCCTACCTAGGTATTGTAAGATTTTTAATTGTCAAAGAAAGTTTTAATTTTGGAGATTACATGATATTTGTAATATAATGGTCAGAGCATAGAATAAAGTTTAGAAGCCTGCATTTCATAAAGCTCTGACCTACACTGAGGCATTTAACCACCTGAACAATTTCTCGTTTGTAAAATCAAGTAATACAGGATCAAAGTTCACTGATGTATGCATGTATGATGGGATGGGGTTTTCTTCCCTGATACTCCTTCCATTTTCTAGAATGTTGAATCTCTAAAGGCTACATTAGTAGAAGGGTTTTTGTTTTTTAAATAATATTGTATTGTGTTTTGGGTGAAAGTTAACATAGTAAGTTAGGTTTCCCTTTGACAATTTCACACAAATTAATCAATGACATTAGTTACATTCTTCACATTGTGTCAACATTCTCCTTAAATGTGTTTTGGCTGTTCCGCTTCCAGTAGTCTAGTTTCCCTGCCCCCTTCTCTTGTCATTTTTTGCTTTGGATTAAATGTTGACTTTTGGACTCATACAGATTTTTTTTGGTAGAACACTGATGGGTTTTTTTTTGGTAGAGCACTGATGTAACGGGTAGTATCCTTTATTTTGTGTGTCACTTTGCTTTTCTGTTAAGAGGTGATCTCAAGGGATAGTTTTGGTTCAAGGTTTAAAGAGCATCTTAAGGTGAATCTCAGGGAGTCCTTTTGTATCCGGTGGTCCAGTTAGTCTGAGATTACCTTAGTCTGAGATATTTTTAAGTATTCAAGTTTTGTTCTGCATTTTTCTCCTGTCCTGGTAGTGAAGAAAAAAAAGTATCAGTGCAATAAGGAAATGTCTAATTGCATTAAATATTCTACCTGAGGGTCTGACTCCAATGAGGACTTTTCCCCTTTGCCTCATCTACACTCAGTTTCTGGAACCTAACTACTCTTAATAGCAAAGCATGTTAGAGCAGAGACAACATCCTTTGGAGGCAAGACTCAAGAGGAGCTGGGAGTCTGAAGGAGTGAGCATACCAGAAGGACTGAGAGACTGCGGAATATGTATATGTGTGTGTATAATGCAAGGCACAAATGCAAGCCATATATGTAATTTTAAACTGTCTAGTAGCCACATTAAAAACAGTAAAAAGAAACAAGTGAAATTAATTTTTATAGTATTTTATTTAGTACAATATGTCCTAAACATTGTCATTTCAATGGTAATATAAAAATTTATTTTACTTTTTTTTTCATACTAAATCTTCAAAATCCAGTATGTATTTTACACTACTGCACATCTCAGTTCAGAGTAGCCATGTATCACGTGTTCCATAGTCACATGTGGCTAGTGGCTAATGTATTGAACAGCACAGGTAGAGAGGATAAGAAGGACCTTGTAGGGGATTCTCTGGTGACCCTGGGGTTAGCACAAGCTACTCCCCCAGAGACTAGGACAAAGACTCCATGGCTGTGAATAGAGCTCAGGGACAAGCTGAATAGACTAGGACAGTGACTTTAGTTACCACTGGCTTGTGGACATGTGAACTTTGAGGAGTTTGGATTATACGGCCTTAAGATGAAGTAGCAATTGAACATTCTTTGGGATTTTATGTGTATATTTATTTAGCCAGTTCCTGGAGAAGGACATCAATGCAAGGTAGAGGGTCAGCGAGATAGACTGACGCAGTGGCTGCAACGATGAGCCCAAGCATAGCAAGTATTGTGAGGACGGCACGGGACTGGGCACTGTTTTCATTCTGTTGTTCACAGGATCGTTATGAGTTGGAACTAACTGAATGGCATTTATTTGGCCAACATTAAGACTGTTTTACGGTTGACTAAACCACTTTTACCTAACACAATTTGAGTTTAGTGTTTAAGATACATATGTAGATAGCATTTTATAAATAAGAAATAAAAGTGAAACTTAAGAAATGGTGTAATGCTACTTTAGCGTGTAGCTGGGATGTAGCACTTTGATATGTGAGTTAAAGGATCTGGCTGTATTCAAGGCCTGGCTCTGCCAATTACCAGCAGGTGACCTGAGGCAAGTCACCTACTTCGCTGGGTCTCAGTTTCCTTATCTGTAAAAGAGATAATACCTCTTAAGGTTGTTCTGCGGGTTAACCATTTTATGGCCTCTGGCATATATATGTTCCTCCTACATTTTCTGCCCCTGGAGATTTATTGGCAGGCACTTGAACCATGTTAGTACATTCTGCTGTTGTGGCAGATACTGGTGCAACTACCTAAAAATCAAGGAAGTTTGTCTGCACCACATCTGAGTATTGAGAGTCCTTCGTATGAGGGGATGCATCCCGGAGTAGTGATTGTGTGAAACTTTTGTGTCTTTTGGCTTCTATATGGCGAGATAAGGTTTGCAAGTATGTTTACCATTTCCTTTGTGTTATTGAGAAGGTATACCAGCATTCAGAAATATTCAAGTAAATGAGTTATTTTTGGGGTGAAAAGTTTGTGGTTCACTTCCTGGGCCATGGGACCGATATGTACTGTATATGTGACATACTTCATGGAACCTGGGACTGGTATATACCACGTGTGTAATGTGCTTCATAGAACATGGGACCAATATGGTCCGCTTGCATTAGTCACCTCCCTGATGACATCTTTTATAAAGTGCTTGCCTCCCTGATACTTTATGGCTTAAGTATAACCAGGAAGTATGATACACTTCCTGGGCCATGGGACTGATATATACTATGTGATGTACATCATGGAACATTGGACTGATATGGCCCGCTTGCAGTTAGCACCCCATTTTTTCAAATAATAAAAAACTACCATACCAACAATTCAGTATCCATTCCATTAGTGAAAAACATGGCATCATCAAAAGATTCAAAAAAAAAAAAAAAAAATTCAGCCTTTAAAGGATTAAGTTAAATAATGGATGATACAGTGCTTTGAACTGCTCCATAGGGTTTCCAAGGAGCTGCTGGTGGATTCAAACTGCTGACCTTTTAGTTAGCAACCTGAGCTCTTAACCACTGTGCCACCAGGGCTCCAGTGCTATTTAAAATGGCGATGTTTTCAATACAGTTTATTTATGTGAACAGCTCTCTCCATATGCTGAATTACCTTGTCTTACCACAGTAAGCTCTGAAAATAAATATTAAATAACTTCAGCATAGTAATAATGATATATTTCATTATGTGCATCAGATGTTACTGCTAAAGCATTATATCAATGTGAAGGGGTCAATACCACTGTTAATAATGGTGAACACATATTTCTGCCTTTTAATTCTTAGAAAAGATATTATATATGGTGAACCTAGTTATCAGAAGCATTAATTATCTTAGAATGTCTCAAAACCAGTACACCAACAAATCGAGTTATTCTTCAAAATATATCTAGAATTGGACTGGTTCTCTTCACCTGCCACAATTACCACCCTGAACCAAAGCACCTTTATCACTCACCTCAAATTATTACAATAGCTTTCTCACTTTTCTTTCTTCCTCTCATTTCCTCTATTCCCCAATGTCTGCTCTCAACACAGCAACAAGAATGATTCTGTTAAAATGTCAGAACATGTCTCCTCTGCTCAAAACTCTTCAGTGCTTTCACTCTCAAAGTCTTTACGATGGCCTACTTGATCACTTTAAACCTGTCCTTGTCACCTACTACTTTCCCCTTTGCTCAATGTGTTCCAGCCACACTGATGTTGCTCTTCCTTGAATGTGCCAAGCACTCTCCTATTTTAGGGCCTTTGTACTTGTGTCCCTTCTATCTAGAATGTTATCTCAGATAGCCATTTGGCTCATTCCTTTATTTCAGATCTTACTCAAATGTCACCTTGGTAAGACCTTCCCTGGCCACACTACTTAAATACACTACACCCCACTCCTACACTTGTATTTCTTCTTCTCCTTCCCTGCTTTATTTTTCTGAGTAAAACAAACCAACCAACCAACCATTGCTGGTAAGTTGATTCCAACTCATAGAGACCCTATAGAGAGTAGAACTGCCCCATAGGGCAGCAGGTGGACTCAAACTGCTGACCTTTTGGTTAGCAGCCCTAGCTCTTAAGCAGTGCACCACCAGGGCTCCTTTTTCTCAGTAGCACTTATCATTATCTGACATATGTATTTACTTGCTTATTTTGTTTATCATCTGTCTCCCCGACCAGAGTGTAAGCTTCATTAGGATTAAGAATCATTTTGTTTTGTTTATAGCTGAAACGCCAGTTCCTGAAACATAGTAGGCACTCATTAAATACATGCTGAATGCTTAAAACAATAAAATCTACCCTAGTTAGTTAAACAGAAAATAAATTTTTCTTTTTTTAAAGGATATTGTATAGCTAACAGAATCTCTGGGAGGAGTACAGAATCAGGCTTAGAAGCTATCTAAGAAGAAATAATGCAGCTTCTTACTGTAATTGCCTTTGGGCACGGTCACCATTATCACTGGACTTCTGTCCCTACTACCTCTGAAAGCTAGATATGTCTTTGCATTGCACCTCTTTCTTTGCCAGAATATATTCCATAAGATGCCTCACTTTTCCCATTACTTTATTTCATATTGAAGCCTTGCACAGATGTTCTGATGGCTGGTTGGAGCCTCTGTCATGTGTGGGCCTTAGCTGCAAAGGATCCTGGGAAAGCAAGTTCTAGGTTCTACCTTGGTGAGGTGGGAATCATAAGGTAGAAATTCCCCAGATACTGGAGGCATGTTGAAAATATGCTGGGAATACACAAAATATAATAAATGTCCTTCACTGGCACTAAATTCTATCATTTTTTAAAATTCTAGGTCAAGAGACATTTTAATTTAGTTAAAAACTTTATTTTGAATCCAGAATTTACCAGTAGCAACTTTTAAACTGTCTGATTGCTTTCAAATTTATTTTTCTTCAATCCTGACCTTGCACCTAAGCTTTATTAGTTGCATATTTTCTCACTTGACATTCCGGTAAATAGCAAAAACCCAATGCATGGCATACAGTTTACATTGTGTACTGGTATTCCTTGGTTGGGGTAGGGGTGGGATGAGCAAACAACTTGATGCTTTATTTATGGAAATGGTATAAGGGTGTGAGCCCATTATCAGAAAAAAGCAGCCAGGGTATAAAAAATTGGGCCGTCTCAAAGGAGCCTCTTATGTGTTACCATAAAAACCTCTGTACTCAGCAGCTAGGTCAGTGGGCAGCCTGCTGCCAGTTCAAATGGCATATTTGATTCTATGACTGGATTTGATACAGTTAGCCATTTTCCCCGTCACTTTTTCTTTTTTTCTCTTTTGCAAGGGAAAAGGAATGACAATGCTAAATTATTAGATAGTAAAGTTTAGACTTCACTTCCTGTCATTACTACACAATTTAGTTGCTGAAATAACAACATGTAGCAGATGCTGTAAGTTAATGAGTAATTCTTTTGTGTACTCTGGCCTCTGATTGCAATTCATTTGTCACAGCTATGTGGATTTAGTAATTATTCTTTTTACACCTTCTAAAATGTTTTTAGCTTTTTAAGAAGCATTATGCTGCTTATTTTTATTTCCTTTTGTTTGGTTCTCCTCCATTTATTAAATTCTTTCATTTGCTCCAATTCTTTAGGAAGTCTCACGGCTCTTTATGGTTTACTTCTGTTTAGGTAAGAAGAATGTGAAATACTTCAATTGATTTGTTCCCTGTTGCAAATACACCAAAGCTACATTCAGGCTTGTTTACCATTTCATAGGCACAGTTTAGGCCTCAGCTTCCAAGGGGATATCTTCAGTCTATTAAAAGCCACACATTAGCCTCCCTTCTTCAAAATGTGCTCCTTTCTGACCATGAAATGGCAGGGACAGGAATCCTCTCTTCCTGTTCCAACTTCTCAATAGCTGCCTGTCCAGAAGGAGCTATGATATAACCAAAAATAATACCAAAATTGACAGAATTCACCCTCTTTTAAAAAATACATAAGCTAAAAAGTAAAGGCCTGGATATTTTTTTTAGAAAGAACAAATAAGCAATGTAAAATTTCACAGAAATCAGATACATTTAGATTGATGTCAGATGAAAATAATTTCCTGCAGGCCAACCAAAGACAAGAAAAGGAATGTCAGCAGTGTTAGGAGAAAGTGTAGTAAAGTTGGTGGGAATAAGGAAGCTGTAATGAAGAGTGTTCATACTGCTGAAATATTTGGGAAATGGGTTTGCAAGAGGCTGAGAACAGAACAGAGCAAGAATCTAACCTTGTTTATGTTTTTAGTTTCCTATTCCCACTTGTATCGAGTCTCCAGGTATGACAAATGGTTAATATGCTCAGCTGCTAACCAAAAGCTTGGAGTGCACCCAGAGGTACCTCTGAAGAAAGGCCTGGCAATTTACTCCTAAAAAATCAGCCATTGAAAACCCTATGGAGCACAGTTCTACTCTAACATTAACATACATGGGGTAACCATGAGTTGTAATTGACTCAATGGTAACTGGTTATCCCCATTTGTATAGATATTTGAGGCAAACGCTGGAGTAGTTGTCCATAGGACGAAACAAGACTAAATGGGGCACACCAGCCCAGGGGCAAGGAAGAGCAGGCAGGAGAGGACAGGGAAGCTGGTAACAGGGAACCCAAGGTCGAGAAGGGAGAGTACTGACACGTCATGGGGTTGTTAATCAATGCCATAAAACAATACATGTACTGTTTAATGAGAAGCTAGTCTGTTCTGTAAACCTTCATCTAAAGTTCAATTAAAAAAAAAAAAAAAAAAGCCAGACAAATAGCAGTTAATAATTAACCATGATAATTAACCATGATCCACACACAGTCCATCCTTCAAATAGTTGTGTCTTAGCTGTAGTGGATGCTAAGGAAATTTCAGATCGTTAAAAAGAAATGTAATTATTAATATCATCAAGGAAAACTCTTGATCTCAGCTCACCAGTGAAGACTGGATAAAAGATTTGACTCTTTTGGTGGACAATACAGCCCCTTTAATTAATTTAAACCCCTTCCCCTCTTTTTAACAAAGATATAAACTGATCTGCTCATACTTTGAAAAATTGTGTCTTTGGGAAACTCATTTGGCTAGGAATAATCTAGCCCATGCCCTGCTCTAAAACTGGTTTCCAAATACGAAAATTGTGGCCCAACCTCATATCACCAAAGTGTGAAGTTGAAGATTATGGCCCAAAAAAGTACTCTGATTTAAACATTGTGATAATATCATTTAATTTGTCTTTCTCCATTAGTACTGTTAGCATGAATGAAAATTACAAAAGGAAGCGTTTATACTGAAAACTATACCGAGAACTGAATATGATAATTTTTGAATACTATAATTTTACAAATATCTTGCATACGGTTAACCTCAATCAGGAGTTCACACATTCAGCCCATGGGCCAAATCTGGTCTGCCACCTGTTTTTGTAAGGCCTGCAAGCTAAGAATTGATTCTTTTTACATTTTTGAATGGTTGAAAGAAATTTTAAAAAATACTTCATATTAAAATTTTGTGAAATTCAAATTTCAGTGCCCACAAATAAAGTCTTATTGCAACATTAAAAAAAAAAAAAAAAAAAGAGCTGGAGTGATTGGAAAGAACTACCAGTATTAAGATGCATGTGTGAGGATTTGGGAATTTAAAAAATATGTATACATATACACGTGTATATCTATTTGATGGAAGCTGTTGGGCATTGCCGTTAATATGTGATTCTGAATTGTGACTCTCTGAGAGAAGCACGGTGTCTCAGCAGTAGCACTACTGACGTTTTTTGGTGAATAAGTCTTTATTGGAGTGGGGGTGGGGGAGCCTGTCCTGTGCAACATAGGAAGTTTAGCAGCATCTCTGACCTCTATCCACTAGATGCCAGTATATCCAGTTGTGACAACCAAAAATGTCTCCAGGCATTGCCAAATGTCCTCTTACCTAGCTGTCCCCAGTTGAGAATCACCGCTGTAAAAGCAACATAATGTGGTTAGGCAAGGGGAGCATGACACCTTAAGCATAAAACAGGTAAGCTGGCAAGGCCTAAGGGTTCTGAGGATACCTATGGAGAAATGGGAGAAGATGGTGGGTGAGAGGGATTGAGTGGAATGCTGTGGACAGAGCATGTAGATTCTTAACAGGGAAAGGATGCGAGAGGCTGAGGGAGCCTTTGAGGAATGTAGGTCAAAAGTCATGGAACATTTAAGGGAAAAGCTGTATTTCTCCTAGAAGCATTACTTATATGTTTATTAAGAGGGAAGGAGACTAGATCAGAGGGAGAAATGGAAGTGGATTGAAAGCTCTCTCAGACTGTAGGATAAATTTGGTCGAATAACCTTACTCCCTTGTCTCCCCCTTCTCCCCAGTGAAGTTCCCTATAGACTAAAGGAGAATTACAACAGTTGTGTAGTTCTTAGAGCTTTCATTCCTTCATTCACTCATTCAGCCTTCATTAACTACGTCTTTACATTCTATGCTCCATGCACTATATTATACACTAGACACTAACGACAGAAAGATAAGAAACAATCCCTTTTTCAAGATGTTTACAGTCTACTCAGAGATACAAAGATGTATAATCAGTTTGAGAATCTCACCTCAAGAGGCATAAACATGAAAGTTTTATGTTTTCTATAATGGCTACCATTGGTAATTTGTCAAACTTCATTGCTTGTAGTCAACAGCCTCCTTAGTTATTAAAACTTTCATTCCAGTCTTATTCAAAATCATACTCACCATCCTCCAGGACATGAAACCTGTGTTTCCAACTCTCTTTACATACACCTCTCACCTTTACACACAATTGCTCTTCTGATAGTAAAGCCAGGAGGCTCAAGAAGGAAAACAGGCAATACATTAAATATCTGACATTGGTAAGATTGTTGTCATTTTCTGTAGGTCATTGTTGCTTACTGTCAGTGAGGATGCATGGGGATACCAAAAAGCCCCACTGAGGAGACACTTGATCCCAAGCAGCCTCCTATGCCTTGGTCGCCCGTTACAAGACTTGTTGTATCTGTCAGCTGACTCCTAGCTGGCAGTGGTGAACCACATTCATCTGATACATACTGTCATGGATTGAATTGTCTCCCCAAAATATCTGTCAACTTGGCTGGATCATGATTCCCAGTACTGTATGATTGTCTGCCATTTTGTAATCTGATGTGACTTCCCTATGTGTTGTATATTCTATCACTATGATGTAATATGATAGATTAATGGCAGTTATATTGATGACCTACACAAGATTGGAGAGATCTTAGGCCAATCTCTTTTGATATATAAGAGAGAGAAGCAAGCAGAGAGACATGGGGACCTCACTCATACCATCAAGAAAGCAGCTCCAGGAGCAGAGCACATGCTTTGGACCTGAGGTTCCTGCACTGAGATGTGCTCAGAACATGGGAAGACTGATGACAAGGACCTTCCTCCAGAGCCGACAGAGAGAGAAAGCGTTCCCCTGGAGCTGATGCCCTGAATTTGGACTTGCCGCCTACTATACTGTGAGAAAGTAAATTTCTCTTTATTAAAGTCATCCACTTGTGGTATTTCTGTTGTAGCAGCACTAGATGACTAAGACACATACATAAGTCTTGCTCCATGTTGTGTGTTCAATGGCAAATCTACAGGACTTAATCTCATTTATTCTCTATAATCCCAAATCTGGGGTCTGTAGGGTCTGACAGATGTCACAGGAAGTCCATATATCTTTGGTCTCTCTACCATTTTTCCTCAATGCTCAAAAATTCCTCCAACTTTCATAGCATCGGGGCAGGTCAGCAAGCTTTGTGGCTGTCTTAGTCATCTGGTGCTGCTATAACAGAAATACCACAAGTGGGTGGCTTTAACAAAGAGGTTTATTCTCTCACAGTCCAGTAGGCTGCAAGTCCAAATTCAGGGCATCAGTTCCAGGGGAATGCTTTCTCTGTTGGAAGGTCCGTGTCATAAATCTTCCCTTGGTCTGCAAGCTTCTCTGCACAGGAACATCAGGTTCAAAGGATGCACTCTGCTCCCAGTACTGCTTTCTTGGTGGTATGAAGTTCCCATGTGTCTCTGCTTGCTTCTGTTTTTTATATCTCACTTGGCTTAAGACACTATCCAATCTTGTATACCTCATCAGTATAACTGCTGCTAATCCATCTTATTAGATCATAGTGATTGAATTTACAACACATAAGGAAATCACATCAGATTACAAAATGGTACACAATTATACAATACTGGGAATCATCACCGAGTCAAGCTGACAGGTATTTTTAGGGGATACAGTTCAATCCATGACACTCCACCCTTTGTCCTCTAAAAATTCATGTCCTTACAACATGAAAAACATATTCATCTCATCATATCACAGCAAAGGTCTTAACTCCAAGTCCAAAATCTAAAAATTCCTCTTCATCTGTGAAATCTAGAATACAAGTTATCTGCTTCCAAAGGTACAATGGCAAAACAGGCACAAGCTAGACATTTCCATTACAAATGGAAGAAAATGGAGGAGAAGAGGGAATAATAGACACCAAATAAGTCAGCAGAACACATTACATTAGCCCTCAAGGCTTTGAAGATAATCTTCTGTTCTCTGAGACAATTTACAAAATAGCCCTGCCATCCAGACTCTAGGTGTCGGCCACAGTCTCTGGATTCTGAGTGGAGGCCCCTCAGCCCTAGGCTTCAACTCCTCCTTCCAGGCCCCCTGGGATGGCAACTCTGCTCCTTCAGCTTTAGGCGTACCACTCTCCTAGTCCACCCTTAGAAACTCCAGAGGCCCTGCCTCCACCCTTTGACACCCCAGAGGTCATGGCCATCCCTTTTGAGACTGAGGCAGCTTGGCTTCTCGCGTTCCTTGTATCTTCAGCTTCTGCTTCCTGTGGCCTGTCAGCCCTTGGCCTCATGCCCCCATCTGCCCTGCTGGGGCAAGTTTTCCAAAGCTCTGTAGCTCCACCAATGTAAGTGCCCAGAGGCACCCCACTCTGCCAGGAAGCCTCCTGTTCACAGGCACTCAGTTCTCTCACTCAGTGGGTCGGCTCCAGCACCGTCTAGTGCTGGACTCTTGGCTCTGCTGCTGTTAGTTCTCTGCCACTTCTCTGCTGCTGCTGGTCCTCTGCCACTGCCTGTCCTCTGCTGCTGCTGTTTCTCTGCTGCTCTCAGTCCTCTGCTGCTTCCGGTCCTCTATCCATTCAGTTTCAAAACTGCTTTCACATTTTAGGTATCTGTTAGAGCAGCACCCTACTCCTGGTACCAAATTCTGACTTAGTCACCCAGTGCTGCTGTAACAGAAATACCACAAGTGGATGGCTTTAACAAAGAAAGTTTACTTTCTCACAGTCCAGTAGGCTCCAAGTCCAAAAGCAGGGCATCAGATCCAAGGGAATGCTTTCTCTGTCAGTTCTGGAGGAAGGCCCATGTCATCAATCTTCCCTTGGTCTGGGAGCTTCTCTGCACAGGAACCTCAGGTCCAAAGGATGCACTCTGCTCCCGGTACTGCTTTCTTGGTGATATGAAATTCTCATGTGTCTCTGCTTGCTTTTCTCTTTTATATCTCAAGAGATTGGCTTAATACACTATCCAGTCTTGCATACCTCATCAGTATGACTGCCACTAATCCATCTTATTAGATCATAGTGACTGAATTTACAACACATAAGGAAATCACATCAGATTACCAAAGGGTACACAATTATACAATACTGGGAATCATGACCCAGTCAAGTTGACATATTTTTGGGGTAAACAATTCAATCCATGACAGTGGCTAAGCAAACATCCAAATGAGCATGGAGATATCAGTTTTCTCTTCTTGAAGATACTCCAGAACTTTACAAGCACCATGGAATAGGCACATATTTATTAGAACACAAAGGATATTAGCCATAAAACCACAAAACAAAGTAACCAAAAAAACCATAAAACTATTATGATAATTAAGAATTTCCCTCCATCAAAAGACACCACTGAGAGAATCATAAGACAACCCACAGAGTGGGAGAAGATATTTGGGCTACATATATCCAACGAAGGACTTGTTTCCAGAATATATTAACACTTTATATAATAGAAACGTAGGCAAAAATCTTGAATAGGCACTTTGTAAAAGAAAACATCCAAATAACTGATTGTAAAAGGGTAGTAGTGGTACCATCAGAACCTAACTTTAGGATAATTCGAATCACGATCAGCCCAAGGCTGATCCCTATGAGGTGGACGTCAGACATACCTCCACTGTCCAACCTTTTCACCAATTCTGACACTAGCTGTCCTCCCCACAGCACTCCCTACTTCTTTGCTGGGCTTAAAATCCATTGCAATGGCCACACAGAACTCACAGACCATACTTACAGTTAAGTGGTTTATTAAGAAAACAACAGGGTAAAACTCAGGGCCAGAATCAACAGACTACAACTCAGGATCAGGATCAGGAAGCATGTAGGCAAAGGCTCCCTTCTCCAGTGCATGACAACTCTCTTAGCAATGTAGGCATCCTCTCAGCCCCCTCAGGACAAGCCTCCTCTTGGCCCCCTGGGATACGTTCCTCTCAGCCCTCTAAGGACAGGCTCCTCTTGGCTCTGCTGTCTGTCACCACTGACTCTGCCACAGGGTCCCTTCTGGGCTCTGCCACTGGGCTCCTTCTGGGTCTGTTGCAGTCTTCATTGTTCAGCCCTTGATCCATGTTACAGCTCTTTTAGGCTGTTCCTAGCCTCCTTGCTCTCTGCTTCTACTCTTTTCTTCCTTTTGCTTCTCTTCCTGCCTTTTTCTAAAAAAATCTGTGTGGTTGGCTGCTTATAAACACAACTCTTTGTCAATTTCAAGGCATGGCCCCCTCCCAGTGAGGGGCCATGAACTGACCAACCACTTCTGGAACTGACCAAGCTTCTCTTGGTAGGCCACAGTCACTTCATTTGTCTAGTAGGCTACAGAAACTTCATTTGCAGTCTTTTGACCAATCCCTGCAAGGCGCATACCAATCACAGGGAAGGCTGCAGCCCAGGACCAGCCAAAAAGTATCAAAACAAGCTGTTTACAGCTTACCCAGGAAATGTCAATCAACCTGGACAAAAGCAACAAGTCCTCTCAGGTAGAAAACTAAGACAAAGGTAACTCCTCAGGGTTTAGGGGGAAAATCTCTCCAACTGTTTTTCCAAACAACCAAGGCTAAAGGCCACATAAAGGAACTCATTTCACCACACCAATATATATTTGAAAAGGTGTTCGACTTCATTTATCATCAAGGAAATGCAGGTTGAAAGTCACATTGGCATACCACACCATACCCACTGTTACAGATTGAACTGTGTCCCCCAAAAATGTGTGTTGTAAATCCTAGTCTCTATGACTGTGGTTATAATCCCATTTTGGGAATGGGTTGTCTTTGTTATGTTAAAGAGGCAGGATTAGTGTAGGATGTGTTTTGAGTCAATCTCTTTTTGAGATAAAAAGAGATTAAATAAGCAAGCGAAGAGAAGCAGAGATGGGGAAGAGAGATGCCAAGCCACATGAAGATCACCCAGGAGCTCAAACAGACAACGACCTTCCTTCCCCTAGAGCTAGCACCCTAAATTCAGACTTCTAACCTCCTAAACTGTGAGAAAATAAAATTGTTTGATAAAGCCATTCATTTGTGGTATTTCTGTTACAGCAGCACTAGAAAACTAAGATACCCACCATAATGGCTAAAATAAAAAAGACAGGGCAGTACCAGTTACTAAGAATTCTTGGAGTTGTGCCGTTAAAAAATTTGTACATTTTTCTAGGTATTATACTTCAATAAAAAGTTACATTTTTATTGAAAAAACTTACATTGACTGTCTTAACAAATGCTGCCCTCCTCAAAAGTACCAAATATTGCTTTCAGTCCCAAGCTTATTTTTCTCAAGGATAAATGTCGTCAAACAGTTCAGTCTCTTGCCCCCAGGAATATTTAAGTAACTTGGTTTTCCCAACTATAATCCCTGTCTTGTTCACTAACCTCTGAGGAAAGGCAGGAAGGATCATTTTTATATGTATATAATTTTTTTTTCATCCAGCTGGGTGAATTGCAGAAGTGGGTATTATTGGAGAAGCTGAGGCAAGCTGAATGAAAGCTAGGACCCAGGAATACGGTCATCATTGGAGAAATCATTCTTGTTTTTATTCTTGGATTGAAGTGGCACAGTGAACCTACATTTAATGGTAGTGGAATATTATATGCAGTAATCTCACGTAATAATTGTGGGAAAAAAAAAAGCCACAACAATAATTTCATAGACTAATGTGAGGGAAAATCCATAACATCAACCAACCCCTGCCCACTCCCCTCCCCCACAACAGTCACTCAAGCACATGCATACAAACTTGAGCCAGAGGACCAAGAGTTAGATTCCATGCTTTATCACATCCTTGCTGAGTTATCTTGAGAAAGTCACTCTCAACTTTTTTGAGAAACTGCGATGTCGATTACAAACCTGGCTAGAAACTGTATAACATCATGTTTCACAAGACTGTTTTTGAGTTCCTTTGCTTACGTAAAAGAGGTTTGCCTATACACCCAAAATGTGTCTGTGCAGACCCACATAGCTTCTAACCATGGTTGTATAGCAGGGAGTGACACCACGGGGTGTCTCCCTTTTATCCATGTGTAAACTATTTCTTTTGGAAGTGTTCAAGTGCACAATTATGCCCTCCCCACACCTTGCAGGCAAAAAGAACGTGATGCTAACAAATTAACGTGTGTTAAAAATTAAATCTGTGTTCTTGGTAAACCTAATGATTGAGCCACTTACTTTATCTTATCATGAATTATCTGTTTCCCAGATAACCAGATAAGTTTGTCTCATGATCAGAATCATTATTCTTCCAATGCTACAAACAAGATGAAACCAAGAAATAGTAAGCTCAATTACAGAAGCAAATTTCTGAAAGATGTTGGAACTTCTTTAGAGTTAATGGAAAACCTTACAACATTTGTGGTAATCGAATGACACTTCACCTCTTTCCTACTTCTATTTCCATTTATCTGCCTTTATACTTTCCTATATTTAGGCATCTAATTATATCACCAATCCTTATGAAACTCAGGCAATCTAACATGTTGATTACACATAAAATAATGTAAAAGAATCTACGGAATGCTCTTTCTTGACCTATATTTCAGAAAATAATGAAAGACCACATTATCATTCAAGTGTTTCAAAAGACCTCTCTCAAAGGAGAGAACCCACTGACTTAAAAAGTAATGAGTGATTTTTAAGAATAAGATCTTTGTGCCTTAGTTTCCTCATTTACAACTTGCTAAATTGTTATGAATGAGATAATACATCTAAAGGGCCTGGCAATTAGTAAATGATCAATATTACCATTATTAATAATAACATCTAAGCTGCAATGAAGGCACTGGCAAAAAACAAGCCTCCAGGAATTGACGGAATACCAATTGAGATGTTTCAACAAATGAATGCAGCGCTGGAAGTACTCACTCATTTATGCCAAGAAATTTAAAAGATAGCTACCTGGCCAACTGACTGGCAGATATCCGTATTTATGCCTATTCCCAAGAAAGGTGATTCAACAGAATGCAGAAATTATCAAACAATATCATTAACATCACACGCAAGTAAAATTTTGCTGAAGATCATTCAAAAGCAATTGCAGCAGGATATCAACAGGAAACTGCCAGAAATTCAAGCCAGATTCAGAAGAGGATGTTGGACAAGGGATATCATTGCTGATGTCAGATGGATCCTAGCTGAAAGCAAAGAATACCAGAAAGATGTTTACCTGTGTTTTACTGACTATGCAAAAGCATCTGACTGGATCATAACAAATTATGGATAACATTGTGAAGAATGGGAATTCCAGAACACTTAATTGTGCTTATGAGGAACTTGTACACAGATCAAGATGCAGTTGTTTGAACAGGACAAGGGGATAATGCATGGTTGAAAGTCAGGAAAGGTGTTTGTCAAGGTTGTATCCTTTCACCACACCTATTCAATCTGCACATGCAGCAAATAATCAGAGAAGCTGGACTATATGAACATGAACGGGGCATCAGGACGGGAGGAAGACTCATTAACTGTGTCATGCAGATGACACAACCTTGCTTGCTGAAAGTGAAGAAGACTTGAAGCACTTACTGATGAAGATCAAACACCAGAGTCTTCAGTATGGATTACACCTCAACATAAAGAAAACAAAAACCCTCACAACTGGACCAATAAGCAACATCATGATAAATACAGAAAAGATTGAAGTTGTCAAGGATTTCATTTTACTTGGATACACAATCAACACCCATGGAAGCAGCAGTTAAGAAATCAAACGACACGCTGCATGGGGCAAATCTGCTGCTAAAGACCTCTTTAAAGTGTTAAAAAGTAAAGATATCACCTTGAAGACTAATGTGCACCTGACCCAAGCCATGGTGTTTTCAATGCCTCATATGCATGCGAATGCTGGACAATTAATAAGGAATACTGAAGAATTGATGCCTTTGAATTGTGGTGTTGGTGAAGAATACTGAATATACCATGGACTGCCAAAAGAATGAACAAATCTGTCTTGGAAGAAGTACAATCAGAATGCTCCTTAGAAGCAAGGATGGTGAGACTATGTCTCACATGCTTTGGACATGTTATCAGGAGGGATCAGTTCCTGGAGAAGGACATCATGTGTGGTAAAGTAAAGGGTCAGCAAAAAAGAGGAAGACCCTCAATGAGATGGATTGACACAGTGGCTGCAACAATGGGCTCAAGTATAAGGATTGTGAGGGTGGCACAAGACCGGGCGGTGTTTTTGTTCTGTTGTACATAGGGTCGCTATAAGCCTGAACTGACTCAACGACACCTAACAACAACAATAACATCACTTTGAAATCTGTATATTTATTTTTTAATTTTATGTCTCCTCCAATAGAAAATAAGCTCTATGATGCTGGATTCTTATCTGTTTTGTATACGCAGACAGCTGCTGAATGGTCTCAAATGGAGCATAAAAGTATAGTGTCTTGGTTAAGTGTCATGGGTTGAATTGTATTACCCAAAAATGTGTCACCTTGGCTAGGCCTTGATTTCCAGCATTGTGTGACTGTCCACCATTTTGTCATCTGATGTGATTATCCTGTGCTGTAAATCCTACCTCTATGATGTTGATGAGGCAGGATAAGACACAGTTATGTTAATAAGGCAGGACTCAACAGACAAGATTACATTGTGTCTTAAGCCAATCTCTTTCGAGATATAAAAGAGAGAAGCAAGCAGAGAGACATGGGGGACCGCATACTATCAAGAAACAAGAGCCAGGAAAATAGCATGTCCTTTGTACCCAGGGTCCCTGTGCTGAGAAGCTCCTAGTCCAGAGGAAGATTGATGACAAGGACCTTCCTCCAGAGCCGACAGAGAGAGAAAGCCTTCCCCTGGAGCTGGCACCTGAATTTGGACTTCTAGCCTCCTAGACTGTGAGAGAATAAATTTCTCTTTGTTAAAGCCATCCACTTGTGGTATTTTTGTTAAAGCAGCACTAAATAGCTAAAACAGTAAGGATGGGATTTCTCAAAGAATTCTGGATTAAAGGATATTCCCCCCAAAGGACTCTAAAACTGACATTGCCTTATATTTAGCACTTGGGGAAAATTGAAGATTATCCAGCAGGACAGTATATGATGCCAGTGTAGGTGTGAAAGATTACATGATAACATCAAGACAATGGCAGAAGTATTTTAATCCAAGTCCATGAAGACTCTTTTATGTCACATAGCATTGTGAGGGTGAAATAAGATAACAGAGCCTAATCCACTTTATTATTCAAACATTTTTGGCAAGTCAAGGCTACTGGAAGTTTATCAAAATTAATAGTTTCTAAGTCAAATTACACCTCAGCTATACTAGAGGAAAGGAGGCTAGGAAAAAAACTAACACATGGTGAGACTGTACTATGCACCAGCATTGTGTTCTACCCATCACACAGCTTGTTATTAAAATTATTTTAACAACCTAGCAAAAAATACATTTAAAAAGTGTTTCTTACGACAAAAGGATGGATATTCCTCTAAGAATGATTAGAAAATACAGATAAACAAAAATAAAATAAAAATCCTATTGTAGAAAATAAAAATAAAACCTAAGAAATGTTGATTAAGTCATCATTAAAATGATAGCTGAAACCAGGGACACTAGGTTAGCCAAAGCATTAGGTTTGCCATTCTTTTATTTAGAAAGAATTACAGTAACAGTTAATTGGATATTTACATACAGCTACCATAAAATTAGAATTAAATCTTTATGTATTCTGTATCATAAAGTTGAATCTGCATTGGTGTCTATTTACAAGGAAGGAAAAGAACTTTCCAGTAATATTCAGATTTTTTAGTAATTTTGAAACCATAAATATTTGTGGGACTTCATGTGTTAATCTTTGTTCATTTAAAGTTTTAAAATACGTTTACTACTGGAAGTTAAATTTGCTTACCAATCTTGTGATAATTTAACCACTGACTGTGAGCTCATTCATCTGGCTATGCTTATCTTAATCAGTATGAAGGAGTGCATTGATTTTCTTAAAATTAGTAACATAACTAATTTATTTTCCTCTTGAAATAGTTATTTTGTAGTAATATAATTAAGTGACTTAGATTAATTTTAGAACACAGTAACAAATTTCAGTATAATGTATCAACTATAATACATTCCATTCATTCAATTATTTGTGCCAGGCATTGGTACAGCAATAGATAAAATATACAAGATTTCTCCAACATGGTGCTTATTTTCTACTGAGGAGGCAGAAAACAAAACAAAACAAACACCATGTAGATAGTTTCCAATGGTGATAAATGCCTTGAAGAAAAGTACACAGGGTAACAGAGTAGAGAATGATTGGGTCTACTTCAGCAAGGGTGGCCAAGGAAGTTTGAGCTGAGATCTGAATGGGCATTTCAGAGATAACATCGATAACGCTTGGTGAATATTGTTCTGTATTCTTTCCCTTTGAGACCAGACTGAATACTGTTCCCAAGTCTCCACATCTCCATTTATCCCAAGATACCATGAACATATAAGAAGTTTGTTATGGATGGAATTATGTCCCCAAAATATGCCTGTGGTTTTACTTCCATTTGGGAATGGGTTGTCTTTGTTATGTAAATGAGACATGATTAATGTAGGATGTGTCTTTTGAGATATAAAAAAAATTAAACAAGCAAGCAAATAAGCAGAGATGGGGTAAGAGAGATGCATACCTACATGAAGACTGTCCAGGAGCAGAAGCTCAAAGAGACAAGGACCTTCCTCCAGAGCCAAGAGAGACAGAAATCTTCCCCTAGAGCCAACTCCCTGAATTCAGACTTCTAGCCTCCTGATACATCATACATGAAGAAAGCAAAAGATCATTAAAAAGACAGAAAAGAAAAAAAGACCAGAATGGATATCAAAAGACACTCTGAAACATGCTCTTGAATGTCAAATAACTAAAGCAAATGGAAGCAATTATGAAGTAAAGAACTGAATAGAAGATTTCAAAGGGCGGCTTGAGAAGGCAAAGTAAAGTAGTATAATGAAATGTGCAAACACCTGGAGTTAGAAAACCAAAAATGAAGGATGTGCTCGGCATTTATCAAGCTAAAAGAATTGAAGAAAAAAATTCAAGCCTCGAATTGCAATACTGAAGGATTCTGTGGGCAAAAAATTGAACGACGCAGGAAGCATCAAAAGAAGATGGAAGGAATACAGATCATTGTACCAAAAAGAAGTGGTTGATGTTCAACCATTTCAGAAGGTAGCATATGATCAGTAACTGATAGTACTGAAGGAAGAAGTCCAAGCTGCACTGAAGGCATTGGCAGAAAACGAGGCTTCAAGAATTGACTGAATACCAGTTGAGATGTTTCAACAAAAAGATGCAATGCTGGAAGCATTGCCAATAAATCTGGAAGACAGCTACCTTACCAACCAACTGAAAGAGATCCAAGTATGTGCCTATTCCAAAGAAAGGTGATCCAATGGAATGCGGAAATTATTGAGCAATATCATTAATATCACATGCAAGTAAAATTACTCTGAAGATAATTCAAAAATGGTTGCAGCAGTACATCAGCAGGGAACTGCCAGAAATTCAAGCTGGATTCAGAAGAGAATGTGGAATGAGGAATATCATTGCTGATGTCAGATGGATCCTGACTGAAAGCAGAGAATAGCAGAAAGATGTTTACCTGTGTTGAACACTTCATTGTGTTTGTGCGGAACCTGTGCATAGACCAAGAGGTAGTTGTTCGAACAGAACGAAGGGATACTGCATGGTTTAAAATCAGGAAAGATGTATGTCAGGGTTGTATCCTTTCACTATACTTACTCAGTTTGTAAGCTGAGCAAGTAATCTGAGATGCTGGACTATATGAAGAAGAATGCAGCACTCATTAACATCTATGATATGCAGATGACACAACCTTACTTGCTGAAAGTGGAGAGGACTTGAAACACTTACTGATGAAGATCAAAGACTACAGTCTTCAGTATGGATTATACCTTAACATAAAGAGGGAGAGAAAAAAAAAAGAATCTTCACAACTGCGAATAAGCAACACCATGATAAAGGCAGAAAGGTTGTCAAGGATTTCATTTTACTTGGATCCACAATCAACACCCATGGAAGCAGCAGTCAAGAAATCAAACGATGGGACTTCCAGGCAACATGATGCTATAGTCAGAAGCACCACGCCATCCCCCCACAGCAAAGATCCAAAAAACTAAGTCAAACAGAGTTACACATCAATCCCAAAACTCTAAGCATCAAATGAAGAGATAAAGAACTCAGCCAAGCACCAAATAGAATAAGAAACTACCAAGAACAGAGAGCGAGGAGAGACACATGCAGAGGTCCCCTATCAGCTACCGCAGCACGTATCTACCATCATGGACTCCTATCGGAGATCGGTGAACGGGGGTGTGAGAAATCAGTTTCGCAGAGCTTCCAGCAGGAGACAGAACAACCAGTAATCAATGATATACACTTTCCCACCCCCACCCAGCCTCCTCTGCTTCCTGTGGCCCCAGTCTCTTGGCCAGGAAGCACTGGCTTCACCCTGGTGTCACTTGGATTTCACCTGCCTGCACTGACCGGCTCCCTGAGTGCCGTTTGTTGGTTGCTAGTGTTGCTTTTTTCTGCTTCATTAGATTTCTTCCTTACATCTCACCACCTCGCCCTCCTTTCTCTGAAATACCTGGCTCCATGTGCCATTTTTACTTCTTCCTAAAAGGCTGCGAAACACCGCTCATCTGTGAAAATGCTTTCTGGCCCATGCCACCACGCTGGTGGGACTCCCGGGGCTTTTTTTTGTTTGTTTGTTCTGTTTTGATTTGTTTGTTTTCTTTTTCTTTTCTTGGCTTGGAGGCCCCTTCTAGCCGGGCAGTTCTGCGCGCTTAGGAGCTACTCCCTTACTCTGCGTAGACACACAGTGACATCCCTGGGGGCATTTCTTTTTTCTTCTTTTTTTTTGTTTTTTGTTGTTTTGTTTTCTTCTCTCTCTTTTACCCTTTTTGTCTTTCTTCATTTCCAGTTTCTCGATTTATTCATTTTTTTCTTTTACCCTTTTTCTTTTTTTTTCATTTTTGTTTTTCTCCATTTCTCAGTCTCTCATCTCTCCATTCCAGTAGCAAGCTCCCTTAGCACTCTTTTCTGTTTGTGCATATGTTTTTGGCTTCTGTTCCACTCTCCTCTTTCCCATATTCATTCTAGCTCCACACATCACAATCTCCCCCTTCCTTCCTGCCTACCTGTAATGTGCACTAAACATCACACTCCCAAGCAGTACAGGCATGGCCTACTGGAACCTGCCCTGCACTGATTCCTGGTCCACCATGTTGGCCCTAGTACATGCCACAAACAACCCTTCAGCTGCATCTGCCCTGCTGTACCATACCTGAGTGACTGGCCCTGCCCACTGGAGAAGGTGTAAAGTATCATGCCCACAGAAGAGCAATCAACAAAGAATGCACAGCCTGCCTGCTCATACATAACCAAATAAAACAAAAAAGCAAGACAAAATACACAAATCTACAGTCAATAAACAAGGAAAATAACAACTGAATGCCCTGAAGACAGCAAACCAATATCAAAACGTATACAAAAACAGGTCAGGATGGTTCCAGGAGACGTCCAAAATAAAACACCAGCTGACTTTCCAATAGAAGAAACGGCACTAGAACTACCTGATAGGGAATTCAAATCTCTAATATTCAGAATTACCCAAGAGTTGAAGCAAAATGCAGAGAAAAATGAGGAAAAAACAGACAAATTCATGAAGAAGGCAGACAAATTCATGGACAAAAAACTGGAAGAATTTCCAAATACAAAAAACTGGAAGAATTCAAGAAAATAATACAGGAACAAAATGCTAAAATAAATTCACAACTAGAAATCATACAAAAACAACAATTAGAAATCCAAAAGATAAACAACAAGATTTCAGAAATAGACAGCGTCATAGAAGGGCTGAGGAGCAGGTTTGAAAAGAAGGAAGACAAGATCAGCAAAACTGAAGACAAACCCTTGAATACAACTCTGAGGAAAAATCAGAAAAAAGAATGAAGAAAAATGAAGAAACCCTGAGAATTATGTGGGATTCAATCAAAAGCAAAAATCTGCGAGTGATCAGAGTTCCAGAACAGGGGGAGAAAACAGAAAACACAGAGGATCACTGAAGAATTACTGACAGAAAACTTCCCTAGTTTCCTGAAAGATGAAAAGCTGACCATCCAAGAAGCGAACCCCATATAAGATAGACCCCAAAAGAAAATCACCAAGGCATATCATAATCACACTCGCTAAAACCAAAGACAAAGAAAGAATCCTGAGAGCAGCCTGACAAAAACAAAAAGTCACATACAAAGGAGAAACAATAAAATGAAGCTCGGATTATTCAGCAGAAATCATGCAGGCAAAAAGGCAATGGGATGACATATAAAACCCTGAAAGAAAAAAATTGCCAGCCAAGAATAATATATCCTGCAAAACTTTCATTCAAATATGATGGTGAAATTAGGTCATTTCCAGATAAACAGAAATTAAGGGACTATGGAAAAACCACACCAATATTACAAGACTTATTATTGGGAATCCTTTGATCTGAGAACAAACAACATTAGACCACAGGCTGAATACAGGACACAGGATTGTACTAGCCAGATACCAACCTAGGAAATGAACTCTTAAGGACTATGCACAACCAAAAGAATTATAACAGGGAAGCAGAGAGGTTAATCTGTAAATGACAACAGCATCAGAACAATAAAAGAGAGAATAAACAGTGTAGGTATAGAACCTTCTAGTTGAGAGGAAAGCAAGGCAATACCAAGTAATAATAGACTGTTTCAAACCTAGGAAGATAAGGGTAAATTTCAAAGTAACAACAAAGGCAGTTAACAAACCTACTCATCAAAATAAAGAAGAAAAACATAAAGTCTCAATAAAAACAAAACCTACAAAAACAAAAGAAATGAAAAAAAAAAATCCACGAAGAAAAGCAATTCAGCACAGGAGCGTAAGAGGAACAAACAAAACGTCAGCACCACAAAAAAAAAAGCACTACAAAATGACAGCAATAAACTCACACCTATTAATAATTACACTGAATGTAAATGGCCTAAATGCACCCATAAAGAGATGGAGAGTGGAAGAATGGATAAAAAAACAGGATCCATCAATAGGCTGTCTGCAAGAGACATGGTTTAGAAACAAAGATGTAAATTTATTAAAAATCAAAGGATTAAAAAAATATATATATCAAACAGCTACCAAAAAAGAGCAGAAGTGGCAATACTAATCTCAGATAAAACAGACTTTAAAACAAAATCCACCATAAAAGACAAAGAAGGACACTATATGATGATTAAGGGGATGGTCCATCATGAAGACATAACCATAATAAACATCTACGTGCCCAATGATAGGGCTCCAAAATACATAAAACAAACTGTTAACAGCACTGAAAAGAGAAATTGACAGTTCCACAATAATAGTAGGAGACTTCAACACACCACTCTCGGTAAAGGAAAGAACATCTAGAAAGAAACTCAGCAAAGATGCAGAAGACCGAAAGGGCACAATCAGCCAACTTGACCTCATAGACATATATAGAACACTCCACCCTACAGCTGTAAAGTACACATTCTTTTCCAATGCACATGGAATGTTCGCCAGAATAGACCACATCCTAGGCCATAGAGCAACACTCAACATCAAAACGTTGATGTAATACAAAGTATCTCCTCTGACCACAATGCCATCAAGGTAGAAATTAACAATAGGAAGACCAAGGAAAAATAATCAATTACATGGAAACTGAATAACACTCTACTTACACATCACTGGGTAATAGAAGAAATCAGATATGGAATCAAAAAATTCCTAGAATGAAATGAGACTGAAAACACATCATACAAAAACCTTTGGGACACAGCAAAGGCAGTCCTCAGAGGACAATTTATAGCAATAGATGCACACATCAAAGAAGAAGAAAGGGACAAAATCAAAACTTTAACTACAGAACTTGAACAAATAGAAAGAGAACAGCAAAAAAAGCCCACAGCAACTAGAAGAAAGGAAATAATAAAGATCAGAGCAGAAATCAATGAAATAGAGAATAGAAAAACAATAGAAAGTATCAACAAAACCAAAAGTTGGATCTTTGAAAGGATCAACAATATTGACAAACGACTGGCCAGACTGACAAAAGAAAAACAGAAGAGGACACAAATAGCCCAAATAAGAAATGAAATGGGGGACATTACAACAGACCCAACTGAAATAAAAAGGATCATAACAAAGTATTATGAAAAACTATACTCCAACAAATTTGAAAACCTAGGGAAAATAGATAATTTTCTAGATACACACTACCTACCCAAACTAACACAAAGTGATGTTGAAAATCTGAACAGACCCATAACAAGATAAGAGATTGAAAAGTTAATAAAAAAAAACTACTGACAAAAAAAAAAGCCCTGGCCCAGACGACTTCACTGGAGAATTCTACCAAACATTCAGAGAAGAGCTTATACCAGTACTACTGAAACTATTTCAGAACATAGAAAAGGGAGGGATACTTCCGAATTCATTTTATGAAGCCAGCATAACCCTGATACCAAAACCAGGCAAAGACGCCACAAAAAAAGAAAACCGCAGACCAGTATCTCTCATGAAATACACACACAAAAATTCTCAACAAAATTCTAGCCAATAGAATTCAGCATCATATCAAAAAAATAATATACTACGACCAAGTAGGATTCATACCAGGTATGCAAAGGTAGTTCAACATTAGAAAATCAATCTATGTAATCCACCACATAAATACAAGGAAAGAAATCACATGATCATCTCAATTGATGCAGAAAAGGTATTCAACAAAGTCCAACACCCATTCCTGATAAAAACTCTCAATAAAATAGGTATACAAGGGAAATTTCTCAAAATAATAAAGGGCATCTATGCAAAACCAACAATCAATGTCATTCTTAATGGAGAGGCTGAAAACATTCCCCTTGAGAACAGGAACAAGGATGCCCTTCATCTCCACTCCTATTTAACATTGTTCTGGAAGTCCTAGCTAGAGCAATAAGGCAAGAAAAAGAAATAAAAGGCATCCAAATTGGTAATGAAGAAGTTAAACTGTCCCTGTTTGCAGATGGTATGATACTATACATAGAAAACCCTAAAGACTCCATAAGAAAACTACCGGAACTAATACAAAGATTCAGCAGAGTAGCAGGTGTCATGGATTGAATTGTGTCCCCCAAAAAAGTGTGTAGCAGCTTGGCTAGGTCATGATTCCCAGTACTGTATGATTGTGTTATCTGATGTGATTTCCTTATGTGATGTAAACTCTACCACTATGACGAGATTATATGTGATCTCCTCATGTGTTGTAAATTCTATCACTGTGATGAGGTTACACTGATGAGGTTGACAAGATTACTGTCTTAATGAAGTGAGCAGAGACACATGGGAACCTCACACTTGCTCTTTGACAAGGCCCAAAGTCCATCAAATGGGGAAAAGACAGTTTATTTTAACAAACGGTGCTGGCAAAACTGGATGTCTATCTGCAAAAAAATGAAACAGGACCCATACCTCACACCATACACAAAAACTAATTCAAAATGGATCAAAGACTTAAATATAAAGCCAAAAACTATAAAGTTCATAGAAGAAAAAATAGTATGAATGCTAGAGGCCCTAATGCACGGCATTAACAGGATACAAACCCCAACCAACAACACACAAACCCCAGAAGATAAGCTAGATTACTGAGATCTTCTAAAAATTAAACACTTATGCTCATCAAAAGACTTCACCAAAAGAGTAAAAACAGAACCTACAGACTGGGAAAAAATTTTTGGACATTACAAATCAGACAAAGGTCTAATCTCCATAATCTACAAGAAAATCCAACACATCTACAACAAAAAGACAAATAATCCAGTTAAAAAATGGGGAAAGGTAATGAACAGACACTTCACCAAAGAAGACATTCAGGCAGCCAACAGACAAACGAGGAAATTCTTGCGATCACTAGCCATTAGAGAAATGCAAATTAAAACCAGAATGAGATACCATCTCACCCTGGCATTACTGGCATGAATCAAAAACACTGGAAATAACAAATGTGGGAGAGGCTGTGCGGAGACTGGAACTCTTATGCACTGCTGGTGTGAATGCAAAATGATACAACCATTTTGGAAAATGATACGGTGCTTCCTTAGAAAGCTAGAAATAGAAATACCATACAATCCAGCAATCCCACTCCTAGGAACCTATCCTAGAGAAACAAGAGCTGTCACACAAATAGACATATGCACACCCATATTCATTGCAGCACTGTTCACAATAGCAAAAAGATGGAAACAACCTAGATGCCTATCAACAGATGAATGGATAAACAAACTATGGTACATACACACAATGGAGTATAATGCAATGATAAAGAACAGTGATGAATCTGTGAAGCATCTCATAACATGGATGAAGCTGGAGGACATTATGCTGAGTGAAATAAGTCAGTCACAGAAGGACAAATATTGTATGAATCCTCTACCGTAAAAACTCATGTAAAAGTTTACACACAAAAAGAAACAATCTTTGTTGGTTAGGAGGAATGGGGCGGGGGGGGGGGACTAAATAGACAATAGGTAAGTGGTAAACTTGGTGAAGGGTAATACAGTACACTATACTGGGGAAGCCAGCACAGCGTGTACAAGGAAAGGTCATGGAAGCTCCATAGACACATGTAAACTCCTTTGGGTATTGAATTGCTGGGCTGAAGGCTGTGGGGACCATGGTCTCATGGAACATCTAGCTCAACTGGCATATCACATTTTATAAACACAATGTTCTACATTTTACCTTAGTGAGTAGCATCTGGGGTCTTAAAAGCCTGTGAGCAGCCATCTAAGATACTCCACTGGTCTCACCCCTTCAGGAACAAGGGAGAATGAAGACAAGAAGATACAAGGAAAAGATTAGTCCAAAGGACTAATGTACCATGACTACCATGGCCTCCACCAGACTGAGTCCAATACAGCTAGATGGTGCCCAGCTACCACCACTGACTGCTCTGACCAGGATCACAACAGAGGGTCCTGGACAGAGCCGGAGAAGCATGTAGAACAAAATTCTAACTCAGATAAAAAGACCAGATTTACTGGCCTGACAGAGACCGGAGAAACCCTGAGAGTATGGCCCCCAGACACCCTTTTCGCTCAGTGGTGAAGTCACTTCCGAGGTTCACCGTTCAGCTGGGGATTGGACAGCCCCATAAAAGAAAACAGGACTAATGAGGCACAGCAGTCCAGGGACAAGGACTCGAAGGCAGGAGAGGACAAGAAAGCTGGTGATAGGGAACCCAAGGTTGAGAAGGGACAGTGTTGACATGTCATGGGGTTGTTAACCATTGTCATAGGGCAATATGTGTACTGACTGTTTAATGAGAAAGTATTTGTTCTGTAAACCTTCATCTAAGGTACAAAAAAAAGAAGGAATTTTCTATGTGAGATCAAATTGACAACAGCAACTCAAAAGGATTGATGGGAAGCCTAGGGAACAGTGAGTTGAAGATTATGGTGACAGAATAATTTGGAAAAGCATAGTGAGAATAGCAGCACAACTGGAAGAGTGTAATTGATGTCACTGAATTGTACATTTAGAAACTTTTGAAATGGTGTAACTTTGGCTATGTATATTTTCACCAAAAAAAAAGGTCCTCCGAAGTCAAGAAGGGAGAGTGTTGCCATGTCCTGGGGTTGTTAACCAGTGTCATAAAACAATATCTGTACTGACTGTTTAATGAGAAACTATTCTGTAAACCTTCATCTAAAGCACAATAAAAAAAATTTTTTAAAAAAGAAATCAAAGGATGTATTGCATTGGGCAAATCTGCTGCAAAAGATATCTTTTAAGTGTTAAAAAGCAAAGATCTCAGTTTGAGGACTAAGGTGTGCTTAACCCAAGCCATGGTATTTTCCATCACCTTATATGTGTGCAGAAGCTGGACAATAAGTAAGGAAGACTGTAGAAGAGTTGATGTCTTTGAATTATGGTGTTGACGAAGAATATTGAATATACCCTGGACTGTCAGAAGAATAAACAAATCTGTCTTGGAAAAAGTACAGTAAGAATGCTCTTTAGAAGCAAGGATGGCAAGACTTCGTCTCACATACTTTGGACGTGTTATCAGGAGGGACCAGTCCCTGGAGGACATCATGCTTGCTAGTGGGTCAGTGAAAAAGAGGAATACCCTCAAGGAGATGGACTGACACAGTGGCTGCAACAATGGGCTCAAGCACAGCGAGGATTGTGAGAATGGCGCAGGACTGGGCAGTGTTTCTTTCTGTTGTACACAGTCGCTATGTCAGAACTGACTGGACGGCACCGAACAACTAAAAACAAGCCACCTAAATTGTGAGAAAATAAAATTGTTTGTTAAAGCTACCCATTCATTATATTTCTGTTATGGTAGCACTGGATAACTAAGACAAAGTCTTACTTCATTATTATAGACAAGAATCTGAGGTTCAGAGGTTAGTAGAACAAGTAACTGATTCCTAAGGATGTACTTGCCTTCATGGAACTGGCTACACAACGGTGTTACAAGGAGGAAGATGATGTACTGCGATAGAGGTACAGAGAGTAACGTTAGCCTCCGCGTGGTCTGATCCAGGAAGGCTCTGCGGAGAGGCTCAGAAGACAGACCCCTTCTCCTTCTCATCTTTACTCCCGTTTCTGACACCATGGCCCAGGCTTACAGCCAGCAGAAAAGAAAGTAGACAGAGCCTCGAAACGCTGTCCCTTCTCTCATGGCTTTTCTGGCCGCTCAGACGCAAACAATTTATGGGATGATTTCCAACAGGGGCAAATTTACGGGTCCGGAAAAACACAAAGACAGTGACCAGTCTTCACCAGCAGCCACGTCCTCCCTACGCCCTTTCGGGTGCAGTTAGGAGAAGGGTTCGCGCCAGCGCTTACGCCATTTCCGCTTCTTTCCCGCGGGGGGTGGGGTTTGTGTGACGTTAACATTTCCGGGTCGCCCAGGCCGTCTGGGGCGGAGCTGACGTTGGTACCCGCCGGTGTCCAGTCTATGGAGCTAGTTGGTGCCGGTGGCGGCGCGGAGGCAGGAGGGGGTTTCCGAGTACTGGCCTTCGCTCCGCCAGGATGTTACCAGGCTTGGCCGCCGCCACTGCGGCCCACAGATGCAGCTGGTCCTCCTGGTGCCGGCTCCGTCTGCGCTGCAGGGCGGCGGCCCGCGGCTCCGGCTACCAGCAGGGTGAGTTTCCCTCGCCGGCCGCGACTCTGCGAAGCCCAGCTGGAGGGCCAGGCCGGGCTCGGTGCCTCGCCTTGGGGCTGTTCGCCAGCTTTCCCTTCCTCAACCCTGGAACCTTCCTCGCGGGCGTTCGCCGTTGTAATTCATCCTGCCCAGTCGAGGGACTCCTGACTGGCACCTTTTAACTCCTATCCCGCCTACGGTCCTAACACGGCCCCCCGGGAACACGCGGGCTGTTGCTGGCCGGGTTGGACCTAAGAAGCCTAAGACTTTGTATCACAAAACGTTACGTGTGGATCGTGGTGTCCCGCGGTGACTCACATAGCCAGTGCGAGATTGCGGACTTACTGAGTTCCAGGGTCTTTAGAGTTCTCTGACTCACCTTCATTGAACACTTTTGGCCGAGTGGAGTTTCTTGCCTTGCTCCTTTTCTCATACTCCCAATTTGTTAAATTCCTTAAAAGGGGGACCCCCCCCCAAAAAAGTTGCTGTCGAGTCAATTAAAGGGGGGTGCAACTCAACATTCGCGGATCATTTTTACGAAGTATGAGGCTATGCCCATCCCACGATCATTGAATGAGCCCGGTTTTGGACCAGAATAGAAAAGAGGACTCTTCAGTTCTGTTGCACAACCTTTAAAACCTGGTGAAAAGGAGTTAAAACCTTTTTCCACCAGAAAAAGGTGGTTGATGAGGATTTTCATCCTCCTCCCTTAAAATTCTTTTCTGAATCAAATTTAAATTGTCCAAGAGTTTCCAAAATAACATTGATCTTCTAAGTTCTAATCAGGCTTTATCTGTTTTTGCACTCAGAGAAGCACAAGGCTGCCATATCCTGACACTGAGAACTGATGGGAATAATGAGAAAGGAGACAGAACCAAATCCACCCCTACTCTTCAGAATACAAAGAATATTTACAGAAGCTCTCCCTCAAAAATCATGTGTAAAGAAACTTGTAGCATGTTTATGAAATCTCAATAGAAGTTAGAAGTTCCAGTCATTCAAGTTTATAAGTAATTTTAAGCCGTAGTAATTCATAAATTGTGCGAATCAATTAGAATATATTCCTATCATTTATTTGTGGAAGAAAGGCCTGGTGATCTACTTCCAAAAGATCATAGCCATTGAAAACCCTCTGGAGCACAGTTCTAGTCTGAAACACATGGGGTGGCCTTGATTTGGAATTGACTCTTGGCAACTGGTTCAGCTCAGTTCTTTGGTCTTTTTGGTAGTGATAGAAAAGTATAACTGTTTTCACTTTTTTCACATTGGCAGTATACTTGCTTCCCTTAAGAATAAAATGAATCATTAGGGTATACTATGCTCCAAAATCCCCAACTGTTTATTTAGCATAATTGCTTGTATTGACCAAGCAGGTTTTTTGTTTTGTTTTGTTTTTATTTTTGGTGAAAATCAGAACAAATCATGCACCCATTCAACAATTTTTGTGTACAGTTCATTGACATTGGTTACATTCTTCACTGTGTGTCAACAGTCTCACTAATTGTACTCAAATTGTTTCAGCACCTTTAACCTAGACTCACTGCTCCCCTGGTCTTCTCATCTGTGCTGTAGATTTACTGTTGTCAATTTGGTCTTGTATATATAACCTTTTTAAGAGAGCACAATACTCAAAGCATATGCTCCTTACTAATTGAGTGGAACTGTTTGGTCTAAAGATGACTACAGAGCATAATTTTGGTTAAAGATTTAAAGACCATCTCAGGGCAGTAGCTTCGTGAGCTCCTCCTGTCTCAGTGGGTCTCGTAACTCCGGGATCTTTAAGAATTTGAAGTTGGGTTCCACATTTTTCTCCCTTTTGATCAGGATGTATCTTTTGCTTGACCAAGCAGTTTTGGCATTGTGTGCTTCATTGTACCAAAACTGACTCCAAACCCATTGCTGTCGAGTCGATTCTGACTGAGTGACCCTATAGGACAAAATAGAGCTGTGCCATAGGATTTCCACGACTGTAAATATTTACGGAAACAGACTGCTCCATCTTTTCTCTTGTGGAGTCGCTGGTGGGTTCAAAAGGCCAACCTTTCGGTTAGCAGCCTAGCGCTTAACCACTGTGTCAGTAGGCCCCTTCCACTTAAATGCAGTGGATGTTAAATTTGGTTTAAGCTGTGCTTTAAGCATTGGTCCGAATCGACTCAATGACAGTGGGTTTGGTAATCTCTATAGGTGTCATCTTGTTGAAAATTATCTTTGTCAGATCTATCTGTGAAATAAACAGGTAATAATTACCTGTCTTGAGAGTCAGAATGACTTTGCAAAGTGCTTTGGAATATTTATTACTAGGAAAAAATAAAAATGTGTTTTCACACTTAAAACCTCTTAGTATGTTTAAAAATAACCTTGTTTGTGAGCATTTAGTTTTAATAATACTGAACCATTTTTTTAAAGGACAGTCATAATTACAATAAACTATAAAAACTTAGAAAAAGAATACTGTTTAAGTTGGATGCATGTGAGGAAAAAAGAATATTTGAAGAACTTTTGGGGAAAAAAAATCCAGAAACATGTTTTTCTTTGTCAAGAAATATAGTTTATGCTTTTAAATTGCCTGTGTAGTAGGTAAAGCTTATAAAAAATAAAGCCAGGCAGAAACCTTGAGGGGAATGATTGCTTAATTTGAATAGTTGAGAATGAGAAACTTTCCTGTATGCTAAACTCACACTGAAAGCATTTAAAGCAAAAAGGCAAACAATATTCTAGAGCAGTGCTGTCCAAAAGAAATATGTGAGCCACATATGTAATTTTGAGTTTTCTAGAAGCCTTATTTAAAAAGTAGGAAGAAACAGGTGAAATTAATTTTAGTAATGTATTTTACCCAGTATATTAAAAATATTTCAATATGTATTATAAAAATTAGTGAGATGTTTTACATTCTTATTTTGTAATAAGTCTTCGAAATCCATAGTGTGTTTTACACTTATAGCACATCTCAGTTCAGATTAGTCAAATTTAAATGCTCAATAGACTGTGGCTACTGCATTCAACAGTGCAGTTACAGAATTAATGTCCTTAATTTATAAAGAATTCTTATAAACCACAAGTATTCCAGTAGAAAAATGGGCAAAGGAAATGAATAGGAGTTCATAAAAGAGTACAAGCGGCCAATAAAAGTGCAAAAATGTTCCGAACTCATTAATAAGCATAGACAAGTAAATTTAAAGGATTTACAACTCATTGCCTGTCACACTGACTGAGTTTTTCATAAAGAAGATAATGCCATTTGGAGGGTGCATAAAAGAAAGCAGGACTCTTACTGCTGGTTGGGAATATATAGTTTTTTTGGAAATCAGTTATTCTTTGTATAACAATAATTTTAAAAGGTACATGCCCTTTGACTCAATAATTCCACTGAAAGGAATTTACCTTAAAGAAATAATCACAAGATTGATATTCACAGTAATAAAAAGTTGGTAACTTAATTATAGTTATGAAAAGTTGGAAATAAAAATAGATTATGATACATTTATTATGGGCTGGTGGTATATGCAACTATTTTGAAATGTATTTTAGAAGAACTGTGCATAGGAAAATGCTCTTTTAGGGTTTTTTTTTTTTTTAGTTTTAGGTAAAACTATAGGAAAAAAAATACAGTTCAGAATATATACCATGATATTAATAGTGTGTTTTCTTATTAACTTTTTTCAAATGCTACATGATAAACATAGGTTTAAATAATAAAGATTACTTAGTTTCTATAGTGTTTCCTTTTTTTAAATTTTTTTTTATTGTACTTTAGATGAAGGTTTACAGAACAAATAGTTTCTCCATAAACAGTCAGTACAGATATTGTTTTATGACATTGATTAAGAACCTCATGACATGTCAATACTCCCTTCTTGACCTTGAGGACTTTTTTTTTGGTGAAAATATACATAGCCAGAGCTACACCATTTGGAAGGTTTCTATATGCGCAATTCAGTGACATGGATTACATTCTTCCAGATTATTCCGTCACCATTATCTTCAACTCACTGTCCTCTAGGCTTCCCATCAAACCTTTTGAGTTGCTGTTGTCAATTTGATCTCACATAGATAATTCTTTTTTTTTGTACCTTAGATGGAGGTTTGCAGAACAATTAGTTTGTCATTAAACAGTACACATATTGCCCTATGACAATGGTTAACAACCCCATGACATGTCAACACTGTCCCTTCTCAACCTTGGGTTCCCTATCACCAGCTTTCCTATCTTCTCCTGCCTTCTAGTCCTTGTCCCTGGACTGCTGTGCCTCATTAGTCCTGTTTTGTTTTATGAAGCTGTCCAATCCCCGGCTGAACGGTGAACTTCGGGAGGAGCTTCATCACTGAGCTGAAAGGGTTTCCGGGGCCATACTCTCGGGATAGTGTTTCCTTTTTTTATTTTATTTTATTTGTTTATTTATTTTCTTTATTGTACTTCAGGTGAAGGTTTACAGAACAAATAGTTTCTCATTAAACTGTAGTACAGATACTGTTTTATGACATTGCTTAACAACCCCATGACATGTCAAGTGTTTCCTTTTTTTAAAAGTTCTTTTGATGTTGTATAGAAAGCTCACTTATTTTTTTCATGAAGTTATACCTTGCCTTATTTCACAAAGAATTTGAGGTGGGAGGACACTTCTTTAAGTATGACATGCCAAATTAACAGATACATGCTTTTGCCTAAATCTGAGATTGATGAAAGTGTGAATTTTTAAATAAAAAGAAATTATACGTTTGTATTTTATTCCTATCTCTAATCTGGTAGTATTTATTACCATAAGAAAAGTAGAATGAGAATTTAACTTTTGTCCCAAGAACGTAGATTGTTACAAAAGACCATTTTGGCAGGCTGACACCCTGATTCTATGTAGATCAAGTTAATGATAGAAATTCTTGTAACTTAACTGTAAAATGAGGCTAACAATAGTACATGCTTCATAAAGTTTTTGTGATGATCATTCAGTAAAGAGGTGCCAGTTGTTGTGATTGCTGGTATAGTGTCAAAGAAGACAGACATAGTGCCCACCTTAATTGGGCAGATACCAGAAATAGGAAAACATCTTTCAGTACTGTAGGAGAAATAAGCAGAATGATGGGATAGAAAGTAGCCAGGAGAGGCAGTTTCATAGATATGGTAGCCTTGGAATCCAGCTTTTCTGAGGAGGTGGTGACTGAGCCAAGACATGAAAAATGAAAATGAGTAAGGCAGGTGAAGAGCTAGGAGAAAGAGCAATCTGGGCAGGGCAAGGAGGAACTGAGAAGAGCAGAGAAATGGTAGTCAGGAGCAGATGTGTGCTCTGGCAGGGGCAGACTGGGGTGGTATGAAGTGAGATTTGAGAGGAATCAGGGCCTTTCAGGGCATGGGCTTATTTAAAAAAAGTTAATGTTTTTAAAGTAAAACTCTGACTACTGTGTGGAGAATGGTTTGGAAAGGGGAGAGAGTCTGAATAAGATCACTGGGATATGGTAGTTACCTAGGCAACAAGGATGTGGTTGGGCCGTGTAGTTAGCAGTGGAGATGGGAAGTAGATGGATTTGAGATCTGTTTTAGAGTATAAAATGTGATGATATAGGTAGAGCATTTAGTACGTTGTTGGCATTTAGTATACTGTCTTGGTAAATGCTTAATGTGTTAGACATTCTTATTGTTGTTTTTTCTTTTTTTAAGCAACTATCCAAATAAGAGAATTAAGCAAGACAGTAGAGATTTATATATCCCAAGAGAGGCATTGCATGGAAATTGCCAGCATCTCATATTGTTACTTTAAAAAAAAAAAAAAGTTTCCCTGTTTCTTACTCTGTTCTTGAGAAAATGAGAGCCAGCAGTAGTCATTTAAGCTGAACTGCCTTGTCTCTAGGTCACATTTTTTAAAAAATTTTTTTATTGTACTTTAGATGAAGGTTTACAGAACAAATAGTTTCTCATTAAACAGTTAGTACGCATATTGTTTTATGACATTGGTTAACAGCCCCATGACATGTCAGCAGTCTCCCTTCTCGACCTTGGCTTCCCTATTACCAGCTTTCCTGTCCCCTCCTGCCTTCTAATCCTTGTCCCTGGGTTGTACCCCATTAGTCTTGTTTCATTTTATAGGCATGTCTAATCTTTGGCTAAAGGGTGAACCTCGGGAGTGACTTCATTACTGAGCTAAAATGGTGTCTGGGGGTCATACTCTCGAGGTTTCTCCAGTCTCTGTCAGGCAGTAAGTCTGGTCTTTTTTTGTGAGTTAGAATTTTGTTCTACGTTTTTCTCCAGCTCTGTCTGGGACCATCTGTTGTGATCCCTGTCAGAGCGGTCAGTGGTAGCTGGGCACCATCTAGTTGTACTGGACTCAGTCTGGTGGAGGCTGTGGTAGTTGTGGTCCGTTAGTCCTTTGGACTAATCTTTCCCTTTATCTTATTTTCTTCATTCTCTCTTGCTCCCGAAGGGGTGAGACCAGGGGAATATCTTAGATGGCCCCTCACAGGCTTTTAAGACCCCAGACACTACTCACCAAGATAGAATGTAGAAGATTTTTTTAACAAACTATGTTATGCCAATTGAGTTAGATGTTCCCTGAGACCATGGTCCCCACAGCCCTCAGCCCAGCAATTCAGTCCCTCAGGGAGTTTGGATGTGTCTACGGAGTTTCCACCACCTTTCCTTGTACAAGTTATGCTGGCTTCCCCAGTATTGTGTACTGTCTTTGCCTTCACCAAAGTTACCACTTACCTATTGCCTGTTTAGCGTTCTCCCCCCACCTCTCCCCTCCCTTGTAACCATCAAAGATTGTTTCTTTTTGTGTGTAAACCTTTTCATGAGTTTTTACAGTAGTGGTCTCATACAATATTTGTCCTTTTGTGATTGACTTATTTCACTCAGCATAATGCTGACTTATTTCACTCAGCATAATGCCCTTCAGATTCATCCATGTTATGAGATGCTTTGCAGATTTATCATTCTTTATTGTTGTGTAATGCTCCATTGTGTATATGTACCATAGTTTGTTTATCCATTCATCTGTTGATGGGCGTCTAGGCTGTTTCTGTCTTTTTGCTATTGTGAACATTACTGCAGTGAACATGGATGTGTATATGTCTATTCGTGTGACGGCTCTTATTTCTCTAGGATATGTTCCTAGGAGTGGGTTTGCTGGATCATATAGTAGTTCTATTTCTAGGTTTCTAAGGAAGCACCATATTGTTTTCCAAAATGGTTGTATCATTTTACATTCCTACCAGCAGTGCATAAGAGTTCTGATCTCCCCCCAGCTTCTCTAGCATTTGTTATTTCCAGTTTTTTTTATTTGTACTAGTAATGCTGGGGTGAGATGGTATCTCATTGTGGTTTTGATTTGCATTTCTCTAATGGTTAGTGATCATGAGCATTTCCTTGTGTTTGTTGGCTGCTTGAATGTCTTCTTTGGTAAAGTGCCTGTTCATTTCCTTTGCCCATTTTTTAATTGGATTATTTGTCTTTTTGTTGTGGAGGCGTTGGATTTTCTTGTAGATTTTAGAGATTAGATCTTTGATTTGTCTCGGTCACATTTTTGCTTGCTAGATAATTAGCCATGAAAGGGATATTCCTGTATTTTTGGCAAGCTGAAAGACTATATATGTAAATGAGATATAATCGGTGTTTTAATATTAGACTATCACAAACTGATGATATTAATACTGTATTTTTAAGCAGATAACTTGCTGTAAAAAATTAGCATAGTGCACTTATGAAAATACCTCATGGGGGGAGGGAGCAGTTGGCAAACAAACGTAGAAGATGTGTTTCTTGCATAAAAATATGTTAAGTACTTAAAGTTCCAGATGATTTAGCAATGGATACATTTTCAGTTTCTTTTTATTTACTTCAGGCGTTTTTTTGTGGGAGTGTCTTAGGCTGGGTTCTCTAGAGGAACAAAGCCCCTGAAGCATGTATATATATATATATATATATATATATATATATATATATATATGTACATGTAAATATATAGGTAGGTAGAGAGAGACATTTCTTGGAAATGGCTTATGCATTTGTGGAGGCTGGCAACTCCCAAATCTGTGGGTCGGGCATCAGACTGGAGGCTTCTCTTCACTCAGGTGGTTGCAGGGGCTGACAAACCCAGAATCAGCAAGTCCAGACAGCAGGCTGCTGACACACATCCCAGAAACTGGAGATAGAGGATGATGAGTTGAATTCAGGATCAAGAGAGGGCAAGCTTTGCCGGAACATCTGTATGTATTGGATGCAGGCCACATCACCAAGGACACTTACCTTTAAACTGATTGGCTGCTCTCATCTGATCACAAAATGGAGGATGATTACATAATATCTGCCAAACCACTGAGAATCATGGCCTAACCAAGTTGATGCATAACCTTAACCATCACAGAGGCAAAAATAGGGGACAATAAAAGGCATGAAGAATTTTATATAACCAGATATTTGACCATTTGCATTTTTTAAATGAATTCGCTATTTTTTTATTGTTGTAAACTACATATATAACACAACATTTGCCAGTTCAGCATTTTTCAGATGTGCAACTTAGGGCTATCAATTACATTAATCATGTTGTGCAATTATCACCTTTAATCGATGCCAATTTTCTCATCACCATAAACAGAAACTCACAGCTTCCCAAACAGTGGCTCCCCCTCTCTCCCTCCCTCCTGCCACTGGTAACCACTAATAAAATTTAGTCTCTGAACATTTGCCTGTTTTTGTCATTTCATGTAAGTGGTATCATACAATTTTTGTCCTTTTGCGATTGACTTACTCAGTATAATGTTTTCAAGGTTCATTCATGTTGTAGCATGTATCAGGACTTCATATCTCTTTATGGTTGAGTAGTATTTCATTGTATGTATGTATATATTTTGTTTATACATTCATCTGTTGGTGGACATTAGGTCATTTCCACCTTTTAGCTATTGTGAATAGTGCTGCAGTGAACATTGGTGTACATGTGCACCATTCACATTTGTAATAGTTTAAATCATACTGAATTATTTTATCATCTGCTTTTTCACTCAGCATAGAGTTTTGCCACGTTACTAAGTTTTTAATGAGTCCATAGTGAAGTATAGGGACGTGCCATTATTTACATAATCATTCTTTTATTGTTGTTTTTGTTGCTGTTAGGTGCTGTCAAGTTGGTTCTGAATCATAGAGACTGTATGCACAACAGAACAAAACACTGACCAGTCCTGCGCCATCCTCGTGATTGTTGTTATACTTGAGCCCTTTGTTGCAGCCCGTGTCAGTCCATCTCTTTGAGAGTCTTCCTCTGTTTTGCTGACCCTCTTACTTTATCAAGCATGATGTCCTCCAGGGACTGGTTACTCCTGATAACATGTCCAAAGTATGTGAGACGAAGTCACGCCATCCTCGCTTCTAAGGAGCATTCTGGCTGTACTTCTTTTAGTAGTACGTGGTATATGTCCATGAGATCAAGTTGGTTGATTGTGGCATTTAGATCTTCCCTGTCATTATCAAGCTTCTTTCTAGATGTTCTGTCCTTCACTGAAAGTGATGTGTTGAAGTCTCCTACTATTGTTGTGGAGCTGTCTATCTCTCTTTTCAGTGCTATTGGAGTTTGTTTTATGTATTTCGGAGCCCTGTCGTTGGGTACGTAAATATTTATTATATTTATGTCTTCCTGGTGTATTGACCCTTTAATCATTATATAGTATCCTTCCTTTCCTTTGTGGTGGATTTTACTTTAAAGTCTGTTTTGTCAGAGATTAATATTGCCACTCCTGCTCTTTTTTCAGTGTTGTTTTCTTGATATATTTTTTCCCATTCTTTGAGTGTTTGTGTCTTTAAGTCTAAGGTGTGTCTCTTGTAGGCAGCATATTGACAGATCATGTTTTTTAATCCATTCTGCCACTCTCTGTCTCTTTATTGGTGCGTTCAGTCCATTTACATTCAGTGTAATTATTGATAGGTATGAGTTTAGTGCTGTCATTTTGATGTCTTTTTTTGTGTGTTCAGTTTCTTTGTTCTGCTTAATTTTCTGTGCTGAGTTGTTTTTCTTTATGTATTTTCTTTTCATCTTTTTCATTGTTGTTGATTTTGTATTTGCTAAGTCTTTGTTTTTCTTGCTTTTTATTTCGATCTGTAGGATTGTTAGTTTCCTTGGTGATTACCTTAATATTTACCCCTATTTTTCAAAGTTTAAACCAGTCTTCTATTTCTTTATATTGCCTTTACTTCCTCTACATATGAAAAATCTATGTCTACATTTTTTAGTTTCTCTTTTTTGTTTTGTGTTGTCATCTTTTACATATTGATGTCTCTGTTTCCCTATTTTCAGTGTTTTAGCTTTGATTTGTTTTTGTGACTTCCCTGTCTGGGTTGATATCAGGTTACTTTGCCCTGTGTTCTAGTCCTGGGTTGGTATCTGATGTTATTGATTTTCTAACCGGAAGACTCCTTTTAGTTAGTATTTCTTGTAATTTTGGTTTGCTTTTGGCAAATTCCCTAAACTTCTGTTTATCTAGAAATGCCCTAATTTCACCATTATATTTGAGAGACAGTATTGCTGGATATATAATTCTTGTCTGGCAATTTTTTTCCTTCAAGGCTTTATATATGTCATCCCATTGCCTTCTTGCCTGCATGGTTTCTGCTGAGTAGTCCGAGCTTAGTCTTATTGACTCTTCTTTGTAGATGACTTTTTGTTTATCCCTGGGCGCTCTTAAAATTCTCTCTTTATCTTTGGTTTTGGCAAGTTTGATTATAATATGTCTTGGTGACTTTCTTTGGGATCTACCTTATGTAGGGTTTGATGAGCATCTGGGACAGATATCTTGTCATCTTTCACGATATCAGGGAAGTTTTCTGCCAACAAATCTTCAACAGTTCTCTCTGTATTTTGTGTTATGCTCTCCTATTCTGGTACTCCAATCACTTGTAGGTTATTCGTCTTGATAGAGTCCCACGTAATTCTTAGGGTTTCTTCATTTTTTTAAAATCCTTTTATCTGACTTTTCCTTAAATAAGTTGGTGTCAGGTGCTTTATCTTCAGTCTCTAATTCTGACTTCCACTGCCTCAGTTCCACTCCTGTTACTTTCTATTGAGTTGTCTAATTCTGAAATTTTATTGTTAATCTTCTGGATTTCTGATTGCTGCCTCTGTATGGATTCTTGCAGCCTGTTAAATTTGTCATTATGCTCTTCTCTAATCTTCTTAAGTTCCTCTGTTGCTTGTTCTGCATTTTGAAGGATCCCCTTCCTGATCTCTTGAAGAGTTCTGTATATTAGTCTTTTGTATTTTGCCTCTGGTAATTCCAAGACGTACTCTTCTTCCAGAAAATTTCTTGATTCTTTATTTTGCGAGCTTACTGAAGCCATCATGGTCTGCCTCTTCATGTGATTTAATATTGACTGTTGTTTCTGAGCCATCAATAAGTTATTATATTTATTTATTTTATGGTTGCTTATTGTGTCCTAGCTTCTTGTTTTGTTTTGATAGGCTGCTTATGTGAGCTAGCCTGATCACCATCGCCCCTGAAGCTCCAACGTCCTGCCATCAGGTGGCCCGACCTGCCACTAAGTATGTGAGCCCAGGAGCCTGCCCACTCCTCTTGTATGGATTCAGCTCAGGTGTCCAGGTAGTCAGCCACCAGGTGTGTGATGTAGGCTCTCACCTACAGTTCTGGACAGGCATGGGTGACTGGTGTAGGCACAGGCATCTAGTTGCAGCAGGGGTCACATGCTGAGCAAGACAGGGGGCTTATGGCTGCCCCTGAGTGTCCAGGAGGGAACAGTGTCCCTGTTCCCTAGAGTGTGTAGGTGGGTGAGTTTTGCAGCCAGACTGTGAGCATCCAACGCTGTGGGCTGTAAGGACTGGGGGGAACCACTTATTCTTGGGCCCCTGTTACTGGTGTGGGTGGAGCCACTAGTCCCCAGGCCCCTGATGTAGGTAGGTGAAGACCCTGCTTAATGGGCAGTGCAGTGTCAAGTGTAATGAACCTACCACTTCACAGCTGATACAGTTGAAGTTAGACTTCAGGTATTTACCCTGTTGTGCTATGGTAATGAGGGCCTGCGCTGTTGAAATGGGCCCACACAAGTCTATGCAGGGTGGAAGGCACTCAGAGTCCATGGACCCCTTATGCTTGTGCCTAGGCACAGGAGCTGTGCCTACCCTGAGTTCCTGGCTTAGGGGAGCTGGTAGATTATTTTTTCCTGTTTGTTAATTTGTTCCCTCTCCGAGGCCGGGAGAATGGGTCAGGGCACGTGACGAGTCCTACTTCCAGCTGAGGGGACTTGGTAGTCGCTGAAGCCATCCAGGACCCAGTGCAGAGCAGGGAGTGGAGAGGTAAATGTGAGAGACGTTTTTCCCAAAGGGAGGTGTTTTTGATCTGTGCGGTAGATCAAACACAAATACTCATCTTTCACTGATTGAGGGCTGCTCCTCACTGATTCTGGATGGCTGAGTAGACTCTCTGCCGTTGGGTCTCTCCTGATGTGGAAAACACCTCCTGAGTGGCGCTGCTTGACTCAGTGCACCACAAGCCAATCTGGCCTGAAGGTCTCCGGCTCCTTCTGGGTCGGGTCTGGCAACTCCTTGCTGCTTCCGAACCATGTCTCCCTCCCCCTGCCACTCAGTCTGATTCCTCAACTTTGCCTTTGATGTTCAGGGCTCCTAATTGCCATATATAATTGATTCACTTGTTTTTTCAAGTCTTTGTTAGAAGAGGGACCACCAGAAGCATCTAACTACTCTGCCAGCTTGGCCCTGTCTCCTCTTTTGATTTCTTGACTGCTGCTGCTTCCATTAATGTTGATTGTGGAACCAAGTAAAATGAAATCCTTGACAACTTCAAGCTTTTCTCCACTTATCATGATGTTGCCTGTTGGTCCAGTTGTGAGGATTTTTGGGTTCTTTTTATTGAGGTATAATCCGTACTGAAGGTTGCAGTCTTTGATGTTCATCAGTAGGTGCTTCAAGTCCTCTTCACTTTCAGCAAGCAAGGTTGTATCATCTGCATATGACAGGTTATTAATGAGTCTCTCTCCAATCCTTATGCTGCATTCTTCTTCATATAGTCCAGCTAGTTGGATTATTTACTTAGCATACAGATTATTTGAATAAGTATGATGAAAGAATACAACCCTGACACACACCTTTCCTGACTTTAAACCACACGTAGCCACTTGTTCTGTTCGAACAACTGCCCCTTGATCTATTTACAGGTTCCTTATGAGCACAATTAAATATTATGAAACTCTTCTTCCCATTGTTATCCATAATTTGTTATGATTCACACAGTCAAATGCCTTTGCATAGTCAATAAAACACAGGTAAGCATCTTTCTGGTATTCTTTGTTTTCATCCAAGATGCATCTGACATCAGCAATGATAACCTTCATTCCATGTCCTCTTCTGAATGTGGCTTGAATTTCTGGCAGTTCCCTTTCAATGTACTGCTGCTACTGCTTTTGAATGATCTTCAGCAACATTTTACCTGCATGTGGTATTAATGATATTGTTCGATAATTTCCACATTCTGTTGGATTGCCTTTCTTTGGAATGGGCACAAATGTGGACTTCTTCCAGTTGGTTGGTCAGGTAGCTGTCTTTCAGAAGTCTTCGCATAGATGAGTGAGCACCTCCAGCAGTGCATCCATTTATTGAAACACCTCAGTTGGTATTCTGTCAATTCCTGGAGCCTTCAAGTCTTCAAGCCTTCCTTGCAGCTTGGACTTCTTCCTTCAGTACCATCAGTTGTTGGTCATACTCTGCTGCCTGAAATGGCTGAATGTTGACCAGTTCTTTTTGATACAGTGACTCTGTGTAGTCCTTCCATGTGCTTTTGATGCTTCCTGCATCGTTTAATATTTTCCCTGTAGAATCCTTCAATATTGCAACTCGAGGCTTCAGATTTTTGGCACTTGAGAAATGCTGAGCATGTTCTTCCTTTTTGGTTTCCTAACTCCAGGTCTTTGTGCATTTCATTATAATACTTTATTTTATCTTCTCAAGCTGCCCTTTGAAATCTGGTGTTCAGCTCTCTTCATCATTTCTTTTGCTTTAGCTACTTTACGTTCAATAACAAGTTTCAGAGTCTTCTGTCATCCATTTTGCTCTTTTCTTTCTTACCTGTCTTTTTAATGACCTTTTGCTTTCTTCATGTATGATGTTTTTGATGTCATTCCACAACTCCTCTGGTCTTCAGTCATTAGTGCTCAATGCATCAAGTCTGTTCTTGGGATAGTCTTTAAATTTAGGTGGGATATACTCAAAATTGTTTTTTGACTCTCATAGACTTGCTGCAATTTTCTTCAGCTTTAGCTATAACTTACATATGAGCATTTGATGGTCTGTTTTGCAGTCGACCCCCGGCCTTGTTCTGACTGATGATATTGTGTTTCTCCAGTGTCTGTCTCCACGATTCCTGTGTATTCCATCTGGTGAATTCTGTGTGTCTAGTTGCCATTTATGTTTTTGAAAAAGGTATTTGCAATGAAGTCATCATTGGTCTTGCACAATTCTGTCATGTGATTTCCGGTGTCATTTCTATCACTAAAGTCATGTTTTCCAACTACACATCTTTCTTGTTTCCAACTTACACATTCCAGTCACCAGTAATTATCAGTGCATATAGACTGCATGTTTGATCAATTTCAGACTGCAGAATTTGTAAAGATCTTCAGTTTCTTCATCTTGACATTAGTGGCTAGTGCATAAATTTGCATGATAGTCGTAATAACTTGTTTTCTTTATAGGTGTATGGATATTTTCCTATCACTGACAGCTTTGTACTTCCGGGTAGGTTTTGAAATGTTCTTTTTGATGATGAATGTCACACCATTCCTCTTCAATTTGTCATTCCCAGCATAGTAGACTATACGATTGTCTGATTTAAAATGGCAGTCCATTTCATTTCATTAATGCCTAGGATATCGATCTTTATGCGTTCCATTTCATTTTTGACAACTTCCAATTTTCCTAGATTGATACTTCATGCATTCTGTATCCAATTATTAATGAATGTTTGCAGCTGTTTGTTCTTATTTTGAGTCATGCCACATCAGGAAATGATGGTCCCAAAAGCTTTACACTATCCATGTCATTAAGATTGACTCTACTTTGAGGAGATGGCTCTTCTCCAGTTGTATTTTGAGTGCCTTCCAATATGAGGGGGGGCTTATCTTCTGGTACTGTTAGACAGTGTTCTGCTGCTATCCGTAAGGTTTTCGCGTGCCTATTTTTTAAGAAGTAGATCGCCAGGTCCTTCTTCCTTGTCTTTTTCAGTCTGGAAGCTCTGCTGAAACCTGTCTGCCATAGGTGTCCCAGCTGGCCTTTGAAAGACTGATGACATAGCTTCCAGCATCACAGCAACACGCAGGCCACCATAGTATGACTGACAGACAAGTGGCGGGTTCTTTTATTAAGGACCATTTTAGTTGTTTCTTGCTTTTGCTGTGATAAATAATGTCATGAAGTACAGTCTATACATTTTATATTATTAGGTATTTTAAGTTTAGGCTTGGTAACTTTGAAAGAAATATTTGTAATTCTTAGATAATTTTTAATATGTCTGTGCTTTAGACATTTTGGTGAAAAACTACCAAAATAGTCTCTAAAATAAGGAGACTGATGTCCAGAAGATTTTGACTACGAACTTGATTCTGGCCCTGAAATTAGACAGAAATAAAACATTTCACACTGCAAGAAATATTTTTGTTTATTTTAGTTATCGTTGTTGCAGGGCAACATAGAATGAATTGTTAATTTGCATGGGAGAAAAGGAATTTGTTGTTGTTTGTGGTGGTAGTCTGAAAAAGAAGGCCAAATTTCCCCTGAAAGCTAGAGTAAGTAGTAGATGACAACCTAGATTGCAGAAAGGGCAAGTGATCAGTAGCACTGGTCATTAGGAGCTACCGAGGAAGTAGCAGTAAAAGAAAAACAGAGAAGTGATTGTTGTGTCTAGACTAATAGTAGTAAGAATTAATAGTTCTGTAATCTTGGTGAAGAAACAGCCCTTACTACACAAAATAGTAAGAAAGTCTTTGTCTCAGCTCTTAGAACAGTGAGTGAGGAACTAAAGACTAATCTTTCATATGTAGCTTTCTTTAGGAGTCATCTTGAAGAAAAAGTAGTGATGGTCATTAACTCAACAAATGGTTGTCTGCTGCTACATATAATATTGGATATTTGTTTCATTGAGTCAAATATGGTCCTGGATATTTTTTAGAATATGAAATGTTAAAGGTGGTAATATATTCTGCAAGTTCTCTGCAGTTTTTAATCTTGTATTAATATCAAATGTTCACTTTTAAATTTACTGATCCCAGAAATTCTACAAAAGTTAAAAATTAAGGACTTACCAAAACAGCTAGCAAGAAAGCTATCAAAGAGTACTAGAATAGTATCAGAAGGACTCAGGAGTCAACCTGAGGAGCCCTCTGCTGGCCAAAAATAGGACAGTTAAGGCGTTAATAAGGATGATGACCAAAATCGGTCGAAATACATAAAATAATGTTTCAATTCATAAAATCATAATGATACACACACAAAAACTAATTTGTCACTATTGTAGAATACTATTAACTTATTATTTTGAGACCTGGTAAATAAAGGCAAAGCATTAAGCATTTAGCCTGATTTTCCTTTATAAACTGTACCTTTGGCTAATCTAATAAATGAGAAGTTTTCGCTTTGTAGAAGTATTCTGACTAATAAATGAAAAAGTAATAAAATTAGAATGTCACCATTTTGTAACCACCTAAGGAATAAATGGTTGTAGGCATTGAACAACAGCAACCACTATCACTAAAAAAGTAACAACCAGATATGTGGCTCCTGATGAAAGAACTAATCACTACTTAAAAATTGTCTTATTGTAAAAAAAATGAACCTGAATTTAGATAAAGCCCTTATGTCCATCAATTTATAGAAAACATGGAGGACAAAGGAATGGTTTAAACATCACTACGGGAATTAAGTCAGCGAAATTGCAAAAAAGAAAAAAAGTCAGCGGTTAAGAGCTATGGCCGCTAACCAAAAGGTAGGCAGTTCGAATCCACCAGCTGCTCTTTAGGAACCCTTTGGGGTAGTTCTGCTCTGTCCTGTAGGGTCGCTAAAAGTCAGAATCAACTCAATGGCAATGGGTTTGGTTTGGGTTTATAGATTAAAATGAAGAGTTCCGGTGGTGCAGTGGTTAAAGTGCTCAACTGCTAAACTAAAGTTCTGCGGTTTGAACCCAGCAGCCCTGCTGCAGAAAGAAGTGACAGTCTGCTTCCATAAGGATTTGCATCCTTGGAAACCCCACGGGGGCAGTTGTACTCTGTCTTGTAGAATCGCTGTGAGCCGGAATCAACTCGATGGCAATGGGTTTGGCTTTTTTGGTACAGATTAAAGTAGACTTAAAGGACTTCTTTATTTTTTTATCTTATTTTATTTATTTATTTTTTTATTGTACTTCAGGTGAAGGCTTACAAAACAAATAGTTTCTCATGAAACAGTAGTACACATATTGTTTTATGACATTGGTTAACAACCCCACAATATGTCAACCCTTTCCCTTCTTGACCTTTTTTTTTTTGGTGAAAATATACATATCCAAAGATACGCCATTTCAAAAATTTCTACATGCACAGTTCAGTGACATCGACTACGCTCTTCCAATTGTGCTGCTGTTCTCACTTTAGATGAAGCCTTACAGAACAAAATAGTTTCTCATTTAACAGTTACTACACATGTTACCCTATGACAATGGTTAACAATCTCACAACACATCAACAATATCCTTACTCAACCTTGGATTCCCTATCACCAGCTTCCTTGTCCCCTTCTGCCTTCTGGCCCTTGTCACTGGACTACTGTACCTCATTAGTCCCATTTGGTTTTATGGGGCTGTCCACTCCCAGGCTGAACGGTGAACCTTGGAGATAACTTCACCACTGAGCTAAAAGGGTGTCACCACTGAGCTAAAAGGGTGTCTGGGGGCCATACTCTCAGGGCTTCTCCAGACTCCTTAAGACCAGTAAATCTGGTCTTTTTTTGTGAGTTAGAATTATGTTCTACATCCTTCTCCAGCTCTGTCCAGAACCCTCTGTTGTGATCCTGGTCAGAGCAGTCAGTGGTGGTAGCCGGGCACCATCTAGCTGTACTGGACTCAGTCAGGTGGAGGCCTTGGTAGTTGTGGTCCATTAGTCCTTTGGACTAATCTTTTCCTTGTATCCTGTTGTCTTCATTCTCACTTGCTCCTGAAGGGATGAGACCAGTGGAGTATCTTAGATGGCCACTCACAGGCTTTTAAGATCCCAGACGCTACTCACCAAGGTAGAATGTATAACATTGCCTGTATAAACTGTGTTATGCCAGTTGAGCTAGATGTTCCCTGAGAACATGGTCCCCACAGCCCTCTGCCCAGCAATTCAGTCCCTCAGGGAGTTTGGATGTGTCTATGGAGCTTCCATGACCTTTCCTTGTACAAGTTGTGCTGGTTTCTCCTGTATTGTGTACTGTCTCACCCTTCACCAAAGATACTACTTATCTATTGTCTATTTAGTATTTCCCCCCACCCCTCCCATCCCTTGTAACCAACAAAGATTGTTACTTTTTGTGTGTAAACTTTTTCATGAGTTTTTACAATAGAGATCTCATATAATATTTGTCCTTTTGTGATTGACTTATTTCACTCAGCATAATGTCCTCCAGTTTCATCCATGTTATGAGATGCTTCACAGATTCATCACTGTTCTTTTTAAAGGACTTCGTAATCACGGTATGTAAATCTTACTTGGATCTATTCAAACAAAAACTGGAAAACAAAGATGTTTCATGATATTAAAGAGTTGTTTTTAAGTTTTTTAGGTGTAGTAACAGTGTTGTGGTTATGTTAACTTTGAGTCACTTAACTTTTGTCTCTTAGAAATACATACTGAAATATTTATGAGTGAAATTATTTTATGTCTGAGATTTGCTTCAAATTAAGATGGGGATATTGATGCAAGTAGAGATGAATAATGAGTTGATAATTATTGTAGATTGGTCATGGGTCCTTGGAAGTTTACTATACTGTTATTCTACATTTGCATATGTTTGAAATTTTTCATAATGAAGTTTTAAAAATTAAGAAGAACCTTGGAAAATATCTGGGATCAAGTTATGGAAACATTGTCATCTTCTGAGGAAGACTTTTTAGATGAGTAATCTCTCTTTAAAACACCTTAGCACAACCTCTTTGAAAATATTTCATCGGGTGAAAAAAAAAAGTATTGGTGACATATTGTCTTTGTAAGGTAATAATCACAAAAAATATTTTGAAAAGGGCCAACAAGTCAGAACACCAGTGGTGACGTGAAGAAGATGCTCTTCTGGAGGGCGAGAAACTCATTTAGAAGAGTTTGCTTTAGTCCTTTTGTCACCAGTTGATGTTGCTAGTAGGCCACGTTTTAACGTGCAGGAAGATCCACTGTTATATTTACTTTACTCAGCTTTTGGAGGCAAATGACCAAGAAACCAACTGGGCTTTCAACAGTTATTTGCCAAATAAATGAAAGAATAAGTTAACATTAGAAAGTTTTTCAAGAAAAGAAGTTCCAAGCCTAAGACTTGTCTGGGTACTTATGCTGCTTTATGTCCTTCACGATCTTCAAGTTTTCTTCAGCATTATCAGTTATTTATATTCCTGATGAATTCTCTGAGTCATTAGAAAAGATTTATTATTCTTTATTTCAGAAGGATATATCTGCACATGCACGTACATGAATTAACAATTTTGGATGATCATCCCAACTCCTAAATGCTTAACCCTCCACTCTTGGAAAAACTTGGCTGTCTTTAATGATATGATTTCATTATTTCACCTAAAACTTTAGAAAATATATTAATTATATCTAGAAAGGGTTAAGTTCTTACAGCAAAGAGAATCCTAAGTACCCATAATAAAAAATAAAAGAGGACGTTCACATGAGAGTAGAGACTTTTTTTTTCTATCACCTCCATGCAATTGTGGAATATGTTTTCCTTCTGTGTTTCAGCCCTCCAAAACCCAGTCAACCCAGATGCAGCAGCTGAAGTGCTTCATAATTAGTCTTCTGTTCTTCCATCAGTTAAACTTCCCATATACTGAGGCATCTTACCAAATGTTGATCTAATTATCTGATTTTAAAAAAGTCAGTGACACTAAGTACGAATGATTGATTAATATAATTCACTTATTGATTGTGAAATGAAAGGAATAAATCTCCAACTACTGGAAGGAGGACACAGGATAATTTTGAGTAGGAAGCTCTTATGCTCTTCCTCCACCAGGAGTCCTCTATTCTGAAAAGTACATTATTACAGCTTTTTTAAAAAGTATGCAACCAGCACGCAGAATAAAAAGTATCTATTATGTGCCAAGCACCTTTCAGAATAGCTGGATAATGTGAATGCTTTATTTGATTCTATGTATTTATAAAAGCTTCCATATAAACTACCGATTAGGGGAAATAAGAATGTTGTCCTTATTTTTTCTTCACAAAATGTTGTCCCTGTGTACATAACCGTTGTCATCGAGTTGATTCCAATTGATAGTGGCCCTATAGGACAGAGTAGAACTGCCCCATAGGGTTTCCAAGGAGTGCATGGTACATAGAGGGTCAGTAAAACATCCCCAGTGGAGATAGTGGTTTTGTGCATTTGGGTATTAGGAGTATGAAAATTTTACTGTTATTTTATTTTGTAAAATTAATTTTTTCTGAACATAGTAGGCATCTTTTTATTTTTATTTTTTAATTGTACTTCAGGTGAAGGCTTACAGAACAAATAGTTTCTCATGAAACAGAAGTACACATGTTATTTTATGACACTGGTTAACAACCCCACAACATATCAACCCTCTAACTTCTCAACTTCCTTATTTTTTTGGTGAAAGTACACATAGCCAAAGATACACCATTTCAAAAATCTGTACATGCACAATTCAGTGACACTGACCACGCTCCTTGAATCGTGCTGCCATTCTCACTCAAGATGAAGGTCTTCAAGACAAAATAGCCTATCATTTAACAGTTACTACAAATGTTGCCCTATGACAATGGTTAACAGTCTCACAACACATCAACAATATCCTTCCTCAGCCTTGGGTTCCCTGTCACTAGCTTCCTTGTCCCCTTCTGCTTTCTGGCCCTTGTCACTGGACCCCTATACCTCGTTAGTCTCATTTGGTTTTACGGGGCTGTGCACTCCCGGGCTGAATGGTGAACCTCGGAGGTAGCTTCACCACTGAGCTAAAGGGGTGTCCGGGGGCCATACTCTGGAGGTTTCTCCAGTCTCCTTTAGGCCAGTAAATCTGGTCTTTTTTTTTGTTGGTTAGAGTTATGCTCTACGTCCTTCTCCAGCTCTGTCCAGAACCCTCTGTTGTGATCCTGGTCAGAGCAGTCAGTGGTGGTAGCCGGGCACCATCTAGCTGTACTGGACTCAGTCCGGTGGATGCCTTGGTTGCTGTGGACAATTAGTCCTTTGGACTCATCTTTTCCTTGTATCCCGTTGTCTTCATTCTCCCTTGCTCCCGAAGGGAGAAGACCAGTGGAGTATCTTAGATGGCTGCTCATAGGCTTTTAAGACCCGAGACACTACTCACCAAGGTAGAATGTAGAGCATTGCCTTTATAAGATGTGTCATACCAGTTGAGCTAGATGTTCCCCGAGAACATGGTCCCCACAGCCCTCCGCCCAGCAATTCAGTCCCTCAGGGAGTTTGGATGTGTCTATGGGGCTTCCATGACCTTTCCTTGTACAGGTTGTGCTGGTTTCCCCTGTATTGTGTACTGTCTCACCCTTCACCCAAGATACCACTTATCTATTGCCTGTTTAGTATTTCACTCCCACCCCTTCCATCCCTGGTAACCAAAAAAGATTGTTATATTTTATGTGTGAACTTTTTCATGGGTTTTTACAATAGAGGTCTCATACAATATTTGTCCTTTTGTGATTGACTTATTTCACTCAGCATAATGTCCTCCAATTTCTTCCATGTTATGAGATGCTTCACAGATTCATTATTGTTCTTTCTCGTTGCATAGTACTCCATTGTGTGTATGTACCATAGTTTGTTTATCCATTCATCTGTTGATGAGCATCTACGTTGTTTCCATCTTTTTGCTATTGTGAACAATGCTGCCATGAACATAGGTGTGCGTATGTCTATTCGAGTGACGACTCATTTCTCTAGGATATATTCCTAGGAGTGGGATTGGTGGATCGAATGGTATGTCTGTTTCTAGCTTTCTAGCTTTCTGAGGAAGCGCCATATCATTTTCCAAAATGGTTGTATCATTTTGCATTCCCACCAGCAGCGCATAAGAATTCCGATCTCCCCGCTGCCCCTCCAACATTTGTTATTTCCAGTGTTTTTGATTAGTGCCAGTAATGCGGGGGTGAGATGGTATCTCATTGTGGTTTTAATTTGCATTTCTCTCGTGGCTGGTGATCGCGAGCATTTCCTCATGTGTCTGTTGGCAGCTTGAATCTTCTTTGGTGAAGTGTCTGTTCATTTCCTTTGCCCATTTTTTAACAGGATTATTTGTCTTTTTGTTGTAGAGGTGTTGGATTTTCTTGTAGATTGTGGAGATTAGAACTTTATCTGACTTGTACTGTCCAAATTTTTTTTCCTAGTCTGTAGGTTCTCTTTCTACTCTTTTCGGAAGTCTTTTGAAGAACATAGGTGTTTGATTTTTAGAAGATCCCAGTTATCTAGTTTATCTGTTGGGTTTTGTGTGTTGATGGTTATGGTTTGTATCCTGTTAATGCCGTGTATTAAGGCCTGAAGTGTTGGTCCTGTTTTTTCTTCTATGAACTTTATAGTTTTAGGCTTTATATTCAGGTCCTTGATCCCTTTTGAAGTAGTTTTTGTATACGATATGAGGTATGGGTCCTGTTTCATTTTTTTGCAAATGGATATCCAGTTTTGCCTGCACCGTTTGTTAAAAAGACTGTCTTTTCCCCGTTTGATGGACTTTGGGCCCTTGTCAAAGATCAGGTGACCGTAGGTGGATGGATTTACATCTGGGTTCTCAATTCTGTTCCATTGGTCAATGTATCTGTCGTTGTACCAGTACCAGGCTGTTTTGACTACTGTAGCTGTATAGTAGGTCCTGAAGTCAGGTAGTTTGAGTCCTCCAACTTGATTCTTCTTCTTCAGTAGTGCTTTACTTATTCGGGGCTTCTTCCCTTTCCATATAATGTTAATGATTAGTTTTTCCATCTCTTTGAAGAATGTTGTTGGTGTTTGGATCGGGATTGCATTGTATTTGTAAATTGCTGTGGGTAGAATTGACATTTTCACAATGTTGAGTCTGCCTATCCATGAGCATGGTGTGTTTTTCCATTTATGTAGATCCCTTTGGGTTTCATGCAGTAGTGTTTTATAGTTTTCTTTGTATAGGTCTTTCACATCCCTGGTCAGATTTATTCCTAAGTATTTTATCTTTTTAGGGGCTATTGAAAATGGTATTGTTTTCGTGATTTCCTTTTCATCGTTCTCTTTATTGGTGTATAGGAATCCAACTGATTTTTGAATGTTTATCTTGTATCCTACTACTCTGCTGAATCTTTATATTAGTTCCGGTAGATTTCTCGTGGAGTCTTTAGGGTTTTCTATGTATAGTATCATATCATCTCCAAACAGGGACAGTTTAACATCTTCATTACCAATTTGGATGCCTTTTATTTCTTTTTCTTGCCTTATTGCTCTAGCTAGAACTTCCAGCACAATGTTAAATAGGAATGGTGATAAAGGGCATCATTGTCTTGTTCCTGTTTTCAAGGGGAATGTTTTCAGCCTCTCTCCATTATGAATGATGTTGGCCGTTGGTTTTGCGTAGATGCCCTTTATTATGTTGAGAAATTTCCCTTCTATACCTCTTTGATTGAGAGTTTTTCTCAGGAATGTGTGTTGGACTTTGTTAAATGCCTTTTCTGCATCAATTGAGATGATCATGTGATTCTTTTCTTTCCTTTTATTTATGTGGTGGATTACGTTGATTGATTTTCTAATGTTGAACCATCCTTGCATACCTGGTATGAATCCTACTTGGTCGTGGTGTATTATTTTTTTGATATGATGCTGAATTCTATTGGCTAGAATTTTGTTCAGAATTTTTGAGTCTATATTTGTGAGAGATATTGGTCTGTAATTTTCTTTTTCTGTGATGTCTTTGCCTGGTTTTGGTATCATCATTATGCTGGCTTCATAGAATGAATTTGGAAGTGTTGCTTCCTCTTCTATGCTCTGAAATAGTTTGAGTAGAACTGGGACAAGCTCTTCTGTAAATGCTTTATAGAATTCTCCAGTGAAGCCATCTGGGCCAGGTTTTTTTTTGGTTGGGAGTTTTTTTATTACCTTTTCAATGTCTTCTCTTGTTATGGGTCTGTTCAGATTTTCAACATCACTGTGTTGTCGTTTGGGTAGGCCATGTGTTTCTAGAAATTTATCCATTTCCTTTAGGTTTTCACATTTGTTGGACTATAGTTTTTCATAATATTCTGTTATAATCCTTTTTATTTCAGTTGGGTTTGTTGTAATGTCCCCCATTTCATTTCTTAATTGGGTTATTTGTGTCCTCTCCTGTTTTTCTTTTGTCAGTCTGGCCAGTGATTTGTCGATTTTGTTGATTCTTTCAAAGAACCAACTTTTGATTTTGTTGATTCTTTCTATTGTTTTTCTATTCTCTATTTCACTGATTTCTGCTCTGATGTTTACTATTTCCTTTCTTCTGGTTGTTGTGGGCTTTTTTTGCTGTTCTCTTTCTATTTGTTTGAGTTCTGGAGTTAATGTTTTGATTTTGTCCCTTCTTTTTTGATATGTGCATCTATTGCTATAAATTGTTCTCTGAGGACTGCCTTTGCTGTGTCCCAAAGGTTTTGGTATGATGTGTTTTCATTCTCAGTTGATTCTAGGAATTTTTGGATTCCATGTCTGATTTCCTCTATTACCCAGTGATGTGTAAGCAGGGTATTATTCAGTTGCCATGTAGTTGATTTTTTTCCCTTCCTCTTTCTATTGTTAATTTCTACCTTGATGGCATTGTGGTCAGAGAAGATACTTTGAATTATCTCAGTGCTTTGGATCTTGTTGAGGATTGCTCTGTGGCCTAAGATGTGGTCTATTCTGAGAACGTTCCATGTGCATTGGGAAAGAATGTGTACTTTGCAGCTGTTGGATGGAGTGTTCTATATATGTCAATGAGGTCAAGTTGTCTGATTGTGCCCTTTAGGTCTTCTGTATCTTTGCTGAGTTTCTTCTTAGTTGCTCTATCCTTTACTGAGTGTGTTGTGTTGAAGTCTCCTACTATCATTGTGGAACTGTCAATTTCTCTTTTCAGTGTTGTTAGAGTTTGTTTTATGTATTTTGGAGCCCTGTCATTGGGTGCATAGATGTTTATTAAGGTTATGTCTTCATGATCGATCGTCCCCTTAATCATTGTATAGTGTCCTTCTTTGTCTTTCATGGTAGATTTTGTTTTAAAGTCTATTTTATCTGAGATTAGAATTGCCACTCCTGCTCTTTTTTGGTAGTTGTTAGCTTGATATATTTTTTTTCCAACCTTTGACTTTTAATAAATTCACATCTTTCTTTCTAAGATGTGTCTCTTGTAGACAGCATATTGATGGATCGTGTTTTCTTATGCATTCTGTTACTCTCCATCTCTTTATGGGTGCATTGAGTCCATTTACATTCAGTGTAATTATTGATAGATGTGGGTTTTGTTGCTGTCATTTTGTAGTGCTTTTTTTTGTGGTGCTGGCATTTTCTTTGTTCTTCTTACTCTCTTGTGCTGAGTTACTTTTGTTTGTGGATTTTTTTTTCATTTCTTTTCTTTTTGTAGGTTTTGTTTTTGCTGAGACTTTACGTTTTTCCCCTTTTTTTGTGAGTATGTCTGTTAACTTTCTTTGTGGATACCATAAATTTTACCCTTATCTTTCTAAGTGTGAAGCGGTCTACCATTGCTTGGTATCGCCTTGCCTTCCTCTTCATTAGAAGATTCTGTGTCTATGCTGTTTATTCCCTCTTTTATTGTTTTGATGTTGTTGTCATTTACTGATTAACTGCTCTGATTCCCTGTTGTATTTCTTTTGGTTTTGGATAGTCCTGGAGAGTTCATTTCCTGGATTGGTATCTGGCTGGTACTATTCTACATCCTAGGTTCTGCCTGTGAGCTGAAGCTGTTTGTCCTCAGATCAAAGAACTCCCTTTAATAATTCTTGGAAGTTTGGTTTGACTTTCACATATTCCCTTACTTTCTGTTTATCTGGAAATGACATAATTTCACCATCAATTTTGAACGAGAGTTTTGCAGGATATGTTATTCTTGGCTGGCAATTTTTTTCTTTCAAGATTTTCTATATTTCTTACCATTGTCTTCTTGCCTGCATGGTTTTTGCCGAATAATCTGAGCTTAGTCTTATTGTTTCTTCTCTGTATGTGAGTTCTCGTTTTTCATGAGCTGCTCTCAGGATTCTTTGTTTGTCTTTGGTTTTGGCGAGTGTGAATGTGATATGCCTTGGTGATTTTCTTTTGGGGTCTCTCCTATATGGGGTTCGTTGAGCTTCTTGGATGGCCAGCTTTTCATCTTTCATGATATTGGGGAAGTTTTCTGTCAGCAGTTCTTCAATGATCCTCTCTGTGTTTTCTGTTTTCTCCCGCTGTTCTGGAATTCCAATCACTCACAGATTTTTGCTTTTGATTGTGTCCCACATAACTCTCAGGGTCTCTTCGTTTGTCTTTGTTCTTTTTTCTGAGTTTTCCTGAAACAGAGTTGTATCCAAGTGTTTGTCTTCAATTCCACTGATCCTGTCTTCCACTGTTTCAAATCTGCTTCTCAGTCCTTCTATGACACCGTGCATTTCTGAAACCTTGTTGTTTATCTTTTGGATTTCTAATTGTTGTCTTTGTATAATTCTAGTTGTGAATTTATTTTGGCATTTTGTTCCTGCATTATTTTCCTATATTCTTCCAGTTTTTTGGCTGTATTTTCCATGAATTTTCTATTTTTTCCTCATGTTTGTCAGCTTTTTGCCTCAGTTGTTGGAGAATTCTGAGTGTTAGAGATTTGAATTCCCGATCAGGTAGTTCTAGTGCATTTTCTTCCAGAGGAGAGTCATCTGGTGTTTTTTTTTGGATGCCTCCTGGAACCATCCTGTTCTGTTTTTGTAAATGTTCTGTTATTGTTTGCTGTCTTCGGGGCATTCAGTAGTTATTTGTCTCGTTTATTTATTGTAGATTTGTTTCATCCCTTTTTAAAAAAAAAATTCGACTGTGAGCATGCAGACTGTGTGTTCTTTGTTGTTTGCTCATCTGTGGGCACAATACTTTTCGCCTCCTTCTTCAGCTGGCAGGGTCAGTCACTCAGGTATTGTACAGCAGGGTAGGTCTAGCTGAAGAGGAGTTACTGGGACGGGTTGTTTGTGGCACTTACTACAGCCACCAGAGGTGGTTGGTAATCAGTGCAGGGCAGGTTTCAGTAGGCCGTGCCTGTGCTGCTTGGTGGGGTGATGTCAAGCGCACGTTGCAGGTAGGCAGGATGCAGCAGGGAGATTGTTATGTGTGGAGCTAAGGTGGATATGGGAGAGAGGAGAGAGGAACAGGAGCCAAAAACATACAAACAAACAAAAGAGAATGTTAGGGGAGCTTGCCATTGGAGTGGAGAGATGAGAGACTATGAAATGGGGAAAAACAGAAAGGGGAGGAGGAGGAGAAGAAAGGAATGAATAAATAAGAATCAGAAAGGTTAAAGAATCGCAGAGTTCCCAGGGATCCCACGGGTGCAGCTATGAGGTTTGGGGAAGTTGCTGTCAGGTTTTGCAGTACAGCCTGGCTAGAAGGTGTAGAGGTATACAACGCCAGGTATTCAGGGAACAGAAAGAAAAGGAAGATATAGAGAGACGAGAAACTGAGTAATGAAGAAAAACAAAAAGGGAAAAAGGAGAAAGAAAACAAAACAAATTAAAAACAAACAAACAAACAAAGGCCCCCAAAGAAACGGGGGGAAAAAAAACAACATAAAAAGAAATGCGCTCAGGGATCCCTCTGCATGTCTGTGGAAGCTGAAGGGGAGTGTCCCTGCCACGCAGCTCAGCCTGGCCAGGAAGGGCTCCCAACTCAAGAAAAGGAAAAGAAAATAAACAATTCAAAACAAACAAACGAACAAAAGCCCCGGGATCCCACCAGCATGGCAGCCCAAACCGGGAAGCAGCTCCACGCTCGAACGGAGCTCTGCAGCCCCTCAGGAAGAAGCAAAGATGGCGCACGGAGCCAGGTACTTGAGCGAAGGGAGGGGGAGGTGGCGAGAGGCCAGTAAGAAATCAAAAGAAGCAGAAACAAAAAAAAAACAACAACACTAGCAGCCAACAAATGGCACTCAGAGAGCCAGCTAATGCGGGCTGGTGTTTCTGGACAAGAGACTGTGTCCGTGGGAAGCAGAGGGGGCCGAGTGTGGGTGAAGAAGGGTAGAGAGTGGGAAAGCGTATACCACAAATTACCGGAGCTCTGCAGCCCCTCAGGAAGAAGCAAAGATGGCACATGGAGCGAGGTGCTCGAGTGAAAGGAGGGGGAGGTGGAGTGAGGCAAGGAGGAAGTAAAAAGAAGCGGAGAAAAAGCAACACTAGCAGCCAACAAATGGCACTCAGAGAGCCACCCATTCGGGTGTGTGGAATCCAACCAGCTGCTGTTTCCCGGTCAAGAGACTGTGGCCGCAGGAAGCAGAGGAGGCCGATTCAGGGTGAAGAAGGGTTGGGGGTGGGAAAGCGTATATCGCCAATTCCCAGTTGTTATGTCTCCCACTGGAAGCTCCGTGAGGCTGCTTTCTCGTACCCCCTGTTTGCTGGTCTCCGATAGGAGTCCAAGATGGCGGATCTGCGCTGCGTTAGTTGGTAGGGGACCGCTGCATGAATCTCTCCTTTCTCTCCATTCTGTGTTAGTTTTCTCACTCCATTAGGTGCTTGGTTGAGTTCTTTATCTCTTCATTTGATGGTTTAGGGTTTCAGGATTGTTGTATTCTCTGTTTGGCTTAGTTTTTCGGATCTTTGCTGTGGAGGGACGGCGTGGTACTTCTGCCTAGAGCGCCATTTTGCCAGAACTACCAGTAGGCGTCTTTTATTGAGTATATAAATACTTATTGTGAGCTTGTCTGAAATTAAAATAATTTTTTTTTTCTTTTAGAATGGCAGAATTTAGTGACATTTGGAAGCTTTTCAAGCATGGTTCCCTGTGGTCACCGATACATTTGTGCAATGAGTCAAGTAAAGTTGTATTCCACAAATATTCAGAAAGAAGGACAGGGATCACAAACTATGAAAGGAGAAAAAGTACCAACATTTGACGAAACAGGTATGTATACTTTTTTTTTAAAATTATCTTTTTTCCATATACTGGAATAGTTTATGGAAGATTGTTTGTTCCTGGAATGTTTGAGATTCTTAATGTGTAAAACTGTCTGGACATATGTTTTCTTTGTGGGAGGGTTTTAAACTGCTGATTTTATTTCTTTGAATGTTATAAAGCTATTCAGTTTTTCTATTTCTTGACTCAATTTTGGTAAGTTGTATAAACGGCGACTGTATATGTGGACCTTGCTGGATGGAGTACACAGGAATCAAATTGACTGCATTTGTGGAAAGAGATGATGGAAAAGCTCAGTATCATCAGTCAGGTCAAGACTGGGGGTCGACTGCGGAACAGATCATCAATTACTGAAGCTGAAGAAAATTAGAACAAGTCTACGAGAGCCAGAGTACAACCTTGAGTATATCCCACCTGAATTTAGAGACCATCTCAAGCATAGATTTGACACGTTGAACACTGAGGACCAAAGACCAGAGAAGTTGTAGAATGACATCAAGGACATTATACATGAAGAAAGCAAGAGAGCTTTAAAAAGACAGGAAAGGAGGAAAAGACCAAAATGGATGTCAGAAGAGACTCTGAAACTTGCTCTTTATCATGGAGTAGCTAAAGTGAACGGAAGAAATGCTCAAGTAAAAGAGCTGAACAGAAGATTTCAAAGGTGGCTCGAGAAGACAAAGTATTAAAATGAAATGTGCAAAGACCTGGAGTTAGAAAACTAAAAGCAAAAAGCATATGCTTGGCATTTCTCAAGCTGAAAGAACTGAAGAAAAAAATTCAAGCCTCGAGTTGCAATAGTGAAGGATTCTATGGGCAAAATACTGAACAATGCCGGAAGCATCAAAAGAATATGGAAGAAATACAAGAGTCACTGTACAAGAAAGAATATGGAAGAAATACACAGTCACTGTACAAGAAAGAATTGGTCAACCTTCAGCCATTTCAGGAGGTAGCATATGATCAGGAACTGATGGTACTGAAGGAAGAAGTCCAAGCTGTACTGAAAACACTGGTGAAAAACAAGGCTGTAGGAGTTGACAGAATACCAGTTAAGATGTTTCAGTGAATGGTTGCCATGCTGGAAGTGCTCCCTTGTCTGTTGCAAGAAATCTGGAAGACAGCTACCTGGCCAACTGACTGGAGGAGATCCATATTTCTGCCTATTCCAAAGAAAGGTGATCCAACAGAATGAAAAAATTATCGAACCATACCATTAATATCACACGCAAGTAAAATTTTGCTGAAGATCATTCAAAGCAATTACAGCAGTACATCTACGGGGAACTGCCAAAAATTGAAGCTGGATTCAGAAGAAGATACGAAATGAAGGATGTCATTGCTGATGTCAGGTGGATCCTGGCTGAAAGCAGAGAATACCAGAAAGATGATTACCTATGTTTTGTTGACTATGCAAAGGCATTCTACTGTGTGGATCATAACAAATTATGGATAACATTCCGATGAATGGGAGTTCCAGAACACTTAATTGTGCCCATGAGGAACCTGTACATAGATCAAGATGCAGTTGTTCAGAGAGAAAAAGGGGATATTGGATGGTTTAAAGTCAAGAGAGGTGTGTGTAAGGGTTGTATCCTTTCACCATACTTATTCAGTCTGTATGCTGAGCAAATAATCCGAGAAGCTGAGCTATATGAAGAAGAATGTGGCATCAGAATTGGAGGAAGACTCATTAACGATATGCAGATAACATGACCATGCCTGCTGAAAGTGAAGAGGACTTACTGTTCAGGCATGGTCGTGAAGTACTTACTGATGAAGACAAAAGACTGCAGCCTTCAGTATGAATTACACGTCAACATAAAGATAACAAAAATCCTCACAACTGGACCAATAAGTAACATTATGATAAATGGAGAAAGATTGAAACTGTCAAGGATTTCATTTTGCTTGGATCCACAATCAACGCCTGTGGAAGCAGCCGTCAAGAAATCAAATGACACATTGCATCGAGCAAATCTGTTACAACAGACTTCTTTAAAGTGTTAAAAAGCAAAGATGGCACCTTGATGACTAAGGTGTGCCTGACTCAAGCCATGGTGTTTTCAGTAACCTCATATGCACGCGAAAGCTGGGCAGTGAATAAGGAAGACTGAAGAAGAATTGATGTATTTGAATTATGGTGTTGGCGAAGAATGTTGAATATACCATGGGCTACCAAAAGAATGAACAAATCTGTCTTGGAAGAAATACAGCCAGAATGGTCCTTAGAAGCAGGGATGGCGAGACTTTGTCTCATGTACTTTGGATATGTTATCAGGAGGAATCAGTCCCCGGAGAAGGACATCATACTTGGTAGAGGGTCAGCGAAAAAGAGGAAGATCCTCAATGAGATAGATTGACATGGTGGCCAAAACAATAGACTCAGGCATAACGATGATTGTGAAGATGGCGCAGGACTGGGCAACGTTTCATCTGTTGTGCATAGGGTTGCTATGAGTTGGAACTTACTCGATGGCACCTAACAACAATTTTTTTCTAGCAGTCTATCTACTTTAAGTATTTAATTTATGACATAAAGTTCATAATATTCTCTGTTAAGATCTGAAGTACACACTTAGAGTGTATAACATGTATAGTTATGTCCTTTTTTAGTAACATATGTTTCAATAATATAATGTGTCCTTTTTTTCCATTCCTAATGATGTTTATGTCTTATTTTCCTGATTAACCTTGTCAGAGTTTTGTCTACTTTATTATTTTTCCAAGTAGATTATTTTTACTTTGAACCTTTGTATTATATGTTTGTTTCCTATTTTGTTTCTACTCTTACCTTAATTATATTCTCCTTCTGCTTTGTGTTTATCCTGTCATTCCTTTTCTAACTGTTAGATATTTTGCTTATTAATTTTTAACTTTCCTTCTTTTCTACAGTAGGCATTTAAGCTGTGATAACACATCCTACAAGTTTTGATATGTAATATTTTAAATTTTTTAGCTCTAAATTTTTAATAATTTCCATTATAGTTCTTCTTTGACTAGTTATTAAAAGCGTTTTTAAATTTCCAGATGGATGAAATATTTCTGGTTATCTGTCACTGATTTTTAACTTTATTGTAGTCTGTTTGATTTTAGTCTTGAAATTTGTTGAGGCTAACTGTTTGGTTTACCATTTGGTCAGTTTTTCTACATGGCGCATTTGTGCTTGAAAAAAGTGTATATTTTTGATTGTTGGGAGCAGTGTTTATATATGTCAGTCCCCTTAAGCCTTTAGTTTTGCTCTACAGCTCTTCTGTATCGTCTTTTCTTAAATTTATTATTACCAAGAAATATGTTAGACTATCCCTCTCGGGTGGTAGATTTGATGGTCTTTCCTGGTAGTACTGTAAATTCTTGCTTTATGTATTTTGAGGCTATGTTATGAGATATATACAAGTTTAGAATTATTATATAACACTGATGAATTGTACCTTTTATTGGGTGTACAACTTTTTCTTTAGTGACATCTCCACCAGATTTCTTTTGGTTAATATTTGGAAAAAGAAAAACAGTATAACTTTTCCATTCTTTGGCTTTAACCTTTCTTTGTCCTAATGTGATAATCCTTGTCTTTTAGCTGGAAGTTTATTGTGTTTACTTTTATTATAATTACTGATATGTTTGGCTATATTTCTGCCATTTTATCACGTGGTTTTTCTTTTCAATTTTTTTTTGCCATTAAATTTTTTTGTTATTACGTTCGCTCCCTCTTATGCACATACATGCGTGCACTTGTTTGGAAGTTATATATGCTAGGTCTGTACCTCAGATCTAAAGGTAATTGGTATGTTTAATCTCCTTCTCAAAAGCATAAAGAATTTAGAATGCTTTGACTCTGATCATACCCTCCCAATTTACATGCTGTTGTTGGCTTGTATTTTGTGTGTGTTCTGCTCTTTCTCCCCTGTAATGTATCTGTTGTTGTTTGTTTAGATTTATTAAAAATCTTTGTTTACTACTTTTTCTCATTTCTCTAATCTTAAATCTTTCTGACTGACATGCATCTTATAGAAGTTCCTTTAGGTGAGGATCTTTTTTGGGTAAAAGCACATTTAGGATGTTATTCCACTTTTTATTGGCTTCCACAGTTGCTGTTGAGAAGTCAGATACCATGCTTTTGTAGTCATAGTTTATTTGACTGTGTTTTTTTTTTTTTTTTTGCTAACTTTATTTTGAAAGCCCTGCTTCCCCCTTTGGTGTAAACTGCTAAACTGCAGTTTTACTATAAAGTGACTAGGTGTGTATTTCTTTGTATTTATCCTGCTTGCGATTGGTTGGGCTTCCTGGATCTGAGGAATCTTTCTACCTTTCTGAAATTCTACAATTCTCTGTCGTTATCTTTTCAAATATTACCTCTTCCCATTTCTCTGTTACTGCCTTCTGGAACTCAATTTGAAATATGTTAGATCTTCTTTGTTTTCCATGTCTCTAAATTTCTGATCTGCGTTCTGGATTATTTCCTCAGGTTTACCCAGTTTACTAATTCTTTTTCAGTTGCCTCTGATCTGGTTGATGTATATATTAGATTTTTAAGTTTAATGATCGTATTCTTTATTTCTAGAAATTGTTTATTTTTCTCTTTGCTTGGTTGAGCTGTTGTTCCTTGCTTATATTTTCAAACTTCTGTTTTATTACTTTAGCCACATTAAACATAGTTACTTTATACTGAGCTATTGAAAATTCTAGTCTCAGAAATCTTTTTGGTTCTCAGTATGTTATCTCTGCTCTACCTCTTCTTTGCCTCATTTATGATCTCATATATGTGTTTTTGAAATTACGAGTTGCTGATTTTCTTTGCAGTTTTTGTATCTTGGAATTATTTGAAGTCTAGTTGGATTGAAGATGGATTCCTGCATAGAGGATTTGCTTTTGTACCTGTTAGCTGCTAAGGACAGAACTTGGGACCACATTAAATTAAATTCTGTTGTTTTAGATTTTTTAGACCACATTGGTAGCATGAATTCAGGCTGGAAACTTGTATGAGAGATGACTTGTCCTTAGAAATTTCCAGCGGAGTTTTTTCTTCCTCACTGCTTAACACTAAGGTGGAGACAGGCATGTTTCCTTGCTGTTTACATCTGTGTATATTATTTATTTCTGATTCATTGTTATACTATGTGTGTAGCTTTTTATATGGGTTTTTCCTGTTAGATTCCCCATCTTGAGCAGAACCTAGGCTTATACTCTCCTGTGCCCCTTGAAGTCATGGAGGTAGACGCTCAAAGAATGCAAGTTTCAACAGAAATCATCACGGTGAAAAGCTGGCTCTTTTGTGCACACTTATTCCACAGAGATCCTGCTTGTCTGAGTCTGGGTTCTCTGGAGGAGCAAAACCAGTGAAGTGTATATGTAAATATATAGAGAGAAATTTACTTCAAGGAAATGGCTCACACACTTGTGGGGGCTGGCAAATCCCAAATCCAAGGGTCAGGCAGCAGGCTGAAGCCTTCTGCTGGCTCATGTGGTTGTAGGGGCTGATGAACCCAAAATCTGCAGGTCATGAAGCAGGCTGCTGGCTCCGGGGTTGCAGGGGTTGATGAATCCAAAACCTGCAGGTCAGGTGGCAGGCTGAAGGCTTTTCACATCCCAGCAATCAGAGGTCAGATGGTGAGAAGAGTGTAAGATTGAAAGAGAGTGAACTTTGCCAGAACATCCATTTGTATACTAGAGTCACGGCCCACCCCCAAGGAAACTCCACTTTCAGCTGATTGGCTGCTCATATCAGATCACAAAATGTAAGATGATTACATGGTGTCTACCAAACCACTGAGGATCATAGCCTAGCCAAGTTGACACATAGCATTAATCATCATACCGCTTTCACTTCATTTTTGGCCTCTTCATACTCCTTTCTTTTTTTCTTAGTTTAACAATACATTTAAAAGTGTTTTCTTCCGGATGTCTAGTCTGTCATACGGCATCAAAAAGAAGTATTTTAAATTTATTCAAAAAGTATATATCGAGCACTTTTTATATTGCAGTAAATAGGTTGACTCTCTTTGAGTTTATACTCTATTACTAATGCTAGAAAATTAAGCAAACAATTATAATACAGTATGATAGATACTGTGATAGAGGAAATCTAGTGTGCTGCAAGAGCACATGGAAGGGGCACCTAGCTAAGTCTTGAGTGGTTAGGAATGGTTTCCATAAGGAAGGGGACCTGAAAGAAAAGTAGGTATTGGTGTGGTGAATTGTGGAGAAAGGTGGTAAACTTGCAAGTAATTTAATGTGGCTGGAATAGTGTGTAGAGGAACTGATAGTGGAGTTAGTAGTATTGAAAGTATAAGAGATGAGAGGTAATCCGTAGTCAGATCAGGGTCTTGTTCAGGAGTTTGGATTTTGTTTCATAGGCAGTGGGAGTCTGTTTGAGTATTTTAAGCAGGGAAAGTACTTGATAACATTTTTTTAGGAATATAACTAGTTGCAGAATGGAAAATAGATTGCAAAGGAAGGAGACTGAAAACAATCTAAATGAGGGTCTAGTCTAGGCTAATGGTAATGATTTTTTAAAGGAGTAGATGAGCTTAAGAGATTTAGGAGCTGAATAATTAGGACTTGGTGACTGAAACTGGAGAATGAAGGAGAGGGTCAAGTGAAAGACAATGCCTGGTTACTGCATTGGGCAGTTGGGTATATGATTGCATTGCTTTCTAAAATTAGGAGTACTGAAGCTAGAGTATATTTTGATGAGCAAATTATGATTCAGTTTTGGTCATCTGCCTGATTTTTACAGATGACAAGATGACTAGTAGGTGGTTGGATATACTGCAATCCTCCTCTGAGACGTCATTTTTATTTTTTTTTAATTGTTGTGCTGTAAGTGAAAGTTTACAATTCAAGTTAGTCTCTCATTCAAAAATTTGTACATAAACATTGTTTTGTGACCCTAGTTGCTCTGCCTGTACTGTGACAGCACGCTCTTCCTTTCCACCCAGATTTCCCGTGTCCATTCAACCAGCTCCTGACCCTCTCTGCCTTCTCATCTTGCCACTGGACAGGAGTTGCCCATTTAGTCTCAGGTATCTACTTGAGCTAAGAAACGTACTCTTCACGGGTATCATTTTATGTCCCGTAGTCCAGTCTAATCTTTGTCTGAAGAGTTGGCCTTGGGAATGGTTTTAGTTTTGCACTAACAGAGAGCCCGGGGGCCATGTCTTCCAGGGTCCCTCCAGTGAGACATCACTTCTTGCCTGGATTATTGCCTTCTCAGTGGAGTCCCTGCTATCACTTGTGCCCCTCTGTGATCAGTTTTAACATAGTGTCTTAGTCATCTAGTGCTGCTATAACAGAAATACCACAAGTGAATGGCTTTAACAAAGCGAAGTTTATTCTCTCATAGTCCAGTAGGCTACAAGTCCAAATTCAGGGCATCAACTCCAGGAGAAGGCTTTCTCTCTCTGTTGGCTCTGGAGGAAGGTCCTTGTGATGCATCAGTCTTCCCTTGGTCTGGGAGTATCTCAGTGCAGGAACATCAGGTCCAAAGGATGTGCTCTGCTCCTGGTACTGCTTTCTTGGTGGTATGAGGTTCCCATGTGTCTCTGCTCGCTTCTGTCTTTTATATCTCAAAAGAGATTGGCTTAAGACACTATCCAATCTTGTATACCTCATCAGTATAACTTCTGCTAATCCCTCTTATTAGATCATAGTGATTGAATTTACAACACGTAAGGAAATTGCATCAGATTACAAAATGGTACAGTTATACAATATAGGGAATCATGAACCAGCCAAGCTGACAGATATTTTGGGGGGACACAGTTCAATCCATGACACATGGCAGTGTGGTCTTTTTAAAAATAGATCATGCCACTTCCTGGATTAAAACTCTCCACTGGACAAAACAAGACAGAACAACTCTCCATTGGCTTTCCATCGTCAGTAGAACAAAGTCTGGACTGCTAGGATAAAATCAGAATTCCTTACCTAGTTTTCAGAGCCTTCCCTAGCTTATCTGGCTTCCATATTCTCCTCCAATTTTTCTGTCCTTTTTCTTGTGTACTGTGTTTCAGGCAAATCAATCTCTTCTGGTTCTAGAAAATACCAAGCTTATTCCCATTATTGGGCCTTTGCTCTAGTTGCTTTCTTTTTCCAGAATACTCTTCTTCACATGACTGACCCCTTCTGGTCATTCATATTTTAGCTTAAATGCCAACTCTGCACAGAGGAATTCCTTAACCACTCAGTGTAGCCATCCAGTCTTTAATATCCTAATTTAAATCTCTATGTAGATAGCACTATCTGATATTTTCAGTATTTATTTATTTCTTCCATTCCCTACTTGTTTTCAGGCCACATGACAGCAGAAACCTCAGTGCCTGGAGTAGTGGTTTGCATACAGTAGGGGCTTCATAAATATTTTTGAATGAATGAATGATTGTATAAAGAGTTCTAACCTGGAGATACAGATTTAGGAATTATTAGCTATACACAAGTGGTAACTGAAGCCGTGGGTGGGTTTTTGACAGTCCAGGGAGAGCGTGTAGAGTAAAAGGTAAGGTCTAGTACAAGGTGCCCATGAGTAAAGGACAGGTGGAAGAAGAGGAGTCTTGAGGAGAAGTGACCTGGAGAGGTAGGAAAAAAAAGCAAGAAAGTCTGGTGTCAGAAGAGTATTTGAAGAATAATAAACATTTCAAGACTATTCTTTCAGTTGGATATCATTCACAGGGGAGGATTTTTTTCATCTTACCCCCCAAACCTCATCCTCCTTCGGGCTTCCTGTGTAGTTTTAGCCTATTTCTTCTCCTTCCCCTTGTGCTGGTGGAGAACTGCTAGGGTGAATATTGATTGAGAGTTTAATATTAGAAGATGAAGGAATGGAGAGTGTAGCAAGTCCCTGAGTTCCAGAAAAAAGCATATTTATTAGATTACAGTAAAGAGAGATGAAATAGTTGATAAAATAATGCAGTTCAGGGTAAAATATATTGTAATGCTCTTCTGTGGTAAACATAGACTCAGGCAAAATTATTTAATGTTGGTTCCACTTTACAGAATGATTTGAAATTGAAATTCATGACCAGCACCCCTCTTCCAACTGAAATCAGAGTGTTAGTTTATTTTCCTATATGAGAAATATATTGGTTTTTGATGGTTTTATTTTGGGAATTTTTCCAGATTTGCTTAGGCCAAATTAGATCTTGTAGCCATTAGATAGACAGCAAGTAATTACTTGATTGAAAGACAATTTGTGTATTTAAGGGCTTGAGATTATTTGACTTTTGAATAATTCACATCACATGATAGAGTCAGGAACAGCTCATTAAGAGGCAGAGACTTGCTAAGGAATTGTTACGTTTTTAAGGAGCATTCAGATGTTTTAAATTTTGGTAAAATTAGTTTTAATTTTCTAATGATAGCAGATGTATGGCAGACAGCCAGGACTTAAACATAAAACGTATCTGAAGATGTTCATGAATTAATGCCTGGTTCCTTACTGAAGTCATAAGGATCTCTTCCAGTGACACAGTGTAAGTTTACTAAGATGGTGGTGTACAGCATAAGTATTCATACATGTGTTTGAGTCATTTACTAACGTTTCTTTTTTCTGATTCATAACACTGTATAATTAGTAATATCTTGATAGTTTGTAATGAGAAGAATATCCAGAAATATCAGTCTTAGAGCAACTCATTTTATGTGATTTGGTTGAATGACTTTGATTGTTTTGAAAAGGAGGGCTGTCTCTGACACTTTTGACTATAGATTTCAGTTGTTCAGACACTGGGTGAATGTTGAAAGCTTATTATTCTACCCCTTTCCCTTCACTCTTCTCTGCCTTGCTCTCTGCTCCCCAAAGTAAAATTTTAAGAAATTTATACATAGATTCTATAGAGATGCTTAAGAGTTGCTTGCTGTGTAGCTAGACAAACATACCATAATAGTCATTTAACTCCTCATTACTAAATGTTAGAAGCTGTAGTTTTTAATTAAATAGAAATATTTTAAGCCTGTCTTTACAATTATGCTATCATAACCTACTTAGAATTTGGTAAATAGTTACCATAAAGCCTTCTTATATTTTCTGTACCACATTTTTACAACCAAACACTTCGTGGGATTTGGTTCCTTGGTTTGGAGGTTTATGGCCATGATTTCATGGGGCATCCCAGTTAATTGGCCTAGTAACATGTTTAGTGCTTCAATTTTACCTCCTAGTTCACTGCATAGTGCCTGAGGCCTTAAAAACTTGTAGGTGGACACCCAAGCTACAACAATTGGCCACTGTTTACTTGGAGCAACAAAGAAGGGAAGAGTCAGGAATAGGAGGAGAAAATGGAATGTGTGGCTGACAGCCTCCATGAACAACTGTCTCCTTTGCCATGAGACCAGAAGAACTGGATGGTGTCTGGGTACCATTACTGAATGTTTTGATCAAATCAAAGATTCTGTAGAAGAATCATGATCAAAAAGGGGAAAATGCAGAACAGAATTTCAAATTTTCATGAACTCCAGTCTTTCTGGAGCTATGGAAGCTGGGTGAACTCCTGGAACTATTGCCCTGAGATACCTTTAAACCTTAACCAGAACTACCCCTTGAAGTCTTCTTTAAACCAAACAACAGTTTAGCTTAACTAGTAAAGAATGTCTGCCTTGAGCGTTGTGCTTTTAAAGGACTATCTATCTATATGTGATCAAATTGACAACAGCAAATTGAAGGATTAAATAGGAAACTTGGAGTGAGTTTTTGTTAATGGGGAGGAACAGTTTGGAAAAGGAGGGTGAGAATGGTTACACAACTTGAAGAATGTAATCAGTGTCAATGAATTGTATATGTGGAAATTGTTGAATTGGTGTATGTTCTGTGTATATTCTCAACAATAACAAAAAATAAAAAAAAGCATACGTACCACATTTAATCATTTTCCCAGTAATTTTCAGTAAAAAAAAAAAAAAAAAATTGACAAGAAATATACTAAAAATTACTTGCAAAAATTTTTCCTTTTATTTCAGTTTTACCTTTGTTAGCACCTATTCTGTTGGCCTGTAATTCTTCCGTAAAAGCCTTAAGAGAGGGTAAGTCTTCTAAGAGGCAGAACTTATATGGGCAAAACTTCTGATCAAGATGGTATTGTGACTATATGCCTTGAGGCACCCATTTTTTTCTCACTTGTTGGAGTGATAGATAAAAAAAGAGAAAATTGAAGACATAGCTGGACAGCAAAAAGGATAAACATGGTATGCCCAAGAAATGGAACAGAAGCTCCCCGGGCTCTGGGTCTGGAAGCAGGTATTTGCAGCCAGGAGTTTGGCTTGTTTAGGGTAATGAATCTAAAAGTACTATGTGCATAGCCAACTACTGGAGTCATACTCACTGTTTGAATTTATCCAGCCAGCCACCCACCCCCATATAAAACAAAACAAAAAAACAAACCCATTGCTGTTAAGTCAATTCTGACAATGTCGACCTCATGTGTTACAGACTAGAACTGAGCTCCATAGGGTTTTCCTGGCTGTAATCTTTACAGAAGCAGATTGCCAGGCCTTTCTGCAGCACCACTGTGGGTTCCAGCCTCCAACCTGTATGTTAGTAATCAAGCACAGACCACTTGCGCTACCCAGGGACCTCTACTCCTATACAGGGAGGCAGAAAATGTTGTTAGGTGCCATTGAGTTGGTTCTGACTCATGGCAGCCGTATGATGTACAACAAGGTGGAACACTGCCTGGTCCCATGCCATCCTCACAATCATTGCTGTGTTTGAGCCCATTGTTGGAACCACTGTCCGTCCATCTCGTTGAGGGTCTTCCTCTTTTTCACTGACCTTCTACTTTACCAAGCATAATGTCCTTCTTTGGGGACTGATCCCTCCTGATAACATGTCCAAAGTATGTAAGATAAAGTCTCACCATCCTTGCTTCTAAGGAGCATTCTGGCTGTACTTCTTCCAAGACAGATTTGTTCATTCTTCTGGCAGTCCATGGTATATTCAATATTCTTTGCCAACACCATAATTCAAAGGCATCAATTCTTCTGTCTTCCTATTCATTGTCCATCTTTCACGTGCATGTGAGGTGATTGGAAATACTGTGGCTTGGATCAGGTGCATCTTAGTTTTTAAGGGGAAATCTTCGCTTTTTAACACTTGAAAGAGGTCTTTTGCAGCAGACTTAACCCAATGTAATGCATCATTTGATTTCTTGACCTCTGCTTCCATGGGCGTTGACTGTGGATCCAAGTAAAATGAAATCTTTGACAACTTCAGTCTTCTCTCTGTTTATCATGATGTTGCTTATTGGTGCAGTTGTGAGGATTATTGTTTTCTTTATGTTGAGGTGTAATCCATACTGAAGGCTGCGGTCTTTGATCCTCATCGGTAAGTGCTTCAAGTTCTCTTGGCTTTCAGCAGGCAGGGCTGTGTCATCTGCATATCACAGATTGTTAATGAGTCTTCCTCCAATCCTGATGCTGCGTTCTTGTTCATATAGTCCAGCTTCTCGGATTATTTGCTCAGCATACAGATTGAAGTGTTGTTGTTGTTAGGTGCCGTCAAGTTGGTTCCTAGTCATAGCAACCCGGTATACAACAGAATGAAACACTGCCCGGTCCTGTGCCATCCTGACAATTGTTGTTAGGCTTGAGCCCATTGTTGTAGCCACTGTGTCAATCCATCTCATTGAGGGTCTTCCTCTTTTTCACTGACCCATTTGGATTCTATTAATAATGAGACAATCAGCTTTTTGTATTTTTATCAGTGATTTATATTTCATTTTCTGTGCAAGTTCTTGTCTTCTGCCCATTTTTCTCTAATGGGTTGTCTTTTTCTTATTGATGGAGGAATGCTTTAAATATTCTTGATGCTAATCTTTTGCTGATTCTGTATGTTGGAAATATCGTCTCCCAGTTTGAAGCTTTTTTTTTTCATTTTTTAAATGGGATCCTTTGATGAACAGATGTTCTGCATTTTAATTTAACAGAATTTATTCCCCCCACTTGTATTGTTTGTATCTTGTTTGAGAAATCTGTCTATTTGTACCGTAAAAATATTCTGTATTCTATAAGGAATATAAATGCCTTTAACATTTAAGTTATTAATCTCTCTGGAATTGGTTATGTTTATGGTGTAAAGTGGATTTCAGTTGCCTTTTATTGTTAGCTGTCTCTGCGTTGGCCTCTGACTCATGGTGACCACTCCATGCGTAATGGATGAATTTGACCATTGTGATCCATAGGGTTTACATTAGCTGCTTTTTGGAAGTAGATGACCAGGCCTTTTTCCCCAGCATCATACCAGCATGCAAGCCTCCACTGACGGCTAGGTGGTGGCTGCACATGAGGTGCATTGGCTGGGAATCGAACCTGGGTGTCCTGTCACTGAACTATCACTGCCCTTTTTTATTTACTTTAATAATTTTTTTTTTTGCATAAGTAGGGAGAGGTTATACAGTTGTCGCAGCACCATTTAATAGTCATCCTTTTTTCACTGAGCAGGACTCTAGAACGGCTTTGAGTAGAAGAACCAACAGTGTGAATCCTTTTTTTATTTTATTTGTAAGATAATACATCTGAAGTTTTCACCATTCAATACCATGTTTTTTTAGATTTGTTTTACCCTTTAAAGAAATTCCCTTCTTTTCCCTAATTTTCTAAAAGAGTTTGAAACATACATGGATGGTGAATTTTATTAAATGCTTTTTCTGCAGCTCTTGAAATGATTCTATGTTTTTTTCTCCTTTAATCTGTTAATGAGGGGAATTAACAGATTTTCTAATGTTTAACTACTCTTGCATTTCTGGGAAGAATCCAACTTGGTCTATGATATATATATATATTTTTTATACAGTCCTAGATTAACTTAGCCAGTATTAATTCAATTAGTAGGTTTGTCTGAAAATAGCTGTTTAAAAATGTTATAATGTAAGCATTTTTTGTAATTTTACAGCAGAAAATATAGGTGCAGAACTCAAAGCTCCACTTCATAAGCAAGAACCTCTCCAAGTAAGAGGTAAATGTATTTTATTTCTTATTAAAGTGATGTCTTGAATAAAATATACAAAAATTAGTTTCTCTGGTTATATTATCTAAGGGTATATAGTTCTCATGAGCTGATTTTTCATTGTAGTTTATTTTGCATTTTGGTCTGTGATTTGCATTTGTGGTAATTCTTTTTTCAAAAGCCCAAAGAAGTAATGGCAAATAAAAACCATCAATTGCTTTATCATTTTTAGAAAAATAATGTGAATAAAAAACAAGAGGTTCAACACCTTTCAGCTATAGCTTGTTCAAATCCAGGTGGTATGGACATTCTTACCTGACTTTCTTTTTCAGATATCATTGAGCGTTGAAGGAATCTCTGTTTGCAGCCTTGCTCTTTATCAAGAGCTATGGCTCCTATCTCCAAAGCAGCACATTTCATGGAGGCAGTAAATCTATGTGATGATGAGTACCATGACTTTGGGGTCAGACAAATCTGGGTTCAGTTTGTGGCTCCAGCACTTACTAGCTGTGTGACCTTGGGTAATTTACTTTACCTCTCTGAGCCTTAGTTTTTTCCTCATAAGATGGTGCTAAAAGTTGGACCTCTTTTCTAGGGTGACTTTGAAGATAACACATAGTAGACAGTTACAATTAAGACTAGTTGATGTTGGGGTAGCAGTTATCATCAACATCAATAATTTGTGCCAGGATAGGCCAGCAGGGATTTCTAGCAACTTTAAACAGACTTTTAAAAACTAATCTTTGTAAAAAAAAAAACAAAAAGCAAACCTGTTGCCATTGAGTCGATTCTGACTCATAGCGACCCTATAGGACAGAGTAGAACTACCCCATAGGGTTTCCAAGGAGCAGCTTGTGGTTTCAAACTGCCGACCTTTTGATTAGCAGCCGTAGCTCTTACTTAACCACTGCACCACCAGGGCCCCAGTCTTTGTAAAGAGAGATGTAATTCTCCTTTCTACTCCAAAGGAGTTCATCTGGGTTTTGAGTTTTAGGAATATTGGAGTAAGGCAGTTTAGATTTGAAATTCATGTAAAAAGAAACCTGAACTTCCTTACATACCTTTTTTCAAATAAGGTTTCGATTTTTATATTGAACTTTATTTTTGAAATGTTCTTATTATGTAGTAATTGTTCATTGACTTTAGTAGGTAAAGTGTTATTTTAGAAGTCTTTTTACCCACTATGGTTATAGGTAATTTTAGGCTTACTTTACTCTTTCAGCTTGTAAATAGAATAGAAAACTCATAAATTAATAGATATGAGTATAAAATATGTAGTGACTAGCTGACAGTTTGAAATAGAGCACGCTAGTTTCTCTTGTTTTGCTCTTGCTCTTCAAATGTTTGCTTATGTCATTTGTCTGTATTATGTGGCTAAAAGTCTTAACTTTATAATGATTTGAAAACATACTAATAGACCCTTGAGATAATTTTTAACTCACAGACTGTTATTGATGCCAAGTTGGTATTTTGTTATTGGTGTCTCTGGCTTTCATTTTACAAGCAGCTTAGGCACTTGTCGATAGGAAAACAATTTGGTAGAAGACAGTATTCTACCTATAATCTGTAATAGGGAGACCTGGTGGTGCAGTGATTAAAGCACTTGGCTGCTAAACAAAAGGTTGGTGGTTTGAATCCACCAGCTGCTCCACTGGAGAAAAATGTGGCAGTCTGCTTCTGTAAAGATTACAGCCTTGAAACTCTATGGGGCAGTTCTACTCTGTCCTATAGGGTTGCTATAAGTCAGAATCGACAACAGCAATGGGTTTTGTTTTGTTTTTTTTTTGAATCTGCAATAAACTTTCTATAATTTTTTTATTGTGGTAAGAATATGTATAACAAAGCATTTGCCATTTCAACCCTTCTGTAATTTTTAGATGATAAAAAATGTTCTTTAGTTCGCTTCAGCTTTGTTAATAACATTATGTAAAATAGTCCAGTGGCTCTCCAACTTTTTTGACTGCAGTCCACATAAGAAATACATTTTACTTAATGATCTAGCATACACAGTTACACAATTATTATATGTAACTGAAACAAAAGTTTTCACAAAAAGTACTAATTCATAATTATGTGCAGTACTCTTTGATTACTTTCTGTTTTCATTTTTTATAAAATGCTGATGTCACCCCACAATTTGTAAACCACTGAACTAGCTAGTAATTTTTTATTGAAACATCAGTTAATTTTCACTTAGGTACTGAGCAATTTAAGTTGTTATTAATTCAATTTAGCCAGACCAATAATACCTATAAAAGGTGTCCATTAGAGACAAATGGTAGCATTTTGGCATCAGTTACTGATAAAATATTGAAATAAAAGCTAGATGGTTGCAAAGGTAATTCCATCCTGTTCTGCACTGGAGGATTATTTTTTCCTGATGCCATTCACTGCATCAGCAAAAAGATCAATTTTCTTTGGAGTTCATTAGTGAACCCACTTAAGTATCTGGATATGTTCATCTTGAAACGGGACTTTAATGTGCATATTTGATGTGTTTTCCTATGTTTTTGGTTTTAGTCAAAGCAGTCCTTAAGAAGAGGGAGTATGGACCAAAGTATACTCAGAATAATTTCATCACTGGAGTCAGAGCAATAAATGAGTTCTGCCTTAAATCCAGGTACAATGAATAATTAAAAAGAAAAAAAGCAGTTTACCCTATTTAATAACTATTTTTTAAATTGTTGTAAAAATACATATAGCACATTTGCCAATTCATCATTTTTCATGTGTACAATTTAGTGATATCAATTACATTAATCATATTGTACAGGCAAAAACTCATTGCCATACAGTCAATCCTGACTCATAGCAACCCTATAGGAGAGTAGAACTTTCACCAGAGGGTTTCCAAGGAACAGCTGGTAGATTTGAACTGCCGACCTTTTGGTTAGCAGCCGGGCTCTTAACCACTGCCCCTGCAGGACTCAGTTTTACAACCATCACCCAAAATTGTTTCTCAATTTCCTATCACCATAAACAGAAACGCACTACTTCAACAGTGACTCGCTCTATCTCCCTACCTCCTGCCCCTGGTAAATAACCATTTATACCTTACTGTGTATTATCTGCTGCCATCCATATACTGAAACTTTCCCGCTGGCTCCTTTCTAAAGTGAAAAAACATTTTTATTCAGTCAAAATGTTAAAATTGTTAGCTTACTAAACTGAATTCTGCTTCCGCATAAGCAATTCCCATCTTTTTTTGCTTCTTAAACTCAAAGGCAAGTGCACCAAAACCTCTGTATCCTACAGGGACCTTCTTATGAGTTTTATTGTTAGGTTAAAGGCATATAGCAGACTTTCCAATAAGTTTCTTTGCATATTTGTATGCATGACTTTAAAAAAAAATTTTTATTGCTTTTTTGCCTAGTAGGGTTGAGTCCTTAATTTAGTTACATTTATGTTCACATTCCAGCTTTGGTTGCAGTTGTGGGTAAATTCTTTTTACTTCTTTCTGGTATCTTTTGTTATTCATTTTTTTATCATAGAGATTTACTGAAATTATATTTGTTACAAATCAAAATTTTCCCCCTCCTCCGAGGGCTTACCTGGAAAAGCCATATTTATGTGGAAGATTTCTTGCTAATTAGAGAGATCAGATTATCCAGCCTTTTTTTCCCTCCTCCCTCATGGTCACATCTTCCATGGCATATTATTAAGAAATAAAGATTCTTATAATCAGTTTTATAACTTTCATAACTATTAAAACAGCAGCCAGTAATAACATTGATGTAAAGCTATAATCTGTTCAAGTGTGTTTCACATAGAGTATTTCATTTAGTTCTCACAAAAATTCTGTGAGTATAGGCCAGGAAACGCAGTACAAGAAGTTAATGATTTGACCCGGCCCACTTAGTAAGACAGTGATAGAGGGAAGTAGAATACATATCTTTTGATGTCTGGTCCAAAATTTTTACTAACCTGTGATAGTTGGTGATTTTTTTTTTTAATTCAGATTTAATTTCTAGAACTTAGTAACTTTCCATGGAGTTCCTTGGTGGTGTAAACACTTAACACGCTTGACTGCTAACCAAAAGGTTGGCTATTTGAGTACAACCAGAGGTGCTTTGGAAGAAAGGCCTGGCAGTCTACCTCTGAAAAATCAGCCATTGAAAACCCTGTGGAGCACAGCTCTACTCTAACACATTTGGGGTTGCCATGAGTCAGAATCGACTCAACAGCAATTGGTCTGATTTTTAGTAACATCCATAGTCACCAGATAATATACTTACTGGTCTTTTTTTTGTTGTTACAAAGTTTTTTGAGGAAGACCAATGATCAAATATAGAACGACTATTTAGCAGTGACTTGATGAAGATAGAAACCTTTCACAATTTAATAGAAAGGAATATAAATTAAATAGCATGGAATTGACTTACCCTTTATGACTTCATACTTATGAATGTATATTACCAGTTAGTATTAATCTGGGTGTAAAGAAATATGACTAAACTTTTAAGTTCTTAAATAGAGGGGTGATACTCTAGTTAATCCATGTTCTTTCAGCTTTACACCTTTGGTTTGTACATCAAAGATTGTAACACTGCTCATAGCAGATAAAATTCAAGCACTGAAGAGAATTGAATCTGTGTATGTTATAGTATCCATACTGAGCATCAAGAAGAGTTTTTTTTCCACATATTTTTCCCAAAATTAGACCAATTTCTGTGTGTAAAATGCCATCTTTAAACTTATCTTTAAAAACCATTCAGATCTATATTCTTTTTAAGATGAGGATCAGTGTACTTGCTTATTTTTTTACCTGCCCTCAGCAGCCCTTTTAAGTTTAAAAGCTATGTGAGCTCTGGAATCCCTGAATAAATTCACCATGTTCCTCTCTCCAGTGATCTAGAACAACTTCGAAAAATCAGCCGACGAAGTCCCCATGAAGATACTGAGTCCTTTACTGTATACTTGAGATCAGATGTCGAGGCAAAGTAAGAACATATTTCTTTTAGAATGAAAGTACAAGTCAAATTTGGGATTAGTAAAAACACATTTAAACACATAGATTTAGTATTTTTGTATGACACATTTTAAAACTAGAGAATATTTTTGTGTTTGCAGATTTCTTTATCTGAAACTTATTGGTATGTACTAGTTAACCAAAAATAGTCATAACTTATAAGAAAATTGGTTGTTGAACTTAGTTTTATGTTTAGGTTTAATTTAGAAAAGTTCCTTAAGCGTTTCATATTTTTCCTAAAGGTCATTATGCTTTGTTAAAGATTCTCAGAGTTTCTGGATTTTACAGCTGGTTGTTAATGGTAACTTAATCTATCAAATATTTCATTTAGATTTAAATATGGTTATAATAAAGTCATTAAAATTGTTCATTGTTGTTGGCCATGTATGTCCGCACAGATCTTTGGAAGTTTGGGGAAGCCCTGAAGCTCTTGCCAGAGAGAAAAAACTGCGTAAAGAAGCAGAAATAGAATACAGAGAACGTAAGTATATTCAGTTTAAAGCTGAGTTTATTGAAAAGTAACTTGTAGACAAGAAATGTGCCTTTAATAATTATGTACTCCCTAGTGCTTGTGTAGGAGCCCTGGTGGTGCTGTGGTTAGGCATTTGGCTGCTAACCAAAAGGTCAGCAGTTCGAATCCACCAGCCACTCCTTGGAAACGCTATAGGGAAGTTCTACTCTGTCCTATAAGATCACTATGAGTCAGAATCGACTCGACGACAATGGGTTTTGTTTTGTTTTTCAGTGCTTATACACTACTTGGGCTTTACTTTGTTCTGTTGTTAGGTGCCGTTGAGTTGGTTCTGACTCATAGCAATCTTATGTACAACAGGACGAAACAGCCTGATCCTGCGCCATCCTCACAATTGTTGTTATGCTTAAGCCCGTTGTTGTAGCCACTGTGTCAGTCCATCTCGTTGTGAATCTCCCTCTTTTTTGCTGACCCTCTGCGTTACCAAGCATGATGTCCTTCTCCAGGGACTGATCTCTCCTGACAACATGTCCAAAGTATGTGAGACGTAGTCTTGCCATCCTTGCTTCTAAGGAGCATTTTGGTCGCACTTCGACAGATTTGTTCATTCTTTTGGCAGTCCGTGGTATATTCAGTATTCTTCTCCAGCACTGTAATTGGAAGATGTCAGTTCTTCTTTGGTCTTCCTTATTCATCATCCAACTTTCACATGCATATGAGGCGATTGAAAACACCATGGCTTGAGTCAGGTGCACCTTAGTCTTCAAGGTGACATCTTTGCTTTTCAGCACTCAAAAGAGGTCTTTTGCAGCAGATTTGCCTAGTGCAATGCGTCTTTTGATTTCTTGACTGCTGTTTCCATGGGTGTTGATTGTGGATCCAAATAAAATGAAATCCTTGACAACTTTAATCTTTTCCCCATTTATCATGTTGCATAATGGTCCAGTTGTGAGAATGTGGGTTTTCTTTGTGTTGAGTTGTAATCCATACTGAAGGCTGTGGTCTTTGATCTTCATCAGTAAGTGCTTTATGTCCTCTTCACTTTCAGCAAGCAAGGTTGTGTCATCTGCATAATGCAGGTTCTTAATGAATCTTCCTCTAATCCTGATGCCCCTTTCTTCTTCGTATAGTCCAGCGTCTCGGATTGTTTGCTCAGTGTACAGATTGAATAGGTATGGTGAAAGGATACAGCCCTGCCGCACACCTTTCCTGACTTTAAACCACACAGTATTCTCCTGTTCTGTTCAAACAACTGCCTCTTGGTCTGTGTACAGGTTCCTCATGAGCACAATTAAGTCTTCTGGAATTTCCATTCGTCACAGTGTTATCCATAATTTGTTATGATCAACACAGTCAAATGCCTTAGCATAGTCAGTAAAACACAGGTAAACGTCTTTCTGGTATTCTCTGCTTTCAGGCAGGATCCATCTGACATCAGCAATGATATCCTTGGTCCTACATCCTCTTCTGAATTTGGCTTGAATTTCTGGCAGTTCCCTGTCGATATACTGCTGCAGCTGCTTTTGAATGATCTTCAGCAACATTTTCCTTGTATGTGATTCTAATGATATTGTTTGATAATTTCCACATTCCGTTGGATCACCTTTCTTGGGAATAGGCATAAATATGGATTTCTTCCAGTTGCTTGGCCAGGTAGCTGTCTTCCAAATTTCTTGGCATAGACGAGTGAGCACTTCCGGCGCTGCTTCCATTTGTTGAAACATCTCAGTTGGTATTCTGTCAATTCCTGGAGCCTTGTTTTTCGCCAGTGCCCTCAGTGCAGCTTGGACTTCTTCCTTCACTACCATTGGTTTCTGCTCATGTGCTACCTCCTGAAACGGTTGAACGTCGACCGATTCTTTTTGTATAGTGACTCTGTGTATTACTTCCATCTTCTTTTGATGCTTCCTGCATCTTTTAATACTTTCCCTGTAGAATCCTTCAGTATTGCAACTTGAGGCTTGAATTTTTTCTTCAGTTCTTTCAGCTTGAGAAATACCAAGCATGTTCTTCCCTTTTGGTTTTCTATCTCCAGGTCTTCGTACATATTGTTGTAATATTTTACTTGGTTGGCCATTTGTATAGCTTCTTTGGTGAAATGCCTTTTTGAGTCCTTTGCCCATTTTTTCACTGAGTTGTTTGTTTTTTTGTTCTTGTAGGACTTCTTTGTAAATATATTTTGGATAATAAACCCGTATCTGATATATAGTTCCAAAATATTTTCTCTCATTCTGTAGATTGTCTCTTCACTTTGCTGATAAAGTCCTTCAGTGAACAAAAGTGCTTAATTATGATGAAGTCCAATTTATCTTTTTTGTCTTGTTGCTCATGTTTTTGGTGTTATATCTAAGAATCTATTGTCAAATCTTGATCCTGTAGCATTACCCGTATGTTTTGTTCTAAGAGTTTTAGGTTTTAGTTCTTACATTTAGGTTGTTGATTCATTTTGAGTTAATTTTCATATATGGTGTGAGGTATGGGTCCAGCTTCATTCTTTTGCATGTGGAATTCCATTTGTTCCAGTAGCATTTATTGAAGAGACTATTCTTTTCTCCACTGAGTGGACTTAACATCCTCATCGAAAATCAGTTGATCATAGATATAGTAATTGATTTCTGGACTCTTCGATTCTATTCTCTAGGTCCATGTGTCTATCATTATACCAGTACCAGAGTGTTTTGATTACTGCAGCTTTAAAGTATATTTTGAAATCAGAAAGTGTGACTCTTCCTACTTCATTTTTCTTTTTCAGAGTTGCTTTGGCTATTCCTGGTTGTTCTGTATAAATCTGAGTATTGACTTCTCTATTTCTGCAGAGAAGGTGTTGGAATTGTGATGGTTATTGTGTTGAATCTGTAGATTCCTTTGGGTAGTACTGACAGCTTAAAAATATTGTCTTCCAATCCATGAACATGTAATATCCTTCCATTTATTTAGGTCTTTTTAATTTCTTTCAGCAGTGTTTTATAGTTTTCAGTGTACAAGTGTTTCGCCTCCCTGGTTAAATTTGTTCCTAGGTATTTTATTGTTTTAGATGCTATGATAAATGGAATTATTTCTTTAATTTTCTGTTGAGATTGTTTGTTACTGCTTTATAAAAACCCAGCTCATTTTTGTTAGTTGACCTTACGTCCTGCCGCTTTGCTAAATTCATTTATTAGCTCTGCTAGCCTTCTTGTGGATTCTTCGGGATTTTCTATATATAGAATCACGTCATCAGTGAAAAGAGATAGTTTTACTTTTTCCTTTCTAATCTGGATATCTTTCATTTCTTTTTCTTGTCAAATTGCTCTGGCTGGAACTTCCAGTATATTATTGAATAGCAGTGGTGAGAGCAGGCATGCTTGTCTTTTACCTGATCTTAAGGGGAAAGCTGTTGGTTTTTTCCATTGAATATGATGTTAACTGATTTTCATAAATGCCCTTTATCATATTGAGGAAATTCCCTTCTATTTCTAGCTTGTTGAGTGTTTTTATCATGAAAGGGTATTTGATTTTGTCAAATGCCTTTTCTACATTGGTTGAGAGGATCATGTGGTCCTTTGTTCTATTAATGTGGTGTATTACATTGGTTGATTTTCTAATGTTGAAGCATCCTTCCATTCCTACGATAAATCCCACTTGATCATGGTGTATAATCTTTTTAATATGCTTTTGGTTTTGATTTGCTAGTATATTGTTGAAGATTTTTGTATCCGTATTCTTAGGGATATTGGTCTGTAGTTTTCTTTTCTTGTGGTGTCGTTGTCTGGCCTTGGGATCAGGGTGATGAGTTAGGAAGTATTCCCTCTTCTTCTTTATTTTTTTTTTTAAGCTTAAGAAGAAGCCATCTTGTCCAGGACTTTTCTTTGTTGAGGGGTTTTTGATTACTTATTCAATCTCTTCACTTATTATGGGTTTGTTGAGATATTCTGTGTCTTCTTGAGACAGTGTACTAAGTTTGTATGTGTCTACCAATTTGTCCATTTCTAAGTTATCCAATTTGTTGGCAGTTATCTTTTAATATGTTGTTAGTTTTCCTATTATGTAATAATTTTTATATCCTTTGCTCACTCTTCTGTTAGATTGTCTTTTTGAAATTGATTTTCATGGGTTTTTGTGGATATTAACACTTAATTTTATATGTTCTAAATATTTTCTTGCATTCTGTTTTCACCTTTTTTTGTTGTTGTTTTCCTCCATTTTAGTAGGGAAACTTCAAACATATTCAGAAGTAAAGAGGACAGCAAATACCTATCACCCAGCCGTACGGTTGTCAACACATAGCCAACTTTGTTTCATCTATATTCCCATCACTAACTTCTGTCTTACTGGATTATTTTGAAACCAATCCCAGACAGCATTTCTTCTGTAGATATTTCATTTTATATCATGATATTTGCTTTAGTCAGTTTATGTGGTTGTGATGATTGAGCTGTTTTAGAAAAGCTAGATATCCACCACATGCAGTAACCTGTCAGTCTCAGTAGTCTTCTTAGTTACCCCTTGGCTGAAGGTGTAGGATGTTCTTGTATACCTTTAATTCTGGCAAAGAAAGTGAGTGAACTTCTGTTGATGATTCATTTCCTGATTAACGAATCATTTCTTGGCAAACCAGAAAGTGTTACATCCCTTTCTAGCTAATCTGGTTAGGAGGTATAAGGAGTATATTTGAGATTCTTATAGGCCTGAAATACATAATAGTAAGTTATCTACATACTGAATAAGTATAGATTTCATTGCATAATCCAAGTCCATTAAGTCATCATTTAGGCATTTTGAAAAGAATGAAGGAGAGTCAGTGAACCCTAGTATCAGGGGGATTTTGGTCTCTCAGAAGAAGCTGACAGTTGTTTTTTAACTGCCTTTATCCACAGATGGCCTAAAGAGTGCTGCACATAAATCCCTCTGCAATGAAATAGTCACTTTCAATGGAAGAAATACATATTGAGGTCAGGGTGCCCCAGAAATCTTGGTATCACTATTTTGTTAATGGCTTTCATTGGCTTTCTTTATAGGTAATACAGGATACCATCAGGTGTTGTTCTAATAGAGCATATTCCATTGGGAAATTAGATACTACCACTGCAGTTATAGTTCTGTTACTCTGGTGAACTGATTTGATAATGTGACAGGATTAAAGTGGAAATAGAGGTGTTGATATATATGAAAATTTACACATTTTTTTCTTTGACAGTCAGGTTGACTTGATTTTTATCAGTTAAATGACAGAAGGATGTAATTGAGTGTCCTTAGGTTTCCTTTTTAAATTTGATAGGACATTTTCTAGTGTTCATGTTCCTTATAATAATAAGATTGATTTTCATCAGTATTAGAAAGGAGCTGGACTTGCTTAGGGTTTGGGGAGTTAATAAATTTTGACTTATGTTGCCTTTGGAAGCCCTTGTTTTCTTATCTTAATTGCCTAATTTTAGAAGTGTAGTTTTTCCATTTCTTTAATCTCTTGGTTTCCTGACAGTGTTCTGCAATTTGTTGTAATTCTTCCAAAATGAATTAACTTCCATCCTGTCCTGATTCTTGTCATTTTAACTATTTTGTTTCAAGGCCCTTGGTAAAGAGGGCATAAGGGGCCCTTTGGCATTCTACATCAGGGTCAGTGTCTATGGATTCTGTGTCCTTTTGGTTTAGTTCTAGATCTTATTCTAACTAATCTTAATACAAGGACCTTCCTGGGTAGCTTATAGCAACTATGTCCCTGGCTCTTACTAAACTATTTTTGGCGGTGTGGAGTCCATCTTCCAGAGCTGGGATTGGCAAACTATGGACCAAATCTGACTTGCTCCAGTTTCTGTATAGCCTATGAGCCCAATGATTTTTACATTTTTAAACGGTTGAAAAACATCAAAAGAAGAATAATGTTTTGAGACACATGGAAATTATATGAAATTTAAATTTCAGTGTCCATAATAAAATGGTATTGGAGCACAGCCATGGTCATTGAATAAGACAATTTATATTGTCTATAGCTGCTTTCTTACTACCAACAGCAGAGCTGATTATTTCTGATAGAGACCCTGTGTTGTACTTCTATCACTTTGCACTGCTGATCAGTATACAACAAATTGCAGTAACACAGTTAAATCTCAACAGTATTTTGAGTGCCATGAGTATCTCTGCACCATCACATTTTATTTAATTTTTAATATTAGTGTGTACTTACCGTGTCAAAATAAGAAAATTAGATGTCTAGTGTTGTCCTTTTAAGGTACATTTGAGCATGGATTATTTTGTTATTGAATTAGATGGCAAAACATTTTGTTTACTATGCAGTGGCACTCACTGTACCCCCAAAAAAACCAAACTCGTTGCAGTCAAGTCTTTTCTGATTTATAGCGACCCTATAGGACATAGTAGAACTGCCCCATAGAGTGTTCAAGGGGCGACTGGTGGATTCAAACTGCTGACCGTTTGGTTAGCAGCCAAGCCCTTAACCACAGCGCCACCAGGGCCCCAATGACACTATAGCTGAGCTAAAAGAATACAATATTTGTTGATATTACTAGACTAAGAAATCACAATAATATGTCTAACTCACAGAAAAGTTTTCACAAAAATTAGAAAATTTAAAACTGAATATCTCATCACAGCAGAATTTCTTCACAAAAGTAAAAAAATAAAATCGAGTCTGCAGCAAGAGTTGCAGTTTCTGAGTGGCTTATTTGTTAGCCAAGCAAGGAAAGCTGTTTTCCCATGGTGAGTTAATTAAATTGTGTTTGGTTAGAGCAACTGAAGAATTTTGTCCAGGACTAGTAGTCTTTAGGCAAGAATAATTGTATGAAGAGTTGGGGACTTGGGAGCAACATCTACAGTCAATTCAGAAACTAGGCAAATGATTTTGAGTGGTTGTCCTTGGCTCTTGATGAGTCAATGGTGGATGTTACCAATACTGCTTAGTTGTTATTTATCCAAGGAGCCAATGCTAAGTTTAAAGTGACTGAAGATTTACCCTCTATGAATAGCGTGCATGGAATAGCCACATGTGATAGTTATTTTCAAAGAAGTTGAGAAAATATTAATTCTTTAAATCTGAAGTGGAATCTGCTAAGATGTGTTAAACAGCTCATGATGGTAAAAATGTGTGTGGAGCAGAAAAATACTTAGTGGACAAATTTACAAAGTTAGGAAAATGTAAGATGTTGAAATCCAGTGATTATGTCTTGTGTTATTCATCAGCAGATACTTTGTGGAAAATATTTGTCACCAGCAGATTCTTTGCAGAAAATACTTAACATGCCATGTGTTATTGAACCAGTAATGTCAGCAGTGAACTTTATTCTCATGGACTTAACAGTTGTCACAGTTCTGTGAATTTTTGTCAGAAATAGAAGTTGAGTATTCTTACTTTCCCTAACACACAGCAATGGCTTATCAGTGGCTAAGTTTTATTATAATTTTTTTTTTTTTATTGTACTTCAGGTGAAGGTTTACAGAACAAATAGTTTCTCATGAAACAGTAGTACACATATTGTTTTATGACATTGGTTAACAACCCCACGACATTTCAACCCTCTCCCTTCTTGACCTTTTTTTTTTTTTTTTTTTTGGTGAAAATATACATAGCCAAAGATATACCATTTCAAAAATTTCTACATGCACAGTTCAGTGACATTGACTGCGCTCTTCCAATTGTGCTGTTATTCTCACTTTAGATGAAGGTTTACAGAACAAAATAGTTTCTTTTATTATAATTTTTTGTGCTCAGGGCCTAAGTTGAAATTTTTGTGAATGAGAAGATCCACACATCAACCACTATTATTGAATACCAAATGACTTTAGAAATTGACTTTTGTTGTAGATTTGATAATATTTCTTAATGAGTTAAATGGAAAATTACAAGGCAAAACAGTCATTAAATGTGAAACTTATCTGCAGTAAAGTCATTTCGACAACAGTTAATATTGTTGAATCACAAGTAATGTCAGTCTAATTTATATACTTCTCATGATGGTAAAAGTTAAAACAAGAAGAAGGATCTGTATTGCCATATAAATTTGCAGCCAGATATAGTTTCCACTGTGAAACTACCATTCCAACAGGTTTTTTTGGACCTAGATGCAAATACAGAGGAAATTTCCATATTTCACATTTTTTTACAATCTGTTAATTGTATAATTGAGAAGCTTCCACCTAACCATTGGTTAGAAGGGATTAGTCTGCAATGTAATGACATGGTAAAAGGCAAATATCAAGAGAAGAATTTAATAGAATCTTATACATACCTTCCACTGCTTTTATAAGGTTTTCACTAGCTGTCTTAGTCCAGAAGCTCAGCTGAAACATGTCCACCGTGGGTGACCCGGCTGGTGGTATTTGAAATACCAGTAGCATAGCTTCTAGTATAACAGCAACATGCAAGCCACCACAGTATGACAAACTGACAGATGCGTGGGGACAGACTAGGAAGAAGGACCTGGTGGTCTATTTCTGAAAAAATTAGCCACTGAAAACCTTATGAACAGCAGCAGAATATTGTCTGATACACTGCTGGAAGATGAACCTCTCAGGTTGGAAGACACTAAAAATACTACTGGGGAAGAAGTGCCTCCTCAAAGTAGAGTCAACCTTAAGGACGTGGATGGAGTCATGCTTTCGGAACCTTCATTTGCTGATATGGCATGACTCAAAATGAGAAGAAACACCTGCAGACATCCATTAATAATAGGAACGTTGAATGTACGAAGCATGTATCTAGGAAAATTGGAAGTTGTCAAGAATGGAAAGGAACGCGTAAAGATAGATATCCTATGAGTTAGTGAACTGAAATGAACTGATATCAGCCATTTTGAACTGGACAATCATATGGTCTAATATGCTGGGAATGACAAATTGAAGAGGAATAGTATCGCATGCATCATCAAAAAGAACTGTCCTGTCAGTGATAGAATAATATCCGTACACCTACAAGGAAGACCAGTTGATACGACTATTATTCAAATTTAAGCACCAACCACTTAGGCCAAAGATGAAGAGATTGAAGATTTTACCAACTCTGCAGTCTGAAATTGATTAAACATGCAATCAGGATGCACTGATAATTACTGATAATTGGAATGCAAAAGTTGGAAACAAAGAGGAAGGATCAGTAGTTGGAAAATATGGCCTTGGTGATAGAAATGATGCTAGAGATCTCATGATAGAATTATGCAAGACCAGCTTATTCGTTGCAGATACCTTTGTCAACAACGTAAACAGCAACTATACACATGGACCTCACCACATGGAATACACAGGAATCAAATCGACTGGATCTGTGGAAAGAGATGATAGAAAAGCTCAATATTATCAGTCAGAACAAGACCAGCGGCTGACTGTGTAATAGACCATCAGTTGCTTATATGCAGGTTCAAGCTGAAGTTGAAAAAAGTTAGAACAAGTCCACGAGAGCCAAAGTATGACTTTGAGTATATCCCACCTGCATTTAGAAACCGTCTCAGGAATAGATTTGACACATTGAGCACTAGTGACTGAAGACCAGATGAGATGTGAGATGACATCAAGGACATCATACACGAAGAAAGCAAGAGGTCATTAAAAAGACAAGAAAGAAAGAAAAGACCAGAATGAATGTCAGAAGAGACTCTGAAACTTGATCTTGAACGTAGAGTACCTAAAGCAGAAGGAAGAAATGATGAAGTAAAAGAACTAAACAAATTTCATAGGACAGCTCGAAAAAACAAAAATATTATAATGAAATGTTCCAAGACCTGGAGTTAGAAAACCAAAAGGGAAGAACATGCTTGGTATTTCTCAGGTTGAAAGAATTGAAGAAAAAAATTCAAGCCTTAAGTTGCAATATTGAAGGATTCTACAGGTAAAATACTGAACCATGCAGGAAGCATCAAAAGGAGACGGAAAGAATACACAGTTACTGTACCAGAAAGAACTGGTAGATGTTCACCCATTTCAGGAGGTAGCACATGATCAAGAACCAATGGTACTGAAGGGAATGGCAAAAAGCAAGGCTCAGGAACTGATGGAATACTAGTTGAGATGTTTCAGCAAACAGATGCAGTGCTGGAGGTACTCCCTTGTCTGTACCAAGAAATTTGGAAGACAGCTACTGACCAGCCAACTGAAAGAGATACATATTTGTACCAATTGCAAAAAAAGGTAATCCAACAGAATGTGGAAATTATCAAACAATATCATTAATATCACATGTAAGTAAAATTTTGCTGAAGGTGATTCAAAAGTGGTTGCAGCAGTATATCGACAGGCAACTGCCAGAAATTCAAGCCAGGTTCAGAAGAGGACATGGAACGAAGGATATCATTGCTGATGTCAGATGGATCTTGACAGAAAGCAGAGAGTACCAGAAAGTGTTTACCTGTGTTATGTTGACTCTGCAGAGGCATTTGACTGTATGGATCATAACAAATTATGGATAAGATTGCAAAGAATGGGAATTCCAGAACACTTAATTGTGTTTATGAGGAACTTGTACAGAGACCAAGAGGCAGTTGTTCTAACAGAACAAGGGGATACTGTGTGGTTTAAATTTAAGGAACATGTGTGTCAGAGTTGTATCCTTTCACCATACTTATTCAGTCTGTATGCTGAGCAAATAATCGAGAAACTGAACTATATGAAGATGAACAGGGCATCAGGATTGGAGGAAGACTCAGTAACAACCTGCAGTATGCGGATGACACAACCTTGCTTGCTGAAAGAGAAGAGGACATAGAGCACTTACTGATGAAGATCAAAGACCACAGTCTTCAGTGTGGATTACACCTTAACATAAAGGAAACAAAAATCCTCACAAGTGGACCAACAGGCAACATCATGATAAATGGAGAGAAGATTGAAGTTGTCAAGGATTTCATTTTACTTGGATCCACAGTCAAGGCCCGTAGAAACAGCAGTCATGGAATCAAATGACTCGTTACACTGGGCAGATCTGCAAAAGACCTCTTTGAAGTGTTAAAAAGCAAAGATGTCACTTTAAGGACCAAGATGCACCTGACCCAACCCATGATGTTTTCAACTGCCTCATATGCATGCAAAATCTGGACAACGAATAAGGAAGAGCAAAAAAGAATTGATGCCTTTGAATTATGGTGTTGGAGAAGAATATTGCATATACCATGGACTGCCAGAAGAACGAACAAATCTGTCTTGGAAGAAGTACAGCCAGAATGCTCCTTAGATGCAAGGATGGCGAGACTTTGTCTCACATACTTTGGACATGTTGTCAGGAGGGACCGGTCCCTGGAGAAGAACATCATGCTTGGTAAAGTAGAGGGTCAATGAAAAAGAGTAACCCTCAATTAGATGGATTGACACAGTGGCTGTAACAATGGACTGAAGCATCACAGCGATCATGAGGATGACAGAAGACCGGGCAGTGTTTCATCTTTTGTACATAGGGTCACTATGAGTCAGAAGTGACTAGACAGCACCTAACAACAGCAACAACATACATACCTTCCAAGCCATGAGTACGCTCAGTTAAACTCACATGTTCATGGGTTGATATCAGTATGTGGCAGTACCTATCTATATGAAAAGAACATTTCCAAATATGAAATATATAATATATCTCATTCTAAATCATCAACATTTGAGTATTTGCAGCTGATTTTGATAATGGAAAACCCTAACTTTGAATCACAATGAAGTATAATATTATCCCCTCCCCTCCCAAAAAAAGAATTCTGTTTTTTTATTAGTTACCAAAAAAATTGTATTTTTAATTTTGTTAGTAAAAAATTTGTAGAAATTTGCTTTTCGTCTTCTAATGTGTGTACCTAGATAATATTCTCTATGTTACCTCTTGGCCTCCAAAACCAAAGTATTTACTATCTGTTTCTTTCCAGAAAAGTTTGTCAGCCCCTGCTCAGTAGTCTCTTTGGTATTCCATCCCAGTTTTTATGTTTTTGTGCTTTTGAAGGAATAATAGTAACCTGAATTTAAAAAAAAAAAAAAAAAAGTTGCTGTTGAGTCGATTCTGACTCATAGTGACCCTATAGGTCAGAGTAGTACTGCCCCAGAGGGTTTCCAAGGTGCGGCTGGTGGATTTGAACTGCTAAACTTCTGAGTAGCAGACAAACACTCACCTCTAAGCCACCCAGGCTCCTGATAGGAGGGTGTAAATCTGGAAACCCTGGTGTATAAGTATTTAGAAGGATTCTGAATTCGTTAACTATATTTCTAAGTTCTTCTCGGGACCAAGGCTTAAAGGTGGCAATATCTCCTTCATATGTTGAGATGGGAAAACTTCTAAGTGGAAATCTTTGATTGTTGTATCTGTTTTTTCTTACACTGAAATCTTATTTCCTAATTCATTAACATAATTAAAATATTTATATATTTGTTTTATTCTACAGTATATAGAGACATACACACAGAGAGAAAACAGTGCAATTTCAAAATAACATATGGATGTTATTGCCATCAGTGTAATTTAAGATTTCTTTATTCTTTTTGTCATTAGTATTTATCCACTTACAGATGTATGGTCAAATTTCTATGTTTTGAAGTCACTTGAAACGCCTCTCTGTATAGATAAACCATCAAATAGAAAGAGAGGTTCATTAGTTTTCATTTTGCTTTTGAGTTTTAGAAATAATTTTGATATATTTTTATTTCATAATTGTATAAAACATGTATATCCAGAACAGAATACTTCAGGGAAGTCTACCTTCTATCCCTGTCTTCTCCATCCTATTCCCTCCCTCTCTCATAGGTAATTTTTTAAATTAGTTTTTTTTTCTTAATTTTTAAAAACAAAAATAAACATACACATTCATTAACTCTCATTGATAAAACATACTATACATACCTTCCTGCACCTTGTGGTTTTCACTTGACTGTAAGTCCTGGAGAGCATTCCATAGCAGTAAATAGACATTTCTTCATTCCTTTTGTAATATTCCATATTTTTATATATACCATAGTTTAGTCAATCATTGTCTCATAGGTTGTTTTTAGGGTTTTGCTGTTCAAATAATGATACTGTGAATAGCCTTATATATACAGGAAATACTTAAAAGTACAAAAATTTGATAAACCACAATAATAGAAAAATAATTTCCTTATATTTTTAAATTTTGTGCTGAAATATAAAGGATTGGTTCTTGGACTTAAATAACTCATATCTCAGGCAATGCTGAGAAGAGAGTTTTCTCAGACTCCCTTTACCTTATTGCAAATCTAGAATTCTTATAATAACTTGCTATTTTTGCTGATAGCTAGTAGAGCATATTTAGCATAATCTTAAAGAGAATGATTATGTTAATCTAAAATGTGACTGATAAGAATATGTATGAGGTAAACTTGTTTTGTAATTCTTTTTTTATAGGGCTATTTAGAAACCAAAAAATACTAAGAGAATATAGAGACTTCCTGGGAAACACCAAGGTAAGCATATCTTTGTAATAATGTGTGTGTTACACAGCAAAATCCCAGTATCAGTTCATTGGGAAATTCTAGCATGTCTGTGGTCCTAATCCAAGATTTTCTTGAGGACATTGTAATTTACTGAATTATAATCTAGTTGTTTGTGTCTAATTTTCTTGAAATTTAAAAACTTAGAATGAGTTCTTAAACTCATAACTGTGTTATGAACCATAAGCATATAGATAAAGATGGAGGAAAAGATTTTCATATTTTTAGCAGGATTTAGCTCTCTCATATATATGTGCTTTGGACATGTTATCAGGAGGGATCAGTCCCTGGAGAAGGATATCATGCTTGATAAAGTAGAGGGTCAGTGACAAAGAGGAAGACCCTCAAGGAGATGGATTGACACAGTGACTACAACAATGGGCTTAGGCATAACAATGATCATGAGGATGGCAAAGGACTGGGCAGTGTTTCATTATGTTGTACATAGGGTCGCTATGAGTTGGAACTTATTTGATGGCACCTAACAACATACACCCTTAATTTTATTTGTCCTTTCTACTACTCCTAACCCTGGTTAAACTTCAAACTGCCAACTCTCTGCCTGTACCCAAGAATTCAGCACTCAGAGAAGAAAATTATACAGCTATTCTAGTTGATTTCTTTTTATTATATGACTATACGGAATGAATAGACACTTAGTATTACCTGGCAGTCTTGTTAAACTTCCATCATACACGTGTTCTTCCCACTCCGTGAGATAACTTTTGTATACCTTTTCATCTCCTCCCAGATGTTCATAGCCTATCGCTTTCCTCTCCAACTGATGACTGCATCTTAGTTTATTGAAAAAAATAGATGTAATCTGATAAAAGTGCCTTATCTTTTCATCATCAAAATCACAAACTTATCTACTATAGGCAGTTCCCTGGTTACGAATGTCTGACTTACGTATAACTGGTAATTATGAACCAACCCCCGTAAAGCCTATTACATTAAAACTTCAGGGTAGATACAGTGGTTCATAATAACAAATGGATGCTACTTTGTGACACACATCAAAACATTATTATTATTATTGTTGTTGTATTGTTATGTTAAAGATGTTTTAATGTATCTGGAAGTGTTTCTTCAATGTTTTTTACTCATAGAAAGGTACGCTGTATACTAAGACAAACATTTGACTTAGATGATAGATATGAACCATACCTAATTGTTCCAGCTTATGGACAAATTTGACTTAAAGACAGATTTAGGAATGGAACTCATTTGCAATCCGGGGACTGCCTATATATCTGTGCTAAAAAACTTTTCTTTCATTTCTACTAGAATTTAAGTCTAGCCCTTTTCAGATGTATTTTATAGGCAGCACTTCCTCTCCTCTCATTCCCATCCTGTCTTGTGTACCAGTCCTTTGGTTTCTTTAGTCATCTCCTCTTTTTGATGCATTACCTAGTTTTCCCTCATCACTGAATTATCATCATCAGCATACAGACGTGCCTTAATGTAACCCATCGTGAAGACCCTGTAGTCGGTAGTCCTTTCAACTACTGCCACATTTTTGCTTCCTTTTTTAAAAAAAGTTGTCTGTACCCATTGCCTTCACTATCCCAACTCTTATTATCTTTTGAACCCACTCCAATTGGGCTTTCATCCTCACCACTCCTCTGAAATGGCTCCTACTAAAGTCATCAGCACCTACAAGATGCAAAGCAGTCAATGTCCAGAGTTGAACTTTGAACTTAAATTTAGCTGGGAGGGATCTCCCATCAAGAAATTAATACCGTATCTGGGGAAATGGCTACCTAAGCAAACCATCTCCTCTCTGAGTGGCATTTAAGATATTGCTCCCTTCTTGGAAAATTTAGAAATCAGCAGTGGTGAAAACTGTAGTCACATCTTATTTGATGTGCTTTTCTTTCACATCCATTCAGAACCTCTTAATTTCCTTTTCCCCTTGACCCCTGTGTTTCTGTCACCCCAGGACTGCACTGAAAATGTGGACTCTCTTTAGTGGTAGAGCATCCACATGTCTTTTGAGCCAGCATTTGTACTCCTGTGCTATAGAGGCCAGTGCCACCTCCTCTTGCTATGGAATGATGTAGGTGAGTGAGACCTGCCTCCTGGGAAGATTTTCTCCTATTCTCATATCCACTTCACATGGAGAATCACCCTCACCAGGTTCCTAAACTGTGACTGCTGACTTTTGAAATCTGTGCCACTAAGAGGCTGCCATGGTTTGAATTATGTCCCCCCAAAAATGTATCAGTTAGGCTAGGCCATGATTCCTGGTACTGTGTGATTTTCCTGTAAGTTGTAAACCTGCCTCTATGATGTTAATGAGGGAGGATGGGTAGCAGTTGTGTTAGTAAGTCAGGACCTGATCTACAAGACTGGATTATGTCCTGAGGCAATCTCTTGAGATATAAAAGACAGAAGTGAGTAGTGAGACGGGGACCTCATACCATCAACAAAGCAGTGCTGGGAGCAGAGCGCGTCCTTTGGACCAGGGTCCCTGCACAGAGAAGCTCCTAGTCCAGGGGAACACTGAAGAGAAGAAGGCTGACAGAGAGAGGAAGCCTTCCCCTGGAGCTGAAGCCCTGAATTTGAACTTTTAGCCTACTTTGATTGTGAGGAAATAAACTTCTCTTCGTTAAAACTATCCACTTGTGGTATTTCTTTTATGGCAGCGCTAGATGACTAAGACAGAGGCCTTTTGAAAACTAATACTCCTCATCTTTTCAGTGTTCCAGTCCTTGAATAGAATTTCTTTCTATTATACTCTTTTTTTTGTAGTAGTAGGAGGATAAGCCTTTAGTATTTTATTTCCCTCTCCTATTTCTCTGTTAATTTTAGGAATATTTGCCCTTCCACTGAATATGGTTGCTTTCCTTCTCTAACACATACAAAGCTAGTCCTATTTGTTGGAATGAAATACCTTCGTTATTTTTACTTATTTTTTGCTTTCTAACCCAGACTCTTCTTTTTCTGTATTATTCTTCTTTGTCTTATGGGAATTTCAGTAGTGAGATACGTGAAGTCACTGTGTTCCGGGGTCTGCCAAACTGTTCTCTCATCAAAGCAATATCTAACCCTATGATGGTCTAATTTCTCATTGTTCTCCCTCACTGTCTGGCTCTTCTTTAATACATTTCTACTTTCTTATGCCTTCCTTTAGAATCCTAATTCCATGAATATCTTGGAATTCAGATCACTAGAAATGCCTTTATCTCTGCTTGCAGTAACAGTATCAGTATGAAATGCACCTGATGTTGCTTTGAGTATTTTATGCTGGTTTTCCTGGTGGCCCTCTCTGAAATCTACCCAAATTTTCTATACCTGTCTCAGTATTAAAAAAACTTGTTTATCATGAAAAATTTTCAACATATACAAAAATAGAAAAAATAAATTATTACTATACCCATCATTGAGCCTCAATAATTATCAGCGTTTTACCATGCTGATTTTTAAGAGGTAGCTCTCCAGTTGGTTTTCTGGAATTTATGGGTAGCTTTAATAGGATGCTTTCTAAGAGTGTTGTGTAATCTGGTTCCCTGTGGATCTCTTGCTTTTCCAAATCTTGCTTGTCTTAGCGTTAGATTTCCTTGAGCCTTGTCACTATTTCTGACCTAGTTATTACCAACACACATTTTCTGCACTCTGTTTTAAGAGCAGTTTAATCTGCATCTTTTTTTCTTTGTTTTGACATTCTGTCCTGGTCTTAACTCATTTTTCCTTCCCTATCTGTCTTGTCTATCCCATAAATTCTCAAAACTTTCTTCTAAAGAAATCTCTCTCATCTTCCAACTTAAGCAGTATGTTTGCGTTAGCTTGTATTAATTTTCTGTTGTTCTTATAATAGTTTCACTGAGTTTTTTTCTTAACCAAAGGATATGACACATTCTCTTTATAATAAGACACACACACACCCTGTTTTTTGTTTATCAATAAACAGTAGAACTCAGAAATCTAGAGCCGTGGTCAGAAGTTTTAGCTTACAAATCTGAGTTGAAACCACACGATTTGGAGATGTTAGAGTTGTTGAATTTAGATAAGCAACATTAACACAAAGACTGTCCCTGCCTAGTTCCTTCTGTTAGCCCTGAAGGCAGTTCAAAACAGAATTTGGAGCAGCAGATTTCACACTGTTAGTCAAGGCCTGGTCCTAACACTTTAAAGCTACATCTCTCTGTTGCTCTGTTGTCTGCATGGAACTGAGGTACTCTTAAAATCCTGGCCTGTAGATCTGGCTGAAAAAGACTATAAGGGAGTAAAAACAGCATTTTGCTCCTGGGGCACAGTAGTTAAGTGCTCAGCTGCTAACTAAAAAGTTGGCAGTTTGAACCCACTAGCCACTCTGTGGGAGAAAGATGTGTCAGTCTGCTTCTGTAACAGCCTTGGAAATCCTTTGAGGCAGTTCTGCTTTGTCCTGTAGGGTTGCTATGAGCTGGAATTGACTCAGTGGCAACGGTTAATACCTGAAATGGAATCCCATCTCAGCTTTGCTGACAATACTAGGCCAGGTTGCATCTGTAGAATTCAAGGTTAAGCTACAGTGGCCTGCCTTGTAAGACCGGCACCTTTGCTGAGGCCCATTCCTGCTTACTCAAGGCTATTGTAGCCTGCCTGCCAGGGGACAAAACTGCCATAAGCTGTGATAACTTACCAAGAACAAAATCCTACATGGCATGGCCTCACTAAAAGCCTCAAATTTTACCCCATATCTGTTTTCCTCACCTGTTTCTCAAGGTTCCAAGCCTTTGCATCAGATCATAAAGCTTCTCCTTATTTGGACTTAACTAGCAAATTATAGCCAACTCCATCCCCCTTGCCTGTTGCAAAGCTGTGTAAAAACATAAGATATGGAAGAACGGAGCAGAATGTGTAACAAATCCCAAAATAAAGGAAGAAGTTAAGCATGCTGGGCATTTTCTCCCAAATTTACCAATTTACCTGTCAGATAACTTAGTCAGCTCCCAGGAGGCCAGTGGGAAGGAGGGAGGAGCTGTGTGCAAGAGACCAGCAAGATACTGGGGAGGGGGAGGAAATCTCTTTTCATGAAAATCAGAGAAGTAAGAAAGAAGTGTTCAGGTGCCTCCCCCCAGTAGCATGTATTCCTCTTCTTTGAAACACTTTATTCCCTAGGAGCCCAAGATGATACTTTCTTCTAGTTTTATTCTCACCTCATTAATGCCTCCTGTGTTCTTTGTAAAGATTTCTGCTTCTTTACCCAACTTTCAAACGTTAGTGATTCATTTAGGCTCTTTTTTTTTTTTTTTTTTAACTATCTTCAGTGTTAGCAAATTCCATTGGTATTTTCTCCAAAATGGATTCCTACTATGACTGCCTCTCGCCATGTCATTATTGAATCATTAGTCCAGACTACCATCATTTCCTGCCTGAAATGCCTTCCTAATTGATCTCTCTGACTTTTGCTTTTTATCCCATAATCTATTTTCTATATTATAATTTGTATTTTTTTAACATATAAATCAATTATGTCAATTCCCTGCATGAGTCCTCCAGTGACTTCGCTTTGCCATTAGAATAAAATTCATTGGCAAGGATGTGGGGAAACTGGAACACTCATTCACTGCTGGTGGCAATGTAAAGTAGTGCAGCTGCTGTGGAAACCAATATTTGGCGGTTCCTAAAAAACATAGGATTACCATACAGCCTAGCAATCCACTCCTGGGTATATAGCCAAAAGAATTGAAAGCAGCAACTCAGACACATGTACACCAGTATTCACTGAAGTATTATTCACAATAGCCAAAAGGTGGAAGCACCCTAAAGTGTCCAGCAACAGAAGAATGGATAAACAAAATGCAATATACATAAAATAGAGTATTATTCAACCATAAAGAGAAATGAAATTCTGATACGGGCCATGACTTGTATGAACCTTGAAAACATTATGCTGAGTTAAATAAGTGAGTTATAGAAGTCCAAATGTTGTCTGATCCGACTTACATGAAATACCTAGAATAGACAAATCCATTGAGATAAAAGATATAGGGTCCCTGTGAGTCGGAATCTACTCAATGGCAATGGGTATTTTTTTGGGTGAGGGGTAAGAATGAGGAGTTGTGGGTGAAGGGGGAAAGACAAGAATACTAAGAATATCTAGAAAAACGATCTTTTTATAATATTTCTAGTGCTAATACTCTAAAAATGCATATTCTAATGACAATGAATCAATACCATTAAAATAAAAAAATTCAAACTCATTACTATAGTCTATAAAATCCTGTGGGATATGGCCCCTACTTATCTCTCTGGCCTCAACACATACCATTTTCCTTGCTCTCTCTGCTCTATCCACTAGCCTTATTTTTGGCCTGTGTACACACCAAGCTTATTTCTGTCCCCAGATCTTTGAACTTTTCCTTCTGCCTGAAACATTTCTTCTTCTACATCTTCTCATGGTTGCCTTCTTCTCATCATTGAGCCTCTTTCTCTGATTACCATCACTAAAATGACCATTTCCACTACATCCCCCTACCACATTACTCTGCCTCAGTGTTCTGTTTTATTTTCTTTGTTATATTCATCACTATCTGATATTGCTGTTAGGTGCCCTCAAGTCAGTTCTGACTCATAGTGACCCTATGTACAACAGAACAAAACACTGCCCAGTCTTGCACCATCCTCACAATTGTTGTTATGTTTGAGCCTCTTGTTGGAGCCACTGTGTCAATCCATCTCATCGAGGGTTGGTATTATATAGTTGTTTCTGTATTTATTCTCTGTCCTCCTATACTAGACGGTGAGATCTGTGTAGCCAGGAACTATTGTTTTGTTTACTGTCACATCCCTAGCACCCAGAACTGTGCCAGGCATACACTAGTTACACAGTAAATATTTATTGAATAAATTATACAAGGAAGAATATATGAATTGCTTTTAATAGAAATGTAAAGTACAGTAATGAATTTGTAGCAGTTACTTCTGTGTGAGGGATCAAGTAGTGTTTTATGTAGAAAAGTGACACTTGGCTAGACATAGAAGAGGATGGGAAAGACTTAGATTGCAGTGGAAGGTGATAGCATTCCAGGAGGAAGAAGAAACTGGAGAAAAGACACAGAAACTGTATGTTGAAGGAGCAGCAAAAGGGAACATATAAAATTAAATTCATAAAAAATATGTTTACTGAATATATTTCCATACTTTTTTTTGTTCTCTTGTTTGATCTGCTTTGGAATAAATACATTATTATCAGTTGAGGTCTTTGGCCTTGAGAGAGCAGTCAGGAGTTAAATTTGAGCAGCAGACTTGTTGACACTTGGTGGTCCTTTTTTAAAGGTTAACAAATGCTGAAGGAATGGAGAAATTTTAAGAATATGGGTTTTAGTTCGATTCATTTTTATCACTTTATCAGAGTTTTTATGTAGCTGACAGAGATCATTTCTGGAAGTAGGACATGAATTGCAAGGAAGCAAACAATTTAGGTTCTAAAAAAGGACCCAGATGTACTTTCAATTTCCGTTTTCCCACCTTTTAAAGAGAAAATTCTGGAGAAAAAGAATTAAATAAGTAAACATAGTTATTCACAGGTTTTGTTAGAGGAGGAATTTTCTGGTGTATTAGAGTTTCCAATTATAGTGCTTCTCTGGCAAAGTTTTTGGGTTTTTTTTTTCTCGTTTTTTACAGCCACGCTCCAGAATGACATCGGTGTTTTTCAAGGGACCAGGAAAAGTGGTGATGTTTGCCATTTGCATGTAAGTCCTGAAAAAATAAGAAATACCTTATTTTTAAAAATAAATGTGTTATTTTTAATGTGTATATCCTTGAATGTATAAGTTTATTACTTGGTAGCTAAAGAGCTGGAGGTTTATATTGTTTTAGGAGGCAAATGAGTTTAGTGTTTATTGCCAGTAAAGCTGTGCGGGTAGAGTATTAGTACACATATACACCCAAGCTTGTGCCGTGTATATTTTTAACGTGATTAAGATCTAAGAATAATTGCTACCTGAAAATCCTTTCTTATTTTCACTGGTTTTGATAGAAGGCTTCTAAAAAGTTGGATTGACCAAGATTGCTTTTAGGCCGTAAACCAACCTGGTTTATAGTTACTGAAGAATATCTGTACACTTGTTATTTTTCTCCCAGTTTCCTAGGAAGAATATATATATGTGCACACACACATACACACACATGTATATAGGAGCCCTGGTGGTGTAGTGGTTAAGAGCTTGGCTGCTAACCAAAAGGTTGACAGTTGGAATCTACCAAGCTGCTCCTTGGAAATTCTATGGAGCAGTTCCACTCTACCCTGTAGGGTCCTTATGAGTTGGAATTGACTCGATGGCAGTGGATTTTGGTTTTGTATATGTGTGTGTGTACATATATATATATATATAAAATATTTTTGTTGAAAATATACACAGCAAAACCTGCTCGCATTCCACAGTTAGGAAGAACATATTTGATGTTTTTTACCCCTTTTATTTTTTCTTCTGTCTTCTTGCCTTATATTGTTTGTTTAATGAATTAATCTTTATTTTAGGATGTATAGAAACGTTAATTTCTGAATTCATTAGTTCTTTTGTTTCTAAAATACATATATATGTCATGTACTGTGATAAGGTCTTGAAATATTGAAGTATAATGCACAATTCCTATCTCCAAGGATCTTAATAGTCCAACAGGGGAGACAAGTACATGAAATAAAGCAATGTAGGCTTAAGATTAAAGTGTGTTTATTCTGGGGTGGTAAGGTGAAGCTTCATAAAAGATACAACACTTGAGATGATTCCTTAAAGAAGTGTTTAGGAGGTACCATTAAGGATGGCGCTCAAGTTCCTGGCTTGGGCAGTGCAATAGATGTGTACTGTTCATGAAGAAGGAGCACTGGAAGGAAGGGCAAAGTGGGAGCAGAGGAAATGGAGTTCATTTTAGAGTTTGAGATGTCTGTAGGTTAGCCAAATGGAAATGACCAGCAGGTTTAGTTCTCCTCAGTAAAATGGAGATGATAAATACAGCTTTCTGTCTTAGTCATCTAGTGCTGCTATAACAGAAATACTACAAGTGGATGGCTTTAACAAAGAGAAATTTATTTCTTCACAGTAAAGTAGGCTAAAAGTCCAAATTCAGGGTGTCAGCTCCAGGGGAAGGCTTTCTCTCTCTATTGGCCTTCTCATCAGTGTTCCCTTGGACTAGGAGCTTCTCCACGCAGGGACCCGGGTCCAAAGGATACACTCTGCTCCCGGCACTGCTTTCTTGGTGGTATGAGGTTCCCCCCGCCCCCCATCTCTCTGCTCACTTCTTTCTTTTATATCTCAAGAGATTACCTTAGGACACAGTCTAACCTTGAAGATGGAGTCCTGCCTCACTAACACAACTGCCGCCCATCCTCCCTCATTAACATCATAGAGGCAGGATTTACAACATATAGGAAAATCACACAATACCAGGAATCATGGCCCAGCCAAATTGATACACACAGTTTTGTGGAGCATAATTCAATCCATGACACTTTCCTCATGGGATGAATGTATATATGTGTGTAGTGTATATAAACTGTTTGGCATAGTACCTGGTACACAATATGCACTTAATAAATACTGTTCGTATATATTGAGCTGAAGCTCAGGAGGGTGATCTGGGCCAGAGATCAAGAGTTAATTAGTATATAGATGGTAATTAAAGCTGTAGGAGTAGTTAAGATCACCAGGGAATATGTGCTTAGTGTGAGGAAGAAAAAGGCTTCAGGACAAAACCTTGAGGAATGCTGACATTTAAGAAAATGGGTAGAAGACCCTGCAGAGGAGACTGAGGAAGAGTAAGGAGCAAGGTAGAAGGCAACTAAGGGAAGACCATGTTTTAAGAAAATAGTGGCAGACACTCTAAGAGGTTAAGGAAAATACTAAAACATGGAATGGTTGGTGATCTTGATACGAACAATCTAATGAGTGGAGGCAGAAGCCATTGTTTAGTGGCTTGAGGACTTAGTGCAAAGTGAGGAAAACTGAGATAGCAAGAATAGATAGGATTCTTTCAAGAAATTTTCTGAAGTGGTGGAGAGGAGCAGGGGGTAGCTGGAAAGGGATATATAAAATTTCCTCATTTATAAAATGAGAATGTTAATTTTGTATAATTCTGTGAAAATTAAGTAAGTAGCATATCATGGTAAGTGACTAGTGTAGTGCCTAAGATAAATCACAGCCATCATTACTGTTGGAATCTGAGCAGCCAGCTTTCTCAGAATAACTGTTTACTGTAGCATCTTTGGTCTTCTATAGTGACCCTGAGATGGCTTGGTCTAGTTTTACCCCTGCTTCTTGCATCTGTCTACTGAATTGAAGATGGTCACCAAAGTCTTGCCTTTGACCCTGGCCTATTAGACACAGTGCAGATCCTCTTTCCCTACCTAAGACACAGAATTTTCTTTTTTCATCTTGCCCAAGCATATAATACTCTCTTTTCTCATGAGTTCTCAAAGTATGATTGAGTAATTTGCTTAGACGTAGAATGCCCCTTCATTTGAGTACTCAATGATTATATAATCTATATTTTTTAAATTTGTATCCTTGTTACCTATACAGGGATAAATTCTTTAAGGTTAGGGATTCTTTTTTAATTTACTCTAAACAGAATCTAGTATAGAGGCATACATAGCCAATTAAATAAGCTTTTGGTAGACATTTTTGTCAAAACTTATGCTAAATTGTTTTCTCTTTTTCTCCTAGCAATGGATTAAACTGTTTCTTTAAGTTTCTTGCCTGGATTTATACGGGTTCAGCAAGTATGTTCTCAGAAGCTATACATTCATTATCTGATACATGTAATCAGGTGAGAGCCTGTAAAGGCTTCTTTTTCTAATTAATTTTAAAGTAATTTTTTTTTTTAGGCTTTAGTTTAAAAGATGACCTATTTAAAAACTGAGTGATAGCTATAATAGTTCATTTATGGAAGAAAATGAAAATTGACTTATTTTTGAGCATGAAATGTGTGGAAATATGATCACAGTACTTTAAAGCAGGTTTATAATTATGCTTTCAGAACTTCCAACAATGGACTCTGAAGTGTAGGATTATCAGCCACTCTTAAGTATTTGGGCAGAGTCTTTTGTAGAAGGCATTCTTATATTAGGTAGAAATTTGCCCAATGAATTCAAGTTTTTTGAATAAAGATACAAATTACCATATTTTTACACAAGTAACGTGTACCTTCTACGTTTGTTTGCCAACTGCACCCGCCCCCTGTGAGGTATTTTTGTAAGGTGCATTGCCGCTTTTTTTTTACACGTTGCTATAAAAAAAAAATTAGTATAGCGTGCTTAGGAAAATACCTCACAGAGGGAGGGCGCAGTTAGCAAACAAACTTAGAAGGCATGTGTTATTTGTATAAAAATATAATTGATACATTAAAACTTCTTTCACATTAGACTGGTAGTTTGGATTGCTTTCCTTGAATTTGCAAATGAAGAAAATTAAAATAATCTTTTAAAACCTTCTTTGACCTAAATTGTGAATACTACAAACCTGAGCCTTTTCTAATAATAAAATTAAAATTTCTGCTTGTGAATTATTTCACATTTTAAAGAGTGTGATGTACTAAGAGAGTATCTTTTCAGTGTTAGTTTATTTATACTCCTGTTACGTAAAAACAGATTTGGAACAACTTAAAAGACCCAGGCACAATAAGAGTATTTGAAACAAAGTTAAAAATAATAAAATGGTAAGGTGTAGGGAGAGCAATCTTAACCAAAAATTAAACCTGAGAACTAGTCTAACTCACTGTCAAATGGATGAAAACCCTTTGTAGCATTAAGGAAGGAAGACAAGCGTTTGACATTAATACTAACAGTGTTTACCTTGAATTAGATTTTTATATTCAATGAATACTTAATACTTGCTCAAACCAAACCCACTGCTGTTGAGTCGATTCTGATTCATAGCGACCCTATAGGACAGAGTAGGCCTGCCCCATAGGGTTTCCAAGGCTGTCGTCTTTGTGGAAATTGATCGCCACATCTTTCTCCTGTGGAGCAGCTGGTAGGTTCGAACTGCCAACCTTTCGATTAGCAGCTGAGCACTTAACTAACCATTGCACCACCAGAGCTCCTTCGTGCCTTAGTAGCAGGGCTAAATTATCTTTAGTGTAAGGCTATTCTAGATCCTTCCTAACAAAGCTCTAAAGGATCAAGCTGATCTTCAAGTAACTTAATTACCTGCCAGAACAAAACCCCTCATACTTTAAAGGAGGACAACGAAATCCTAACACTGTAACATTCATGGTGTTCAGCATCCACCATGATATTAACCTGCCAAGAAACAGGAAAATGTGACTCATAACCAGGAGAAAAATCAGTCAGTAAACACAGACTCAGACAGATGATAGAATTAACAGACCAAGGACATTGAAACTACTATTACAACTGCTTTCATACATTTAAAGGAAAACACGAATGTAGAGAAATGGAAGACAGAAAAAAGAAAAAAAACAGAACTTTTAGAGCTGAAAAATATATCTGATATGAAAAATACACTGTCTAGAATTAATGACAGATACTGTCAATAAAATGATCAGTGGCCTTGAATATATAGCAACAGAAAATGTTCATACTGAAGCTAGAGAGAAAAAAGACTGGAAAAAATGAGATTGAGCCTCAGTGACCTGTGGGACAATATCAAGAGAATTCTGTCAAATAGTTAGGAAGAAATAATACCAAAAGCACACAAACTTACAGAAATAGAGACTAAGAAACCTACAACTTTTAAATTAGATCTGTGTCTATCATAGTATTTTGTTTTATGATTTCTGTGAGTTCCAACTTTTCTGCTAAATGATTCAAAGCATATCATTTAATATTAACTCACAAATTGATTGAGTCCCTGAGTTTGCAATGTAGTGAGTGTTTAGAAGAAGATGACCCTTACTCTGTAAGCAAATCATAGACACATGAAAAACTAGAAGGATATTCCAAGGCAGCATTTAAGCAGCTGCATGGTAGTATGGTACTGAAGAAACAAACAAAAAGAGAACAATGATCATGGAGGCAGGGAGCATTAATAATGCTTCTTAGCCACTAAAAGTTAACGTTCATTATGTTGGAAACCAAACAGATGCTGTGTAGATTTTATATCTCTGTATGTGCGTATATATATCTAAATAAAACTGGCATGTATGTATATTGTGACTGTAGTAAAAAGTCTGAAAGGATACATATGAAACATAACTGTGCTTCTACCTCTGGGGAAGAGGAGGATTAGGGTGGCTCTGATGTCTGATTTTTATAAGAAATAATAAATATGATATATATTTATAAAATAGTTGATGATATTCCACAATTCATTGCACAGCAAACCTGAGTATTAAGGATTTAAAAAATAATACTCATTTATTTCTTAAATATTATAAACACACATACACATAGTAAAATATGAATTAATAATGAGTATTTTGGTTTCTCTTAAAGTGAATTAGTTGCTTCTCTTAATTTATTCTCATTCATTTTGATTCACTGAAAAGTTATCTACACTTTAGGTATCTTTTACCTCCTTTTCTTTGGAATCCAGTAGAAAAAACTGTAATCTACACAATTAGAGTAGAATTTCTAATTTCAGAACATTATAAAATCCAGTAAATGTTTGTGTTTTAACTATTAGTGGTTTAACCTCTAGGTATTTTACTAGAGAGAAGGTTTCTATTAAATGACTGTAGCCTACAGGGAGACTTCATCTATGAAGACCTCGGTTATCAAGAAGCTTTACCTGCCTGATCATTTGGTACCATGTTGAAAAAAAGAGTAAGTCCCACATCCATCAAATAAAGTCACATAGGGCATTCACTCAGAGGCTTTGTACTTTTTTTAAAAAAAGGTTCTAATAAGGTAATATTACGTTTTTCAGATTTCTAAATTCACCTCAAATTAGAATGATGAGGACTTCTGGGTGTAGGCGTACTAATATGGAGAGTTTCCAGTGGATTACACTTTAACAAAGGATAAAATGGAAAAAAACAGTTAAATAGAACAGGAGAAAGAAAGGAGGAAAGGTTGAAAGCAAGCGAGAAGGGAGAAAGGGGAGGAAGGAGGGAAAGAGAGGAAGATGATACCCAAAATTAAAGACATTAACATTTTTGTCATAGTTATTTTATGTTTTTTTTTTTAATGTTAGTTACAACTAATTCTCCCTTTCTATTCCCTCCCTTTCACACCTGAAATTATTTCAGACTCTTTCACGCCTATCCTTTATACTTTGATGTGTTATATACTTCCTTTGCGTGGGTTGTACAGTTATACTACAAATGTTTGTACCCATATGCATTATATACTATTTTGTATATTTTTAAATTTTTACTATCTTTTATTTATACAACTGTACAAGTTATTCTTTCTATAAAAATCAGACATTACAGGGAACCCTAATGCTACTTCCCTCCTCAGAAGTATAACCACAGTTAAATACATGTTCTTCCAGATCTTTTCCTGTGTCTGACATTGTATTTCTAAAAACTAGAGAATTATGTAGAGTTTTTTTTTTAACAGAAATTATTCTGTACTGCATATATGGTTTTTAAACTTGCTCTTTTCCTTCTGCTTAACAGTATGTTAGGAGCTCTTTCCATATCAGCACAGAAAGATCTACCCCAACCCCATTCTTTTAAACTGCGGTAGAAGTAATTTATAGTTTGGCTATACCATCATTTATTTTGTTGTTCCTCGTTAATGGATGTTTAGATTGCTTCCAGGTTTGGGTTCATCTTTATTTCTCTAAGGTAGGTACTGAGAAGAATTGCTGGACCATTGGATATGTCTGTGTTAAGTGTTTCTTTGATATTTGACAAGGATTGCACCCTACAGATTGGCTTTACATTATTATACTCCTCATCTTGTTAATGATTACCTTTTTTTTTCTCTTCTCCGTAGGGTTTACTAGCATTGGGCATCAGTAAGTCAGTTCAGACACCAGACCCTACGCATCCGTAAGAACATTGCCTTTATTTTGTTTCTATTTGTTTTGGCAGCAAGTCATTGAAATAAAAGCAACTGAATTTAGAAATTTCCTGCAATTTATATACCTGCAGTTTTGTGTAAAAGATTTGGTCATTACTTCTATAGTATCTAAAATGCAGGACTCACCGCAGTGTCAAAGTAAATTGAAGGTATAATTTGAAAATGGAGTGTAAATTATTTTTATGCTGTGTAACACAGCATGGAGATTTTGTCCTTTTCATCTTTGATAATAACAAATTACATATTTTGATCTTAGAGTTCTATTTTTCTTCCATTAAAGGAAACATATATTCCAGATTTAGAGCTATTAATAGGCCATCAAAACTAAAATTTTGGTGACAACTTATGTTAAATCCATATTTATTTTAACTCTTCTGTTGTGATTTGAAAATAGTATTTTGTTAATATTTCAAAATTATCTATTTCTAAATTTGTATACGTTTTGAATATATTGTTTTGAGTTGTATCAGACAAAGATTTTCTCTGTTACTTCTTCAAGCATAACTGGCTAAAACTTTTGAATTCCACATGCATCATTTTTGAACAAGCTTCAGTAATACAATTTGATCACTCTTAAGAAAAAAAGACACTTTTATTTCTGTAAAGGAGTCTGTGCTTTAAATATGCCTTTCTTTATTTGAATACAAGGCACTACTGTGTTCTTATAAATAGTAGCATCCTGGTATCCCGTAACTACCAAAAGCTGTTGTAGAGAATAGCTCTGTAATTATTAGATCAATAATATACATCATTACAGTGTTTTGCTGTCTCAAGAAAAATCATTTTTGTCCCTGACCAGTTTTATATACCAAAGATTTAAAAACAAGGTAAAAGTTTTAAACCTTAGTTTGTGAAGATTTCTTCTCAAGGTATTTTCAATAATCTACATTGGTGCTGTCCAGTAGAATTTTCTGTGATGATGGAAATATTCCATAGCTGCACGATCCCATATTCTAGTCACTATATTGGCTGTGAAGCATTTGAAATGGGGTTAGTGTGACCAAAGAACTAAATTTTTAATTTTTTTTAGAAGAAAGTAAATATTTCTAAATGAAACTTGTAGAACATTGTCAATCTATAAACTGGGACTTCTCTATGACAAGATTACATCTTTGCAAAAAGAATTCAAAGAACAATTTTAATTAAGGATTTGTTTAAATTTGCATCTGCCAGAAGGGTGCTATAGAGCTTGGGTTTGGAAGTAAATTTTCCAGGAAATATTTTTATTAATTAGCAATTCTTTACCCTCTATGAAATGTAGAATGTTTGAACTTCATAATACTTATTATTTTATTGATGCTTACAACAGTATAAAATAACACACATGTTGACCAAAGATACTTGAAAAATAACTGAAGTTTTTTGGTTGTGTGTGTGTTTTTTTTTTTTTTAACAAAATGCAGCTATTAACAAACCAGAAAACTGAAGCTCTTAGTCCTAGTAATAGTTGATAGTTGGCTGTGTGCTAAACTATTCAGAACCAGCAACAAATATCCAGCATGAAATTATATGTAATATAAATTATAGATAGACTGCACATAAAGACCAAAATATTCAATTAGAATCTGCATTACATGGAAATTTAAATGTTATCCTGTTCATTAAACATCTGAATGTATTTAAAAAACAGATAAAATTAATTTCATCAGCATCTGTGGTACATAATAATAAAGTAGCACTACTAGATCAAAATAGACTGTGGAAAGGGATTAGAAAATACCTGAATTGAATGATATACACTTTATTTTAATATGTTTTCAGAGATACTGCCGTTATTTCCACTTTCTATACTGTTTTTCTAATTAGATTTGAGTTTGACAATTACATTTTAATTGGATATGAAAGTATAGATAGCATCTAGATATTTGAAGAAAAAAAAGTATTTTTTTAATTGACCTATTAAGAATAAATTTTGAAAAGAATCCATTTCTATTTCTTGTAAACTGTATTATCTTTTTTATTTTTCAGATACGGATTTTCAAATATGCGCTATATTGCTTCACTGATTAGTGGTGTTGGTATTTTCATGATGGGTGCAGGACTGTCTTGGTACCATGGAGTCATAGGATTGCTTAATCCTCAACCTATGGAATCTCTCCTATGGGTAATCCTTTTTTTTAGTGTCAGTTTTGAAGTAATATGAAATAGTGGTTTAAGTACAATAGAATGCTTTTGTGATATTGGTATTCAAGAGGGGTCCTAACATTATCTTCTTGATTGTGGATTCTAGGGTTATGTATCTATAGTTCTGTTTTTTAGAACGTGAATGGATGGACATGACCTCTGAATCTGTATGATTCAGTAATGTTGAACAGGAGAAAGTCTGTAGGTACAATTAAGCCTTGCTTCTCTGGATAAAATCTTGGCATATTCTTTTATTTCTCCAGTTACTGTTGAAGAACAAAAAGCTCTCTGTTTACTTTTACTCCCTTTTAGTCTCAAGAAGAGTCTTATATCAGTAATTAAAATACCCGATCCCATGTAATAGTCATAAGTTGAAACTGCATTTAAAGTTCCAGCTTTTCCTTTCTCTCATCTTGGACCTTGCAGTAAGCCTGCAGTGGGGGAATGGGGGGATAGGAGAATGGTCACCTTCTTTATTTCCCCACCTAGGCCTTTTACCCTTCTTTCCTACTCCCTAAATTGCCTCTGGCATCATTGAAAGTGAGGGTAGGGATGAAAAAGTACTGCTTTAATAGCACCAGTGTCATTTTGCATTGGCTTCCTCTGTCCTTTGTAGATGTTTATAGCTGTCTTTTTCTCTCAAGAGCACTTTTTCTAGAGATGCCCCTGCTTGGCCCCTCTGACTGTAGCTCCTAAGACAAGCAAAAATTGGTCAAATAGTATCCCCTCTTTGCTTCTGCATCTCCTGGTGTAGCTTCAGATTATTTTTGCTGAAGTTGCCTTGCATTTAGTAAAAAAAAGGTTTTTTTGGGCAGTTGGTCTCTTTTCAAAAGACCCCTGTTTATCTGGGCCCCAGCAAACAGATACCTTTAACACACACTGTGGGAGTGCAGTTTTTCCCCAAACACAATCATCTACTCTATGAACACAGCCAGTGTCATTTAGTAGACTTCTCTGTAGATTTATTTTTCAGGTGTGCATCAGACACATTTCACTGTGATCTCCAAACTCCAGGGGACACAATTCAAGCTTTTTTAGCAATCTCAACAGTTCAACAACTTTCACCAAAGAAATTTTCTCTTTCAGCCTCCTAACCTGAGGTCGTCTTATATGGTCTTGTGGGTGTGAAGCTAGTAGTTGTAAAACCAAGCTTGGGCCACTTCTGTGCAAGTCCTGAATAGATGGTCTAGCACCTCACATTGGAATGTAGGGGGTACTTGCAACCTGTTGTTTTGTCTTCAAGAGTTTTGAAAAACATCCTGTTATGCCATATAAATCTGCATAATAACAAGCCTATAGGCTTTTCCGATAGTATTGACTAGTTTCTTTTCTGAAAAACTAACGTGGTACATTTCATGTAATTAAAATAAACAAATACATAGTCTCCATTCTTAAAAGGTTTGGCTGCTTTATAGACAGATACCTCATTCTCTAAGCGTTCATCTGATTTGTACAGTATCACTTTACAGAGGCAAAATAACTCTGGAGTCGGAGATTTGATTAATTATTAAATTTTAAACTGTAGGTTTTAAAGTTTCCGTAAGCTCTTGTGTCTTTTAGAAACCACATTGGACTCCATCTGACTATGACCCTTTGTTAAATAAATAATAGATTCAATAAGCCATAGACCAGTGTATGTTTATTAGATATTATATTGGAATACTGGTGTGATATATGCTCTCTGTCTTTATTGGGTGATAAGTGGATCTTAAATCCTTTCTGGATGGAGATGGAAACACTAAAAAGAATTATTGGGAGACTTAGCTACTGTGTTAATTATGTTTCACGTTGGCAATGAGAGTCAGTGGAAAGAACCTAGAATTGAGACTGGAAAGCCTGGATTCTAGTTCTCTTACATAATTTCTGTGTACTCAGGCAAATCACTAACCTTGTGGGGATCTCAGTTTCCTTAACAGAATTATAAGAATGTTGGTCTAGGTTCAAATTTTTCAAATCTCTATTTCAGGGAAGCCTAGAGTTTCACAAAGATACTTTGAAAATTCTATAGATGTTTGGTTTGAATTTCATTTAAAATTTTTTAAAATGTGTGTTGGTAGGTTAATTCTTTCTGTATACCTTGGTCTAAAATTTTCTCTTATCATCTTTATTTAATTGAAAGGTGTCCTGGTACAGCAAGGAAACTTGTCCCCCCCCCCCAAAAAAAACAAAACAAAACAAAAACTGATTACTGTTAATAATTTACTTATCTTTGTGAATCAGGATTCTCTTGGTACTGTGCATCCGTATAAAATCCAGAAGTTACACTGGGTATGGGTGTGGATATTTTATTGCATCTGGCATCTACAACCCCAGATTTCAAATGTTTCTGTTCATTCTGAACTTAAAAAAAAGCACTTACACTAATTGTCATGGATTGAATTGTGTTCCCTCAAAATATGTGTCAACTTGGCCATGATTTCCAGTATTGTGTGGTTGTCCTCCATTTTGTGATCTCATGTAATTGTCCTGTGTGTTATAAATCCTAATCTGCCTGTGATAAATGAGGCAAGAATAGGTCATGTTAAAGAGGATTAGGGTGGGATGCAACACCCTTACTCAGGTCACAGCCCTGATCTGATGTAAAGGGAGTTTCCTTGGGATGTGGCCTGCATCACCTTTTATCTTACAAAAGATGAAAAGAGAGAGGGGGACTTACTACAACCAAGAAAGAAGAGCCAGGAGCAGAGTGCATCCTTTAGACCTGGGCTTGCCGTGCTGAGAACCTCCTAGACCCACAGGAAGATTGATGAGGATCTTCCACTATGGCAGATTGAAAGAGAAAACCTTCCCCTAGAGCCAGTGTATAGATTTTGGACTTCTAGCCTCCTAAACTGTGAGAGAATAAATTTCTATTTGTTAAAGCCATCCACTTGTGGTATTTCTGTTATAGCAGCACTAGATAACTAAGACACTGATTAATTGCTTTCATCTTTTGTCATGAATTTAGTTCAAATTATAGGTAGTATAGCTTCCTGTAGATATAGAATATATAGAGAGAGTATGGAGTCTCTTTCAAGTATTAAAAAATGAAATGGCCATCACATTTATAAGCTCTTAGCTACCATATTTTTACACAAATACTATGCTCTTTTTACGTTTGTCTGTCAACTGGGCTCTCCCCCTGTGAGGTATTTTTGTAAGTGTACTATGCTAATTTTTTTTTTTAAGTAACAAAAAAAAAGAAAATTGACATTGTGGCACTTACGGAAATACCACAAGGGGAGAGAGTGTGGTTGGTAAACAAACATAGAAGGTGTGCGTTCTGTTTTCTCTTATGAAGATACTGTGTTACTTTCCTGTGACTGCCATCATAAATTATTACAAACTAGGTGGCTTAAAACAATAGAAATTTATCATTTTATAGTTATGGAGGCTGGAAGTCTGAAATCAAGGTGACAGCAGGGTTGGTTTCTTCTGGAGGCTCTGAGGGAAAATCTGCTCCATGCCACTCTCCTAGCTTCTCTGAGTTTGTTGACAATTCTTTGACATTCCTTGGCTTATAGACACATCTCCTCAGTCTCTGTCTCCATGTTCATATGGTGTTCTCCTCTGTGTATCATACTGTATGTCTGTATGCCGTCTCCTCTTCTCAACCATTTTAAGAGGTAGCATATGATTAGGAACCAATGGTACTGAAGGAAGAAGTCAAAGGCACTGAAGGCATTAGTAAAAAACAAGGCTTCAGGAATTGACAGAATATCAATTGAGATGTTTCACCGAACGGATACAGTGCTAGAAGTGCTCACTTGTCTATGACAAGAAATTTGGAAGACAGCTACCTGGCCAACCAACTGGAAGAGATCCATATTTATGCCTATTCCCAAGAAAGGAGATCCAACGGAATGCGGAAATTATCAAACAATATCGTTAGTATCACACGCAAGCAAAATTTTGCTGAAGATCATTCAGAAGAGGCTGCAGCAGTATATCAATAGGGAGCTGCCAGAAATTCAAGATGGATTTAGAAGAGGATGTGGAACCAGGGGTATCATTGCTGATGTCAGATGGATCCTGGCTGAAAGCAGAGAATACCAGAAAGATGTTTACCTGTGTTTTACTGACTATGCAAAGCATTCAACTGTGTGGATCATAACAAATTATGGATAACAGTGCAGAGAATGAGAATTCTGGAACACTTAATTGTGCTCATGAGGAATCTGTACATGGATCAAGAGGCAGTTGTTCAAACAGAACAAGGGGATACTGCATGGTTTAAAGTCAGAAAAGGTGTGCATCAGGGTTGTATCCTTTTACCATACCTATTCAATCTGTATACTGAGTAAATAATCCGAGAAGCTGGACTACATGAAGAAGAACAGGGCATCAGGATTGGAGAAAGACTATTAACAACCTGTGTTACGCAGATAACACAGCCTTGCTTGCTGAAGGTGAAGAGGACTTGAAGCACTTACTGATGAAGATCAAAGACCACAGCCTTCAGTATGGATTACACCTCAACACAAAGAAAACAAAAATCCTGACAACTGGACCAATAAGCAACATCATGATAAATGGAGAAAAGATTGAAGTTGTCAAGGATTTCATTTTACTTGGATACATGATCAACACCCATGAAAGCAGCAGTCAAGATATCAAGACGCATTGCATTGGGCAAATCTGGTACAAAAGACCTCTTTAAAGTGTTGAAAAGCAAAGATGTCACCTTGAATACTAAGGTGCACTTGACCGAAGCCGTGGTATTTTCAATTACATCACATGCATGCAAAAGCTGGACAATGCTGGACAATGAATAAGGAAAAGCGAAGAAGAATTGACACCTTTGAGTTGTGGTGTTGGTGAAGATTATTGAACATACCATGGACTGCCAAAAGAATGAACAAATCTGTCTTGCAAGACGTACAACCAGAATGCTCCTTAGAAGCAAGGATGGCGAGACTGTATCTTACGTACTTTAGATGTGTTGTTAGGAGGGATCAGTCCTTGGAGAAGGACACCATGCTTGGTAAAGTAGAGGGTCAGTGAAAATGAGGAAGACCCTCAACAACAGGTATTGACACAGTGGCTGCAATAATGGGCTCAAGCATAACAATGATTGAGCATGGCACAGGACCGGGCAGTGTTTCATTTTGTAGTACATCGGGTTGCTGTGAGTTGGAACTGACTCGACAGCACCTAACAACAACAACAATAATATTGGATTTAGGGCCCATCTTAATCCAGTATGACCTCAAGTTATTTATATCTGCATATCCCTCTTTCCAAATACGGTCACAGTCTGAGATTTCAGGTGGACATGAATTTTGGAGTCTACAGTCTGCCCTCTGGCCCCCTAAAATTCATGCCCTCCCCAAGTGCTAAAATATATTCAATCCCAACATTCCCAAAAGTCTTAATCCATTCCAGCATTAACTCTTAAGTCCAAAATCTCTAAATCAGGTATGGGTGGGACTCTGCGTTATGATTCGTCTGGGACAAAACACTTCTCCATCTGTGGACCTTTGAAACTAGAAAACAAGTTATCTGCTTCCAAAATACAATGATGAGTCAGGTACAGGATAGACATTCCCATTCCAAAAGGGAGAAAATATTACAATAGTACCCCTTACTTGGTATCAAAATCTCTATTAGGTTCCTGGGGTTGCCTAACAAATATACAAACTTTGTGGCTTAAAAACAACAGCAGTTTATTCTCTCACAGTTCTGGAGGCTAGAAGTCCACAATCAGGCTAGAAGGGGATGGCAGGGCCATGATTCCTCTGAAGGCTCTAGAGAAGAATGCTTCCTTACCTTTTAGCTTCTGGTTGTTGCTGACGTTCCTTGGCATGTAACTACAGCACCCCAACCACTGCCTCCATGGCCTTCTTCCCTATGTCTCCTCTATTTTTCTGTGTGCCCTTGCTTCTTCATACAAGGATACCAGTCATATTGGGTTTAGGGCCTACCCTGATCCAGTCTGATCTCATCTTAACTTAAATAAGTGTATCTGCAAAGACCCTATTTTCAAAGAAGGTCACATTCTGAGGTTCTGGGTAGACCTGAATTTTTGGAGGACACTTCAACCTACCAAAGATAGCATCTGTCTTGTCCTAATTTGACCTGCTGTTTCCCATCAAGATCTTTATCATCTGGTTGGGGTTTTAATATATGCTTTTATTTTAGACAGTATGAAGTTTATGTATAAACAGTTGTGATTTTTTTTGATGGAATACTTAATTTATGCTCTATCTTTATATTTTCTAGGCATATTGTATTTTAGCAGGATCATTGGTATCAGAAGGAGGTATGTACAGTTACAAAATATTTGTTTTCAATATAGTACTATGTATTCAGCAGTTCATTTTTATAGTTTGCCAAGTTATACTGATTAAAGAAAATGTTAGGAATAGGAACCTAAGCTCTGTCTACTTTTAGGGAGTAAATTCTTTTCATAACATATTACTGTTGTTCCTCTACTGGATGGGGGCAAGAGGAAAGCTGTGTTTTACTCTTGAATAGTGTAATATAATGCTAAGAAAACTTGAAATTGAATGTAAAAACAAAACTATACTGAGCTTTTAAAAATCGAGTTTTAGTGACATTAATCAATGCAAAGGCATTCGGCTGTGTGGATCATAACAAATTATGGATAACGTTGTGAAGAATGGGAATTCCAGAACACTTGATTGTGCTCTTGAGGAGCCTGTACATAGACCAAGAGGTAGTCGTTCGAACAGAACAAGGGGATACTGTGTGGTTTAAAGTTGGGAAGGGTATGCGTCAGTGTTGTATCCTTTTAGCGTACTTATTCAGTCTGCATGCTGAGCAAATAATCTGAGAAGCCGGACTATATGAAGAACAGTGCATCAGATTGGAGGAAGACTCATTTAACAACCTGCAGTATGCAGATGACACAACCTTGCTTGCTGAAAGTAAAGAGGACTTGAAGCATTTACTGATGAAGATCAAAGACCACAGCCTTCAGTGTGGATTACACCTGAACATAAAGAAAACAAAAATCCTCACAACTAGATCAATAAGAAACATCATGATAAACGGAGAAAAGATTGAAGTTGTCGAGGATTTCATTTTACTTGGATCCACAGTCAACGCCCATGGAAGCAGCAGTCAGGAAATCAAATGATGCATTTCATTAGACACATCTATTGCAAAAAACCTGTTTAAAGTGTTGAAAAGCAAAGATATCACTTTAAGGACTAAGATGCACCTGACCCAAGCCATGGTGTTTTCAGTTGCCTCCTATGCATGCGGAAGCTGGACAATGAGTAGGGAAGACTGAAGAAGAATTGATGCCTTTGAATTACGGTGTTAGTGAAGAATATAGAGTATACTGTGGACTGCCAGAACGAACGAACAAAACCCTCCTGGAAGAATTACTGCCAGAATGCTCCTTAGAAGCGAGCATACTTTGGGCATGTTATCAGGAGGGACCAGTCCTGGAGAAGGACATCATGCTTGGTAAAGTAGAGTCAGCAAAAAAGAGGAAGACCTCTGATGAGATGGATTGACACAGTAGCTGCAACAGTGGGCTCAAGCAGAACAAAGATAGTGAGGATGGCTCAGGACTGGGTAGTGTTTTGTTCTGTTGTACATAGGGTCAGTACATAGGGTCACTATGAGTTGGAACCAACTTGATGGCACCTAACAACAACAACAGAGAAGGCTATCTCTTTTTGCAACATGGATATTTCAGTTTTAGAACGCTTCAGCTATTAGCAGTATTGTTAGAGGAAGTGCCAATACTATGTATGTAACCTTCCTGATTCATTGATGTACGTATAGTATGTTTATCCTAGAAATACTGTCATCTTCTATGCATAGTTTTGCCTTCATCTTTGAGAGTCTGTAAAACGGTGGTAACACCACCTGCCTCAAAAGGTTGGGAGGATCAAAAGAGAATGGGCTTAGGATGGTGCCTTCTAAATAGTATCTGTTCAATAAATTATGACTATTGTTGTGACTTAAGCATTATGGTTTAGAAATACGGGATTCACCTGTTGATGATTAATTAAGGTCTTGAGAGTGTCTAGTTAATACAGAATTCCTTATTGTCAGTGCTGGCATTAAATGTTGCGCTTATTTATCTTTTGAGATGCCATCTTTCAAAGTTTGGAGACATAGTTTCTGCATTGCTGATGTGAGTGCTTTTCTTTCAGCAACACTTCTTGTTGCTATAAATGAACTTCGTCGGAGTGCTCGGGCCAAGGGAATGTCATTTTACAAGTATGGTATGTATTTTCTAAACCAGGTGTATTATTTCATCTCCTTTATTTGCATAAAATTACCCGGCCCTATAGCTTTGTTCTTTCTAGATATGTATAAAATACACCTCAGTGTCTTCTTTAAGTGTCTATTGTATACATCACCTCTTTTAAAAAGAGAAATGTAGTGTAATTTGAACCTGAATACTTTTATATTTATGTATGACTTAAATGTACTACCGTGTTTCTCTGTATGTTTATATAACTTGAGAAAGTAATTTGATTTTAAATATTGGTTATTGTTGACATTTAAGCCAAGAAGTTGTATTTATATTGAAGTTATATTTATATTTTTTAATCATGATTTTCTATATTTATTGTCTTAATTTATATTTTTAATTCAAATGTATACTTACTAAAATGTCACCTGATAGTATCAAGTGAAGATTTCAGAAAATTTCTTTTCTTGCTTTCCCCCTTCTCCCACCAATTAAGTAATGGAAAGTCGTGATCCTAGTACAAATGTTATATTATTGGAGGATACTGCAGCAGTCTTGGGAGTGACAATAGCAGCCACTTGCATGGGTCTTACTTCTATAACAGGTAAATAATTTCTTAAATTACTGGTGATTTATTTCTGTTACTTAAATAACTTTCTAATATGTGGGAATTTTCTTTTATATCAGAATTATTTTACACCAATAGATTGCTAAATAATAATTCCATGGTAACCATTTATTTGTGTAATATAGTTGGTCAGTTAATGTGTTCATGTGTCCATGACTTTAAAAATTAGAATTAAGGAAGGTTGGCAGTAGAGTATTTAAATTATGATTTAAATTTTTGTAGCTGTGACTTGAATTGTTTCTTAAAATAGTCTGAGCTTTAAATTCTTCACCTATAAAATTGTGGATAACATTTGTCCTAGTCATCCAACAGATTTGTTAAGATAATATATGAGGAAGAGCTTTAATAAACTCTGAAGTTCTAGGTAAATATATATTGTGGCTCTAACTGTCTTTTTCTGCTCTTAGTGCCAATACTAAGAGCTGTTACCTTCCTGTTTCCTTAACTATCTTTAAGTTGGGCTCCATCCTCATTTTGGTAGCTAGTTGAGTGTTTTTAGGAACAGCACGAGACAGGTAAATGAGAACATAGAAAAATTCTTTTATTTTTATTTTTGTGTGTTAAAAATTCTGCTGATAATAATTTGTATTATTTATAAAATTTATGTGTTTTAATTATAAATATCTATCAAAATCTACTTTGAGAATTTTTTTGAACAAAAAACCACTTAGTATACAAAGATTCAATTTCTTAGTTGGGAAATCTTTTGGAATGGAATTTTTTCCATTCTTACCTGTTTGTCTTTGTATATTTAAAATAATTTAAGTTGATGAGCTTTTTGCAGTGTTTCTTAAAATAGTCTGAAATATGACTAGCTTTCTTATTTTGAATGCACATACGAAGACTAAAGCAGCATTGTCTGATGTTCACTATGATGTTCAATATTTCTAAAGTATTGATTGTTTTTCTGGTTGATCTTACAATTTTAGAAATGTTTTTGACATGAGTTGTGACTTAGCAAAATTCTAAGCTTGAAGTGTGACTTGATGAATGCCAACTTTTAATAGATTATATTTTTACATAATAATATGGATCAGTCAAATCAGACTTTAAAAAGTATGTATGTTGTAAAAGTATTTCACAAGAATGAAAATTTTTCTAAATAACATGCCAAGAAATAAGTAAAATATTTTCTAAAGAAGTTTTTTCTTCCAGCTAATAATTTCCTGTAGGATTGTTATTTATACAAGTGGATATTTTTAAATTAAAAAAAAAAGTTCTTTAAGGGAGCGTGTTGACGTGTCATGGGGTTGTTAACCAATGTCATAAAACAGTATGTATACTGACTGTTTAATGAGAAAATATTTGTTCTGTAAACCTTCACCTAAAGTACAATAAAAAAATAATAAAAAAAAAAAAGCAGCAAAAAAAAAAAAACTTTAAATTTGGATTTCTGAACAGCAATGTTTGATTTTAAACTTCATAAATACATATCTAGTGGATTATGTTGTACAAGTGGTTCTTTTTTAACATTTTAGTACAGATAGTTTACTTTTTAGGGTTATATTTTGACAAAATGTTAATAAAAATATAGTATGCAAATCGAGATTTTTTGTGAATGTGTTGTATTTCACATCAAAAGAGTTAATTTTAATACTGATGAAATTGCATCTTTGGAAGAAAAAGACTGTTCCAATTATAAAGGCCTGTGTGTAGAATAAATTAAAGAGATTTAAAATATAATATTTATTGGTGGCTGTTATCTAAGTCTTACCTATACATTCACAGATTGTAAACCAGTTCTTCTCATTTGCTTCTGGGACAGAATTAAGTCCTAATAACCCAAGACAAACTTTTGAATCAGAGTCACCTGGAGGCCATGGGAAGAAATAATTTCTAGGTCTCACATCCAGAATTTCTGATTCAGAAGGTATGGGGTGAGGCCTGAGAATTTGCATTTCTACCAAGTTCTCAGGTGATGCTGATGCTGCTGATTCAAGGACCACCCTTTGAGAACCACTGCCCTGAGGCACCCATCGTATGTAATGAATGAACTTCTCTCCTTGCATCTAGAATAGTACTAGCTATTTATCATCCTTGGTTGAATAAGAATAAAGAATCACCCATCATCATTTTCTGTAGGCCTTCATTCTCTCACAGAACCTTGTTAGGAATAAGACACAAAAGATAGTTCTTTGTTTCAACTTTTTGACCTCATTCAGTTATTTTGTCAACCTGGGGTAGGAAAAATGTTACTGATATATCTAGAAGAAATGGATACTTCATTATATTGTTAATACAGACACGGTGTCTCTAAAGGTCCCTGGGTAGTGCAATAAGTTTCTGCTCGACTAATACCCTAAAGGTTGGAGGTTCGAACCCATCCAGTGACACAAGAGAAAGGCCTGGGGATCTATTTTCATAAATATTACAGCCAAGAAAACCCTTTGGAGCAGTTGTACAGAGTACAGTGAATACATGGGGATGCCGTGAGTAGGAATCTACTCAAGGGCAACAAAAGTAGTTTTTTGGTTTTGATGTCTCTAATCTGAAAATGTTCTGAGCCTTCACAAATGTAATGGTCAGATGCAAGAAACCGACCTTAAATAATTCAGCCACACAATACTCTTATGCAAGTATATATACTCATTTTGTAGAATAGTAAAACTATTAGGAGAAAATCATAAAAGAGAAGTAATTAAAGGAATTAGGAATTAATTTTAAGTCCCTGATTTTTAGTTCTAGCTCTTTGTTTACAAAGGCTGCTTGAAGTAATACAAAACGTTATTGTACTGATTTCGTTTGTGCTTTTTTTAGGCAATCCACTGTATGACAGCCTAGGTTCTTTGGGTGTGGGCACCTTATTAGGAGTGGTCTCAGCATTCCTCATCTACACCAACACAGAAGCACTTTTAGGACGATCCATCCAACCAGAACAAGTACAGCGGCTTACTGAACTCCTGGAGAATGACCCATCAGTAAGGTCAGCCTTATCTCAGTGATGCTGTTAAGGTTTACAAAAACATACTGAATAATAGAAATGCTTGTTCATAAATCCTTTCAAAGGAGGTTTTAAATCCCTAGCCTTCAAAACTTTTTAAATCTTATTTTTCAGAAATTCAGTCCTAAAAGGAAGAAAGTGAATATGTTTAGGCAACTGCTTGAGTTTTCCTTTAATTTCTGTTTATCTTTAATTTTTAGAATAAGGATCAGTTAGATGATATAGAGGATTGTAAAGTATTTGGCTTCTTAATGTTGGAGCTACTTAATGTGATGGTTGTATTTGCCTTATATATGTATTGCAATTACAAATTGAATATATTAGAAAAGAGTTTTGTTCATGGGGAAATGATTTTCAAATTAAGTTTAATTTATATTCCTTTTTAAAATTGACTCCTTGCTTTAGCTTATTTAAATTTTTTTCTTACAATATGTATCTTTTAAATTATAAAAGACTAAAGAACTGAAAACTTAGAGTATCAGTAGAAGAGATGGTACTTTTCATTAAAATTCAGCAGTACTAAAGTGAAAGAATCAAATCCTTAATAAGTATGTGGCAGTGGTAGAATTCTCACTTTTTCCACGTAGGAGACCCGAGTTCATCTTCCTCCCAATGCACCTTATGCACAGTCCCCACCCGTCTATCAGTAGAGGCTTGCGTATTGCTGTGATTCTGAGCAGATTTCAGTGGAGCTTCCAGACTAACGCAGATTAGGAAGAAAGGCCTGGTTGTCTACTTCTGACAATAAGCTAATGAAAACCGTATGGATCATAGTGATCCGATCCCGTTGTGCATGGAGTTACCATGAGTCAGGGGCTGACTCAGTGGCAGCTAACAACAATAACATATACATACATACATATATATACATATATATATATATATACACACAGACACACACATATGTATATATGTGTATAATATATATGTGTATATACACAAACACACATATATAGATATTTTTACTTTAAAATAAAGATGTATTTTTCTGTTATAATTGAAATCCTTAAGTTAAATCTTTTAAAAATAACCTGGCCTATATTTTTAATGAAGCAGTCTTCTTCCAGTTGCCTTTCACCACAACCTCTACTGCTTTTGAGAACACCCTTAGGCTTGAACTTTGCCACACTCTGTTGCAAATAAAGTAAGTTTCCATGGGTAAAGATTTGGAACTGTACTACAGCTTGCTTCTCACCTTGGGCAAAATCACTGAGCCATACGTCTGGTGCTGGGGGTGATGACAACGATGTGCTTCTCTCTCAGTGACACGCTTGCTTTAGGAGTTGAATACTCAGTGGAGGGATGGCAGTAGTCCCAAGTCTTGCAGCTTGCCTCTCTCTTGCGTGAAACTACCCCTTTCTCTGACAGGGCAAGGGCACACAGAGTCCCAGTATTGTCAGTGGATCCATGCCCAGGGTATTACTTTCTTCCCACAGCTGAGAGCTGAGCAGAAGGAGGGAACCTGTTCCTCTTGGTCACACCCAGAACATAGTCTCAGCAACAGGTAGCTGGCGGCAAGACGAGAAATTGCTAACGTCTTGTCCTTCCCAAGAAGCTAGCCCTTTGACTGGGAGCTGGAGATTGAGCAAGTCCTGTGTTCTTGGCTGTACCAGCCTAGAGCGGAGTTTTTGTTTCACTGTGTTGGGAGGGGGTAGGTAGGGAGCTGACCTTGGTTCACGTACCACAGACTCTCCCTGTTCTTACTGAGTTTCAGTAAATTTTCTGAAATTAATGTTTCTTTGTCTTATGTCCCTACTACCATTTCCAGAGGCTTTAAGTGGTTGCTTCTTGTTTTGTTCTTATAATTTTCACCAGTTTCACTGGGAGCAGTCCCGTGAAGGTCCTCACACTGTCATGCTGAAAGTGGACTCACCATGTTAACATCCTGTGGAAACCCAAGTGGTTACCCTACACAATGTTACCTTTGTGATAGTCTAGTGACTTCAAAAAAAAAAAAATATATCTAAAGGAAATTTAAACATTATCAGTGAGTAGAATATCAGTGAGCACTGGCCAGTATCCAGCATGCAACTGAATTCCTTTAATCAGAAATGAGAAGGCAGTTGGTACTTGTTGTATTTTGTCAGGGGGTGGTTTCTGTTATAAATCTCTTAATCTTGCTTTAGTGCAGAAAATTAAAGTCCAAAAGAGTGATATAAACTGAAAGACTGACCATACCAAATTTGAATTTTTTGGAATATTGAGGATCTTTATATTCAATTGTTGAAAAAATAACTTAGAAATCCAGAAAGTTCATACAGAATTTTAAAACAGTGTATTAATTTCCTCTTGCTGTATGACAGATTACCCCAAATTTAGAGGCTTAAAACAACATTATTATCTCTCAGTTTCTGTGAGTCAGGAATCTGTGCACAGCTTAGTTGTGTCTCTCATTCAGGGTCCTTCACGGGCTGCAGTCAAGGTGTTGGCTGTGGCTGTAGTCATCTCATGGAGAAAGATGAACTTCCAAGTTCCTTCCATGGCTTTGAATGGGTTCAGTCATGGCTGGTAAAGGGAAATTGGAACAGACCCAAATTTTTAAAATTTGAGTGAAGTGGAGTGATGACCAGAACGGGAAAAATTACAAGTCAAAGCCCTGGAATTGGAGACTCGGAAAAAGCATAGTGAGCCCTTTCAGGAGCCTGATGTAGGAGACTGGATTATTGCCAGGACTATGGAGAGCAACACACATTCAAAGTGACGCAGTCAGCTGCCATCTTTGAGCGGGGCATCACTGTTTCCAACTCTGCCGGTCAAGAGATTTGGTTGCTGTGCAACGTGCACACCGCCCTTGTTTTCCAAAAGGGAGGTTAAGTTTCTAGCAGGACTTTGACCCGTAATTTTTCTTTTTCTGCATATTGTTCTGCTTCACCCACATTTTAAAAATTTGAGTCAGTTTGGGGTTTGCTTCTTTGGCAGTGACTGAACTGGGCAGAACCAGTTTGAAACCCTGGCTCATTCACGTGGTTATTTGCAGGATTTAGTTCCTTGACACGCGAATGTTTCTGTCTTAGTTATCTAGTGCTGCTGTAACAGAAATACCACAAGTGGTTGGTTTTAACAAAGAGAAGTTTATTTCCTTACGGTAAAGTAGGCTAAAAGTCCAAATTCAGGGTGTCAGCTCCAGGGGAAGGCTTTCTCTCTCTCGGCCTTCTCATCAGTGTTCCCCCAGACTAGGAGCTTCTTGGCGCAGGGACCCCAGGCCCAAAGGATGCACTCTGCTCCCGGCACTGCTTTCTTGATGGTATGAGGTCCCCCTGTCTTACTGCTCACTTCTGTCTTTTATATCTCAAGAGATTGCCACAGGACACAATCCAATCTTGTAGACTGAGTCCTGCCTTACTAACACAACTGCCACCCATCCTCCCTCGTTAACATCATAGAGGCAGGATTTACAACATATGGGAAAATCACACAATACCAGGAATCATGGCCCAGCCAAATTGATACACACACTTTTTGGGGGGACATAATTCAATCCATGACAGTTTCCAACATGGCAGTTTGTTTAATGTATGTAAGCCCAGAAGACAGTTGGAGAGTAAGTGTGAATAAGATAGAGTCACAATCTCTTATAACCCAATCTTGGAAATGACATCCTATTACTTTTGCCATATTCTGTTTGTTAGAAACAACTCAGTAGGTCTAGCCTTTGTTCAAGGAGGGGAATTACACAGTAGTGTAGATACAGGAGGCAGAGATCACTGGAAGCCATGTCAGAAACTGCCTTCCACAAACGTTTTTATATCTGCAGTGATAGATGAGAAATAAGGGAAAACTACGTCTGAATATATTCATTAGTTGCTTCCTAAGTATTAGACAAATAATAAAATTCGTTAATATTTTGTGAAGAGTGAGACAGATATGCTTTTTTTAAGTGAAGAACTTATATAGGCTCTTGTTAATTTGGACAGGTCTTTTTCCCCCCCCGAACTTATGCTTATATAACTTTATAAATATTAAAACATTAATTCTTATTTTCACCCTAGTTGATAAGTATAGCTTCTTTATGTATATTGATAAAGAATTTGAGATTCACTTTTTAGTATCTTACTCAAGATCACTCAAATTAGGGTAGAATGTTTTAAGAACTTGAAGTCTTACTTAGCTTGTTTTGTCCAGTAGATCTCTATGCCTCCAGGGTTCAGAGTGTTTTGTTATTTCTTATATATATCCTTTAAAGAAAACATGTTATAATGACCACTGTACAAAGAAAAGAATTCCTCAATAGTTTTCTAGGGAAGGTTGCTTCTTGAGGGTTAGGGCAGGAGGGATGAAAAACAGTGAGGCTTGAACATCTACTTTCCTTTCTGGGAGGCAAAATAATACAATAGAAAGATCACTGGGCTTGGGGTCTGAGAATTTGGGAGTGGAGTATCCTGGCTCTGCTGATTACTAGCTGAATTACCTTGGGCAGATCACTTATGCCCCTGTGGGACTTGGGTTTATCATCTGTAAGATAAAGATGCTCTCCTGTCTACTTTATGAAAAACATTCATTAAATGCTTGCTATGGTACAGTGGTTAAGAACTAGGGCTGCTAACCAAAAGGTTGGCAGTTTGAATCTACCAGCCACTCCTTGGAAACCCTATGGGGCAGTTCTACTTGGCTGTATAAAGTCGCTGTGAGTCGGAATTGACAAGACAGCAATGGGGTTGGTTTTTGGTTATGCAATTGGTACCATTATGTATGCATTAGGAGTCCCTGGGTGGTGCAAACAATTAAGAGTTAGGCTGCTAATTGAAAGGTTGGAGGTTTGAGCCCACCCTGAGGCATCTTAGAAGAAAGGCGTGGCAATCTGCTTCTGAAAAATCAAGCATTGAAAACCCTATGGAGGAGAACTCTATTCTGACACACATGGGGTCACCCATGAGTTCCAGTCTACTTGACGGCAACTTTATTTTTAACGTGTGTGTTAGTTCATTGTTCCCCACATCAGCTCCATGAAGTAGTTATTAACCCCATTCTTGAAGTCAGAGTACTTCACAGAGTTGTATGAAGACTTCTAAAAAAACTCTTGAATATAAAAGTAATCAATATACTGTAAAGCACTATTATTAACACATTTTCTTTTTTGTAAGAGATGTTTAAGAAATTGGTTAGTGGATGTATGAGAAAAGAAAAAAGGTTTATGAAATAAAAGGTCAACTTTTTAAAAAAGCAGTGTAATTATTTATTAATGCACAAACTTTATAAGTCATAAAATGTTTACCAAGTTTGCGATACTGCATTACATTATGCAGAAGAGCTAAGTGGACAATGAACCTTGGAAAATGGTAGACAGCACTTAATAGTGAACACTCTTAAACCATCTTAGTCCATTTTTATCACTGGTGAAAAAACAAGAATTCTAGGCTTTTTGCCATTAAAGTATATATGCGTATGAGTGTGTATAGTAATTTATATGCATTGTTATTGATTGCAGGGCAATTCATGATGTTAAAGCCACAGATCTGGGATTAGGTAAAGTGAGATTTAAGGCAGAAGTAGATTTTGATGGACGAGTTGTTACAAGATCGTATTTGGAAAAACAAGATTTTGACCAAATGTTACAAGTAAGTTTTTTTGTTTATTGTTTTCCTATAGCCAAGGGTTAGAAACATTACTTTTTAAGTAAATAAAATAAAAAATTTTCTTTTACAGATCTTAAAATCAACTGCCTTAGTGATTAGCTGCAAAAATTCAACAAAGACTCTTTTGTTTACGCTAGGATGGGTTGGGGGAGAGTGCAGAAGAGCAAACTTATTTTTAAGTCCTTTTTATGTGCCAGACATTTTATATATGTTATCTCTTTCACTCTTAACAATCCTCTGAGATAAAAAAATAATACTCTCAATTTTACAAACGGGCAGATTGAGACAATGAGAGATTAAGTAGTTTGCACAAGTTGCAGAACCATAAATATGGACTCAGATTTGAATTCAGATCTGATTCCAGAGTCTGTGATTTTTTATTATGAATAGTTTAGAAGAGAATTTATACAGGATAAAATAATGAACAGCTTAGAGGTTATTGTCAAATATTAACATTTAGCTGGACTGTGCTTTCTTAAGATTTTAAGAAGTAGATCTTTACAGAAGCAGTTGAAGCACCCATGTCCTCCTTTCACATCTCATTCTCCTATCTCCATCCCTAAATAAACCATTATCCTAAATTTGGTACCTGTCATTTCCATTTAGGTTTTTAATACTTTTTCAACATATTTTTCTCAGTATAATATGTAATAATATTTTGAATGCTTAAAAATTGATATACTGTATGCTGTATGCACCCCTCTGCAGTTTTATTTTTGCTTAGCAGCATGTTTTGGAGATTGCTGCATATTAATAGCTCTAGTTAATTACTTTAATTGCTGTATAATACTCTATCCTGTGACGGCTGTAATTTATCCAGTCTCTAGTTGATGGACACTTACAGTTTCCAATGTTAAACTTTGTGAAACAATGTCATGATGACATTCCCGTGCATGTTTCCTTGTTCGTGTGTGCCAGAGGTTCTTTAGGATAGTATATAGCCAGATGTAAGATAGGTGGGTCATTGGGTGTATACGTCTTTAACTTCCCTAGATATTGCCAAATTGTTCTTCAGAATGTGCCAATTTAACTTCACTCTAAGTGTATCAAAGTTCCCCTTGTTTCGCATTCTTAGCAGATTATATTGACAAAGTTTTTTAGTTTTTGTCAATATAAAACCCATTGTGATCGAGTCGATTCTGACTGATAGCGACCCTATAGGACAGAGTAGAGCTGCTCCATAGGGTTTCCAAGGAGTGGCTGGTGGATTTGAACTTCTGACCCTTTTGTTAGCAGTCAGAGCTCTTAACCATTGCACCAATGGGACTCCTCTGTCAATATGATAGGTGTGAAATAGTATCTTGTTTTAATTTCTATTTCCTTGGTTAGTAGTGAGGTTAAGCATTGAAATTCGTTGACCATTGGTATTTCATCTACATTTTTCTTTTATTTTACAGAAATTAATTTGTACTTTTCTTACAGATTTGTAGACGTTTTATGCTGGGTAATAATTCTTCCTCAGTTGCATGTATTCAAATATCTTTTCCTAGCCCATAACTTACCTTTTCACTTTGTTTTAGTACTAAGAATTTAATATGGTGTTTATTTTTAATGTGGTCAAATTTGTAATATTTTCTCTATTTTTTTTTATTATCTTGCATAAGAAATCATTCGTTATCCCAGTGTCATAAAAACGTTCTTTTTTTTTTCCTTCTAAAAGTTTCAGAGTTTACTTTTCACCCTTAGGTCCTTAATCTACCTAATAATGATCTGAGGTAGGGATCTAATATTTTTTTCCTTGTAGAAAAATAATTGTCCTGGCATCATTAATTGAATAGCCCATTCTTTCCCCACTGATTTTGTAATGCTACCTCTGTATAGCATTGTGCTCAGTTTTTCTTGAATGAATTATTTTGGAAATAGATTGTCCGTTGCCTGGAGTTTGGAAGTTTATTTTTCATTAAATTTAGTGGTATTTGGTATAATAAGTCTCTTTTTAAAGGAATCATCATTTCAATAAAATTACACTGCTAACCTACAGCTTAAAATGTAACACTATGATTTTTTAAAATACTAATTTTGTTTTCCTACTTTCATTTTCTTTATAGGAAATTCAAGAAGTGAAAACTCCTGAAGAGCTAGAGATCTTCATGCTTAAACATGGAGAGAATATTATTGATACTTTAGGAGCGGAAGTAGATAGACTTGAGAAGGAACTGAAGGTAAGAAGTATTAATATGATAATGTCAACTTTTTTTTAGTACTTACTCTGTATCACACAGTATGCTAAGTATATCGCATACATACTCAGATCCTCTCAATAACTCCATTAATATGTAGGCATTAGCAACATTTTTATGGTTCAGAAAACAATTGGCTTAGGGAAGTTGGATAATTTTCCCAAAGAAGTTAGAAAGTTGGGATTTGAACCTAGATTGTTCAGTTCCAAATTCTGTACTTTTAACCACTGTTCTCAATACTGCCTGCTTAGTTTGTTGTCAACAAACTTTGTCAACAGCTTTTTATTTCTTTTTTAAATAAGTATTTTGAAAGAAAAATAAAAGTGAAATTTTAGATTCTGGTCAAACGTTAGAAAAAATAGAATGAGACCTTAAACATGCACATGCATCTTGCTTTTAGTCCATCTGGCATTGTTTTATCTTTTCTGTTTGTTTCTGTTCTGTTGGAGATTGTTACAGCTTGTTGGTTGTTTTATTGAAATACTTGCTCAGGTTACCTTAAAAAATGTTTCAGTGTTTTCAAATTGTCAGTTGTTGGCATTTGAGTTTTATTTGTTTGCAATGAATAAAAACTTGTAAATAGCCTTTAACGTGTATCTCATCCAAGGCAGTGCATTTACTTCACTTAATGTTGACCATTTTAATTTTGTTGAAAATTAAAGGAAAACAGGAACGAAAAAGCGAATATTTCTACCTCTGTTTAACTGTCTTTTTAAATGTAGATATCTAATCAAATACAAGTACTTCCAATAAGATGATTTTAAAAATGTTGATATTATAGTTCACAAGCTTTAGCAGGCTATGATGGTTAGAGCTTCTAGATGAGCACCTCTCACAGTTTTGGTCTCAGGACCTTTTACATTCTTAAAAATTGAGGGCCCCAAGGAACTTCACTTATTGGAGTTATATTTATTGATATTTACCAAATCATAAGTTATAACTCAGAAGTTTTAAAATATTTATTCATTTTTTAAAATGTAATAAATCTATACATGTTAATACAAATAACATATTTTTTGTGAAAAATATCTGAATTATCCAAAACACAAAAAAAGTAATGGTAAGAGTAGTATTCTTTTACTTTTTTATAAAAATGTCTAATGTCTAGCTTATACAAGATAGCTCGATTCTCATATCTGCTTCTGCATTCAGTCTGTCGTGATATATTGTTTTGGTTGGAGTATCTGAAGAAAATCCAACCTCACACAGGTACATAATTGGAAAAGGGAGGAGTATCCTTACAGCCTTTTCAGATAATTGTGATACACTTTTTTGCAAGTACACCAAAAACTGACTTAAAGGTTAGTTGCAATGTAGAAACTGAAACCATATTAATGAACTTTTCATATGCTATTAATTAAAATCCTTTTGTCTGTCTTTGTACTTTGAATGGATTTTTTACCTGTGCGTGGTTCTATAACAGTATGAACTGGTCATTTGGAAAATACTGGTTCACTGAGTTAATACAGATCTTTCAAATGTTGACACATTTCTAAGAATTGGGAGGCTGTCAAGGTCATGAAAATGCATATAAGTTTTCCACATTTTAATTTCTACTTGAAAGATTGAATTTTATCATTAGCAACAAATAACTGTTAGCTGTTTTCCTTGAAGTAACAGGCTCGTTTTGTTCATTTTTGACAAGATGTCTGCAAATATCCAAATTTAAATAAACAGTTTGTTAATTATTCTTTCAAGTAAAAATGGTGTTCCTGATTTAAAAAAAGGGGGCTGCTGATTCAGCTCACCACTCAGTCGCACAAGTACTTTTCCTTGTGACAACATCATACCTCAGTATGCAATAGAAATGCTTCATACGTACTTCCCATTTTAATAAAGTCAGTACTTTTTGCTACTTCAAGAAGGATAGTTTAAAGTGAAACTAGTTTTTTTCTTTTTCTAATGTGTGTGACAATGAAGGAACACAGTGACTATGAGTATGGTTTGATGCTATTTGCCTTGATTTGTGTAAAGGTGCCAGCAGTTTTACATTGCTTTTACATTATCAGAGGAAATATCAGCATTGTGAATAAGACAAATAACATCTTAATATTATGAAAAGTTCTGATGTTGGAGACCCTCTGTAAAGATCTTAGGGACCCCATGTATCCACGGACCACACTTTGTTAGATAAAAAGTGACAGTTATTTTTGTTCAGAATAACATGAGAGTGAATAAACTTGGCTGTTCCATTCTGTACACTTTTACTTCTCTGGAAAGGAAGATAATAAACTTTTGAACTAAATCTTTATTTGCTTTACTGTTTAATAGAAACAGTAAGTCAGAAACCAGATTTAAGAAAAAATAGCATGCTAGTTGTCATTAACTATGTTTATTCTTGAATGAGGCATTGATGGGTCAGTGGTAGAATTCTCACCTTCCATGCAAGAGACCTGGGTTCAGTTTCCCTCCAGTGCACCTCATGTGCAGCCACCGCCCATTGTCACTGAAGGCTTGGGTTCTTCTGTGATGTTGACAGGTTTCAGCGGAGCTTCCAGACTAAGATTGACTAGGGTAGAGGCCTGGCGATCGGCTTCCAAAAATGAGCTAGTAAAAACCTTATGGATCACAGTGGTCCAGTCTGCAACCAGTCATGGGGATGGCATAGGACTGGGCAGCATTTCATTCTGTTATGCATTGGATACTATGAGTCAGGGGCTGACTCAATGGCAGTTAACAACAACACACAGGGAATGGAGTCTCTGGGTAGTGCACATGGTTGACACACTCAATTGCTAACCAAAAGGTTGGAGATTTGATTCCACTCAAAGGTGCCTTGGAAGAAAGACCTGGTGATCTACTTCTGAAAAATCAGCCATTGAAATCTCTGTGGAGGACAGTTCTACTCTGACACACATGGGTTCGCCATGAGTTGGAATCAGCTCGATAACAACTTTTATTTTTTTAGTTTCAGATAAAGAAAAAGTTGAGAACAATTGTGTATTTTCACATCTTGTGGGGGAGGTCGGGGTTTCCTAGCCACTCTTACATTAGGCTTCAAGATGCAAGTTTTGCCAGGTTAACACTTGAACAACACTAGTTATAAGAAAATCCTGAGTGCACGCTCAATAGAATGCCCTAGTTTGAGTTAGGAAACCCTGGTGGTGTAGTGGTTAATTGCTACAGCTGTCAACCAAAAGGTTGGCAGTTTGAATCCACCAGGTGCTCCTTGGAAACTCTATGGGGCAGTTCTTCTGTGTCCTATGGGTCATTATGAGTCAGAATCAACTCGATGACAATGGGTAATGGGTTAGCTTGAGCTAAATGCCAGTATTTTACTAGATTTGGCTTTAATAACAGAATTCCTTTAATATGAGTAATATGCAAATGTTCCTAGGATATTATTTTTTAAGCTGTTGTTAGGTACCATCGAGTTGGTTCCGACTCACAGCGACCCTGTGTACAACAGAGCAAATCACTGCACGGTCGTGTGCCATCCTCATGATCAGTGTTATTCTTGAGCCCATTGTTGCAGCCACTGTCAGTCCATCTTGTTGAAGGTCTTCCTCTTTTTCGCTGACCCTCTAGGACTTAATTAATACTGCTGGTTATCACAATCACTTAAAGGAACTTTTTCCCCTTGTTGATTTACTTTTACAGTTTTTATCAAAGTAATACACAAAATTTATAAAGTCAGACAGAACTGGAAAGCTTATAACAGAAATCAGCAATCACCTGCCAGACCCCTCCTCATTCTTTAATTTTACTTCTCAGAGATAACCATACTTCTAGCACCTGTTTTGTATTTACTGCCCTATTTTTATATAAAATACTTACGCTACTCTTTTGATTTATACATTATTGACTTCCTCTTTGATAGATATAAATTTAGTTCTCTTATATACTCCCTCTACCTCCATTCTCATAGTATCATTGTATTACATTTTAGTGCATTTTTAATTCCCCCTGAAGATTGAGTTGAATGTCTTTCATTTGTGTTACTATTAAACCCATTGCCCTCTAGTCAGTTGCAACTCATAGGGACCCTAATGTTACCACTGGGCAATGGAAATTGTTACTTTCCTCTGTGATAGCAGAGTATTATAATTGCCTGTCATCATACCTGTATTGTCTCCTCTCTAGACAGAAGCTCATCAAAGGCAAGTACTGTTTTTTGTATATTGTTCATTTTTGTATATATCAGTACCTGGCACAGAGTAAGTAGCCCGGGTGGCACAGTGGTTAAGTGCTCAGCTGCTAGCCGAAAAGTGTGCTTCCATAAAGATCTCAGCCTTGGAAACCCTATGGGCCAGTTCTTCTCTGGGTGGCTCTGAGTCAAAATTAACTTGCTGGCAGTAGGTTTTGCACAGAGTAGGCATTTAATAATAGATAATTTTTGTTGCTGAATTGAAGTTTCTTAAGCTGACAGCTAAGATTTTTCACAGCCTGGCTTCTGCCTGTCTGTCTAGCCTCATTGCTAAGCCTGCCCTTTTTGCACCTTTTGTGCTAACCATACCATACTGCCAGTGTACACTTCTAGGCTCTCTGACTGCTCAGAGACTTCATTTTGCTCTCTTTGTTTCTTCTGTCTAGACTCCCTTCATTGTCTATCTGGAAAACTCAGCACATTCAAACCTAGATTGGATGTTGTATCCTCAGTGAAGTCTTTCTGGATCCCATGAGCAAAAATAATGGTTCTTTCATTTTAATCCCAGTGTTAACATTTAGTAAATTTATAGTACTTAGGAGATTGGGGTCTGTAATCAGACCTGGAATCCATTGTCCTTCCATCACTTATTTATTAGCTGTGTAACCTTGGGCAAGTTAGTTAATTTCTCCAAACCTCAGTTTTAAGATGGAAATAATAATTATTATGAGGATTTAAAAACACACGTACACGTGTGTGTGTGCAAAGCTCCTTAGTTCAGTATTTGACACATGCGTTAAGTGTTCAATAAATGTTAACTGTTACTATTAGTTATAATGCTTTAACTTGTAGATAGATGGTTATTGCTACACTTGTCTCCTGGATAGACTGAGTCCCTCAGTGTCAAGAACAGAGTTTTTAGTGATTTTAGCTCCACTTTTTTGTCACAGTGCCTGACCCAAGACTATATGGCTAGTTACTAAAGTATATAAAATAAGTGATTATCAATTTACTCTTTCTGGTTATTACTGTTTTACAATGACTTTCTTTTTCAACAACAACAACAAAAAGAGTGTATTTCCAGTGCCTTGTAGTGCTTGGCACATATTAGATCCTCAGTATATTATTAATAAACATATGAATAGTCTTAGAGAAGTGAAACTACTTACTGTAGTGTTTTCAGTGTATATTGGTCAACTTACCTATTGGTCTGTTCACCTACTTACGAAAGTATTTTTAGTGGCTTTGATTACAGATCACTTTAGTGATGAAAAGAATAAAAAGAAACACAGATTTGTTTTGCTGTGAATAATGTGGTGGTGATTTTTCTTTCCAGAAAAGAAATCCTGAAGTTCGACATGTAGATTTGGAGATACTGTAAATTTGATGGAATGAATCACCTTGTTGGGAGCACTGGGAACAGTTTGTCAAATCACTCTACAAAGCCACAGAGATGTCAGCCCCTTACCTGCTACCCCACACGAAGGAGTCAGCGCCATTCAGAAGCCGTTCTTTTAAGATGGAGGAAATAGTTTATGTAGAGGGCAGTTTAGCAGACCATAGAAGTAAAACTGATTACTTTTGAGAGACACACTACAAGGAGAATCAGTTTGGAAATCACGTATTTATGTTTCCATAGGGAACATTTCAGTTGCTTAAGTTGTTCATAATTTCTCATTTTAGCCTGTCAGGATGTATTGTACCTTACAATCATGTCTCCTTTCTTCACATTGTTAAAATAAGCGACATCCATAGGATTATGGTTTTGAATTTTGTTGCCTCTGAAGACTTCACTCCATCAAAATCTACCAGTCTTGAATACTCTAGCTAGGTCTAGATGTGTGGTTTTTAAACAGTCACTCCATTTCAAAGTCTGTCTTACAGAGTATGAACATTATTTCTGCATACCTGAGTGCAAAGAGGAACACTCTCCAAATGTAGTTGTCTGTAAATGTTCATTCCAGGAATGGCTTAGTTACTGAATTGAATGAAGACATTCAGTATACTCTTCAAGGCCATAGTAGTTGCCATTTTGTGATATTTCTTTTTTGCTTTTTTCTCCTATTTGGTTTTTTTCTAATTTTGGAATTATAAAATAACTCTAGATGTTTCCTTGGGCCAGTGTGAAAGGTGATTTTTGTTTTTGTTTTTTAACTGGCTTCAGCCATAATATGCATCTACTAGGACATAATGCGTTTATAAGCATTTTAATATTCTGTAAAAGGAACTAGAAATATTTATAATTTTTCAGACAGAACAGCATTTTATTTTTAATTTATTTAAAGTGAGGCACTACTTACATAAATCTGAGCTGTGGGATATTTCTTACTTTAAAGTGACCCCCAGAGAGGCAAGTGAATCTCTTATACTGAAATGTGTGTTCACAATTTTGTATAATGTCATAGTCAATAGTATGTCTATAACATGAGTTTCTTGCATTTACAAAATGGTCATTTACTATAATATATTGACTATAACATATTATTTAAGTAAGTAGCTTTCTAATAACCATAAGGTATCAAGGCAAAAAAAATTCAGTTCAGTAATTGAAAATTTAGTGGAGAATTACAGCTGTGTCCCAATTCACCAAAACAACTCATACACACTTGGAAATGTTCAGATAGCAGTGAGCATTATTCACAGGAGAGTGGTGTCTGGGTGGTATCTTTACTGGGTAAATGTGTGCTTGACAGGAGGACCTAACAATTCATGTGAGGTCAGTGTCTTAAAACTGACTTAGATTGAAGTTTATGAATGACAGCAAATTGTAATGCTGGAAACAAAAAATAAACATTTAATTAAAGGGGTTGTAATGGCAATTTTTGTTCTAGAAATGTCACTTACCAGAAGATTGTAAAAATTTACATTGGTGTACTTTTTTTTTTTTAGACCATTACAAAACATTTTGCATACTGCACATTTTAAGTGAAATAACATTCCAGTTTTATTTTTATGACATAAAAATAACTATAAAAACAGGATTACTTTTTAAAAAACTTTGTTTTTTACACATTATAATTCACTCTAGGCTTTCTGTCTTCTCCCTCTTTCCTGGCTGCCATCTGATATTCCATGTCATTGGCATCTGAGAAGGTACCAAAATTATATCCAACTTTGTCCAAATAAAATTGCTCTGAAAAATTTCACAAAGCAGGACAAATAATTCATTTTAAAAAAGAATATTAAGTTAATGTACAGAAGTTATTCCAAAGTAGTAAATTTTTTGAGGATTCCCTAAAAGAAGCCAATTCTTGATAATTTCTTTGAGTTTTGTAATCTGGTTTTTGGTTGAAGTCGTACGCATTCTTTAATGATAATTAAGGCTTATGTTGCTGTATTTTTTCCATTTCATTTCTGCATTGATATTTTAAATTTTTTGAGCAAAATTTGACACAAAAAAGTGCAGTATGTCTAGGAATTTGTTCATATGGAATCAGAAAATGTATGCCATCACTGGTTGATGTGTTTTTGAGACAAATTTGAATTTTAAAGCCAGGGAATTTAGGCCACCTTCTTTAAAAATAAGATAATATCCAGTTTTTGGGATTTCTTTGTTTTGTTTTGTCTCCAAATTAATGCTTCTTTGTGAAGTCTTGTTCTGATGCATAGCATTGGAGTATTTAAGCATAGAAACCTAAATATTTTCAAGGAAAATGTCTTTGTAGTAGAATAGTTAGAAAAGTATGTTGAACAGAGGGGAGCAGTCAAGGGTCCATGACTCTTTCTTGGCCTAAGTTGAAATCTGGGAACTATCAAAGGCTAGGTATAGCTGCTTTCAGCTTTGGCTGAGAAGGGGTGTATAATCAACTGTAAATTGCAGGCTCATAGCTGTGTAAGGCACATTTTTACAGCATGAAAGTGGGAAGATGAGGGATAGAGACCTATTTTAAGTAGACCATGGTAGCCAATAGTACCCAATTCCAAAGAGGGATGTTTCATGGAGGAACCTGTGAGAAAACATCAAATTGAAAAATTTTTGAAAAATTTCAGAAACAAAGTTAATCCTTGTATACCCTCCCCACTCACACGTCGCTCAAAATAACAACGTGACGTAAGACTTCAGTTTGTGGTACATGGTTTGCAGTGTTACCTTAATTATAGATACCAAATTATAATTTGGGTAATGCGTTTTGCTAAAATTATACCATCTAAAGGAATGGCTTACGTTTTAAATTTGATAACTTTTTCAGGTAGAATGTTGGGAACTATAGAAAATTGCACAGACTTTTGGAATTTGTATTATCTCACGTAGATTGTGTTCGTCAAGCTTTGGCAGCATTTCTTTTAAGTTTGATGACCCCTAATTTGCCAAACTGTCAGAAGTCAGTGAGGCAAAGAGTTGATGGTAAAATATTGATTCAAAGATTGTTTCCTCTGAATCCCTCATCCTGTCTCTGAAATGGAACTTTGGAAGGCATTTATATAAAAGATAGGTCTGACAGCCTTCATTTTTGCATTTACGTTTTCTTGTATCCATAGGCTTGGTTTTATGGAAGAAGAAAATTTTCATTTCTTTTACATTGTGTTTCATCCATCTGATTTAACTGGCAGATTAAGATGGTCCTGGCCCCACAGGATGCTTTTTTCCTTAATAAATGTCATATGTAAATAGGACCATCTCACTTACTAGTTTGGGTTTTTTTTCCCTGTAAATAAATGTCTGTTAAACAAATGCTTTACCTCATGTGTTAAGAACTAAACTGTGTGATCTGATACATTTTACCTTAAAAATCATGCATATGCTTTTGAGCAGAGTATGTTATTGAGTATGCTTGTTAGTTTGTAAGGTTTTCCTGGTTTTACACAATCAAAGTATAGCAACTGTTAATCCTTTTATAATCAGTTTTTAGTACAAAGAGAACTGTTATTATTATACTGTTAGAATATTGTATATTTGGTAAAACACAAATCCAAAAAGTTACATCCTTTAGTGATACATATTATTACATTTCGACAGAACTAGATTAAACATTTTAATTAGGTTTGTTAAAACAAAAAATTTATTAAGCCAATAATAGAGATTGAAGTTTATTGAATATACCATTTGTAAATCAGGGTAACATATCTACTGGAGTGTCAGAAATGTTCCGAAGATGAGAAGAACTTCCAAAATTTGTATGCCAAATTTTATCATTGGCATTGTCATGGGAAAAAGGGTGGGAACAGAACTGGTAAAACAAATTCGTGGTCAGGAAGGATTTTCATGAGCATTGTCTTGAAGAACAATTAAAATAATTACTGATTTACTCTAAACAGCTCCCAGTCTGACCGTTGGAGTCTCTGTTTCACAAAGCTGACTTAGTTCTTCAAAGAGCACAACACCCAAAGCAAAACAGTCTTAATAGTTTATTTGGACCATCGTTTGACTCAAAGGTGGCTTTTGGGAACCAGTTTTTTTTAGGGCTCAAGGTTCAAAAGGACACCCAAAGGCAGTGGCCTATGTGCGTTACCCCAACTTCCATGAAAGCCAAAAATCTGGATTCCAGGAGAATTAAAACTCTTGTCGGGTTATTTCTTTATGTTGGGATGTGCCTATATAGAACATTGAGAGAAAAAAATACAAAAGAAAAAAAATCAAAAGCTACAACCTAGAGCCTGTATTGGAATTCAAGTTGAATTCTAGACTAATGCTGTAAGAATTCCAACTGTATGTTCTTTTTCAAGAGAAACTGAACCAAAGTAATTATTCCAAGTGACTGTCTATTTCTAGAGGGTAGAGTATCCTCCCCAAATTCAAAACTTATTGAAAATAGAAGCAGTATAGTTTACAATTTGCAAAGCAAAATACAGAGTTGTGTGTCTTTAAACAGTTTCTGGAGGTTTTAAGATAAATTTAAAAGTAAAGAGAAACATATTGTCTTAGTTATCTAGTGCTGCTGTAACAGAAATACCACAAGTGGATGGCTTTAACAAAGAGAAGTTTATTCTCTCATCGTCTAGTTGGCTAGAAGTCCGAATTCAGGGTGCCGTCTCTAGAGGGAGGCTTTCTGTCTCTGTCAGCTCTGGAGGAAGGTCCTTGTCTTCAGTCATCCCTTAGTCTAGGAATTTCTCTGCCCAGGAACCCTGGGTCCAAAGGACGTGCTCTGCTCCCGGCACTGTTTTCTTGGTGATATGAGGTCCCCCTGTCTCTCTGCTTGCTTCTCTCTTTTATCTCTTGTGAAATAAAAGGTGATGCAGGCCATGCCCCAAGGTAACCCCTTGTATATTGGATCAGGGATGTGACCTCAGTAAGGGTGTTACATCCCACCCCAATCCTCTTTAACGTAACCTAATCTTGCCTCATTAACCACAGGCAGAGGTTAGGATTTACAACACACAGGAAAATTACATCCATCACAGAATAGAGGACAACCACAAAATACTAGGAATCATGGCCTACCTGACTTGACATATATTTTGGGGGGACACAATTCAATCCATGACACATGTCATTATAATAGCTGTTAAAGGGTAATTTGAGCTCTTTATGCAGGCACCCTTCTAAGTGTTCTACATATATTAACACATTTAATCCTCAAAAGCAGCCAATAAAGTAGGTACTGTTATTCACATTTTTGTAGACGAGGAAACTAAGATATAGGAGTTATATAACTTGCCTGAATTCACTTAGCTGTTTAAGGGCAGAATTGGGATTTGAACTCAAATAGTCTGGCTTCAGACATGGACATTCTGCTGGCATACCTGAGCAGAAGAGCTCGAGGTGAGAACATACAAAAAGCAGAAACAAGATATTTTATTATGATAAAGTCAGAACAGCTAGCCAGAACTAACTTGGGCTGCTTGGGATTGAGTGGGGGTTGGGGTTTTATGGAAGCTGAGGCATCCTCTGTTACTTCTGAGATTTACTGTTAAGCATTAGTTGCAGGAAACCTCACAGATGTAGCCAGATGGTATTTAGTTCAACTGTCAGTCATTGCTTTAAACTATGTAGGAAAGAAATTTGGAGGAAGGTGTGGAAATCAGCATAAATTAAAAAAAGTTTTCAATTTGTTTTAAAATTGTATTTGAATAGATGAAACATTCACATGATTGAAAATTAAGAATGTTTACACCTACTCTTCACTTAGCGACTATCTCATCTGACATTTTGCATTTACAGTAGTAAAAAATCTGCTGAGTATTTTGCACATTAATGACCCTGCCGACCTGCACACCCTAGCTGTACACATCTTACCCAGGGTGTGCAGAGGGAGGAGCGACACCAACCTCAGGATATTTAACCTCAGTCTGAACCTGGAGGGCACTCGACCATCTGGCGCCTCCTGGCTCACACCTCCCTCCCTCTTCTCAGCTCTCTTCTGGTGCACCCCACCCTCAGCCCTGTGCTCACCTTACACAGACACTGGCAGATACCATGGGTGGGGTGCAGGTGGTGGGCAGCTCCTGCCTCTGCAGAGCCACGCCCTGGTCGAGGCTGCTGCAAGCCACTCAGCCCACACTCCCTTGCTTCCCACACTGAGTACACCATGGACTCCAGTTGGAACACTGGGTGGCCGAGGACACCCGACCGGCAGCCCGCAGTAAAGATTCAGATACCAGTCAGCCGAGCGAGAGTGGGCCTGTGACCACCACAAGTACAGAGGACCCATGACAGCCAAGCTGGGAGGGCTGGGGCTAGGGAGGAGGGGAGGCCAGGGCAGGGAATCACAACTTTAACATAATGCCAATTTTTGCATAACAGCCTGGTCTTTGGATGTTGATAAGTGATGAGTGAGTGTAGATACATATTCTCTCCAAACCTTGACTCCTAGCTACCCGTTTCCTTTTCCCAAAGGTAGCTAATGTAAATTACCGCTTCTGATGTATCCTTACAGAGATATTTGATGTACCTACACATACATATGCATATAAGTGTATTACGTATATTACCCCTTTTTTTTACACAATTGGTAAGATGCTGTATACATTAATGAACCTTTTAATTTAAAGCACACCAATTTCCAGAGTTTTATGTTTACTGAAAATTACTACACCAAGAGGATGTAACACAATGTAGTAGTGTGCTGTCCTATCCTATATGGTAGCTACTAGCAAAATGGGGCTATTTAAATTGTTTAAATTAAATACAATTTAAAATTCACTTCCTCAGTTGCATTAGGCATATTTTCATGTGTTCAGTAGCCCTATAAGCCTAGCTCTACTGTGTTTGACAATGCAGATACAGAACATTTCTGTCATTGCAGAAAATTCTTTTGGACTATGCTGGTATTAAAAAAAAAAAAAAAAAAAACCGTTGCTGTTGTCACTTCCTACTCATGCTGGTATTAACCTGTTGCCATCGAGTTGATTCTGACTTGTAGTGACCCTATAGGACAGAGTAGAACTGCACCACAGGGTTTCCAAGGAGTGCCTGGTGGAATTGAACTGCCGACATTTTGGTTAGTGGCCATAGCTCTCAACCACTATGCCACCAGGGTTTCCTCATGCTGGTATAGTGAATTAAAATAGTCCCAACCTCTCTTTAAGGAGCCCTGGTGGCGCAATGTTTAAGCACTTGGCTGCTAATCAAAAGGTTGGCAGTTTGAACCAACCCAGCACCTCTGCAGGAAGAAGACCTGGCCATCTGCTCCCATAAAGCTAACTGCCTAGAAAACCCTATGGGGGCAGTTCTACTCTTTCACATGGGGTCTCTATGAGTTGGAACCAACTTGACAGCACTCAAAAAAAAAAAAACTTTAATATTTGAAAGCATCTTTAAACTACAGAGTACAACAAAATCATGCTTGTTTTTTCTTGTTAGGCAGAAGGAGGGAAGTAAATTGTAGCTTGCCTCTTAAAAGTGTGTTGATAGAAGTAAATAGTTCCTGGGCTATAATTTAAGGCTTCTGACTAGGTAGTGTTACTCTGAACAAGTAAATTTCTCATTTGACGTAACATTAGGGAGCAAGTCAACTCTTTTTAAAAAATGTTCTTGATCAAAAATTCATATCAAGATTGATAAATTATATGATTCTGAGGCTTTGTTGAACATCTCGTACTCTATTAGAAGTAGAAAGAAAGTTTCATTGAAGGGAGTCTATGGCTATAGCTGGGCAACACAGGGCAATCTCACCAAGTGCTCCAAAGTACAGAAAATGAGAATTTTTATACATGAGAAATCTCAGGGAAAGAGTAACCACAAACTGTATCAGTTAATCTGCAGACTTCCTGGAACCAGCCCGCACAGGCATTTTTCTCAAGGACAAAGAGCCTTTAGTGCAAAATATTCTTTCCACGTAGAATATTTTTGTCACAAGCTTCTTGGAAACTTCTGATCACAACCTTAAGCACATACTTTCAAGAACAAACACAAGTGTCTGCCTCCTTCCCAGTTTGCCTGAGAGCAACCAAGATTAACCCCTTTCTGCATGCTTTGTACGAGAGCCTTGGTTCTTTGAGAATTGTGTGCACACTTTCCCCTCTTTTGAGTGAGCCTCCACTAGGGGGTGCTGATAACCCACAATGGAGTAGCTTTTCTTCTGCAAGGGCTTCATTTATTTCTCAAGAGGTCTTGGTATATATGAACTGTTTTCTTCACCCTACTTTAGCTAATATGCCTCATTTTCAGGGTGAGATGATTGTCACGGAGAATGGCAGCAGGTAGGGCCACAGTGGAGGAACAAACTCAGACTGGATCAAACAGTAGAGGACAAAGTTGAGTTCTCCAGGGAAAATAAAAAGGGGTGCTACAGGTTGTGAGCTTCCTCAAAATAATTCTCTGCATAGTAAGGGGGGTCCTATTTTGGTTACAGGCATCATATAGGCAGTTCATAAAACAGTTGACAAAACCTACAATGATTATTACAACAGTTAAAAGAATCAATGTGGTTTGTAGGATAGAGTGTAACCGAGAACAACTACCATTAGGTAACCAACTAAACATGTCTAGGAAAGGAGTAGCAGGCATAGGAGGTACTGAATGGGGAGCCATGTAGCCTTCCAGTGAATTTTTGTAGTGTCTTGTTCTATTTCTCCTGATGTATTTGCCCAAGCACAATAAGAGCTGTTAACAATAGCACAAACTCCTCCTTGTTGAACCAAAATAAAATCAAGAACTATTCTGTTATCTAGTACAACCTTAACTAGGGAGTGTGGAGATTTCTGTTGAGACGCCATCCTGTCTGCAATACCATCAACAATTTGAGCCATAGTGGCAGATAGATTGTGGATGGACTTTTCAAGTTGAGGGATGCCATACCAGGGTAGAAAGGCTTGAAGGAATACCCATCCTAAACTAGGTTTTTCTGCTACAGGATTTTGATATTTTATTTGATATGTCCATTTTAAAGGATCTGCATCTCTTCTATTGTAAGAACTTTCAAATCAGCAGTCCAATGTATATTTTCATTATAAGAATGAATATCCAAAGGGGCACCTAAAAGACCCAACACGCACTGGCCTGTCAGTTTCCATCTATGTAAACAGGGTAATGCTCAAGCATAACGTTGTCCCTTGGGTTGGGTGTTATAGTAGTTGGATAATCCGATCCCCTACATAAAAATACATACCCATAGGGTGCACAAATCATACCTATCTTAGTGACATTGTGCAGAGAAGGGATAGTTGAATTGACTTGTTCAAGCCAGTTCTTTGTTAAGGAATTATTACAAATAGACAGTCATTCTAACCCTACTTAAAAAGGTGTAAGTAATTTAATACAATCTCTTTTATTTGTGGTATTACTTGCCATACAATCTGAGAAAGGCTTTATCCAGTGTCTAGTGGGTCTTGGGAATGAAACCAGAGAATCTACCTAGCAATTAGGGAAAAAAATGCCCCAAATGGCTTCAGAACAGTTCTTGGTAAAGATTTAGTTAGGTTAAAACATGGTACCTGAGAGTGGGATGATAACCCAGGAGATGCCGTAATCTAACACGTAAGGTATGTTTAAAGGTGATATTGGGATTAACTGTAGCATTAGGCACAAGGCTATAATCTAATATAGGGGAGGCTAATGGATCTGAATTTTCATGTCTAGACTGTGGATGGGGTGTCATATCCAACAATTGGTCAGATTGCTGGCACTAGCTACTGATTGAGCTAGTTTAACAAAAGCATTTTCTCTCCAAGCATTAGAAAAAATTACAGGGAATAGAAAAATGAAGTTGAAATAGATTGTCATGTTGAATAAAATCTACCAGGGAATAAGACAAAAGGTATGAAATGAAGCCAATAAGATAAGGATAGCTACAATTATTAAGCAAAGTCCAAGAATTTCAGCAAGTTGCATGGTATCTTGTTCCATGATATTGGGATTAGCTGTTTACCTCAGTTGTTGGCTTCTGGCAGATGGATCATTTAAATGTAATTTTTAAATCTCCAGAGGACTGACTAGTCCAGGAAGCTACCTTAGCTCACTTAAGCTGGGACAGATGGTCCAAGGATTGACTCCTTCTAGTTTTGCAGCACAAAGGTTGGTGAGGAGGGCGAGTAGAGTTCCTTCAAATGAGGTTCCAATGAATCCTTTAATTGATGTCTCCTCCAATATACATAGTCTCCTGGAGTGATGTTAGGCAGGTTTTGGGAGTCTGGTTTCTGTTCATCAAAGGCTTCCCAAACCTGCCAATGACATTCTTTAGGGTACTGGATTAAAGATGGACAATATTTTAGCAATTCGTGTTGAGCAATATTGGGGTCAGCAAAGACAATGTAAGGAAGAGCCATAGGTCTTCCAGTGACTATTTCATAAGGGGTGAGTTTATGGGATCCAAATGGTGTGGACCTTAGATTTAAAAGAACCAAGGGAAGAACCTTAGTCCATGTTAAACATAAAGCTTCACAAAGTTTTGCTATTTGTGTTTTTGTTATTCCATTAGTTCTCTCTACTAAACCAGAAGACTGAGGATGATAGAGACAATGAAGTCTCTGATGAATGGGGAAAATTAAGAATAGTTCTTGGGTGATATGACTAGTGAAGTGAGTTCCTCAATCACTACAAAGAGTCTTTGGTGCCTCCAAGCATGTATAATATTCTCAAGAAGTTTCTTTGCTACAAAGGCTTCAGAAGCATGACAGCAAGGAAAAGGTTCCACCCAATGTGAAAATCTACAGATCATTACTAAAACATATTTATAACCATTTGAGGGTGGCAGCTGAATAAAATTTAGCTGCCATTCAAGCATAGGCCCAGAGGGTAAGCGGTATTGCTCAGGCAGGACTTTGAAATGTGTCCTGGGGTTATAGCAAGGACAAATGGGACAGTGAATAGCAATGTGTTCAGCAGCTTCAAAAAACTCCCCCCCCCCAATACTTTTTTAAGGTTTCAATAATCTTATCTCATCCTGCATAGGAACCTTCATATAAGGCTTACATCATAAGGACATGCAAAAATTTGGGTAAGGCAGGTTTCTTATTGGGCCCAATCCACAACTTAATGACAGGATCCTGGGAGCAGCCTGCTTTCCTCCAAGTCTCAATTTTATCAGTTTCGACTAGTTACTTGTGTTTTAAAAGTTTCTCTAAAGTTAATTCATGAACGTTGGAGTCATTGCTAGGCAAATTTGAGAAGTTTCTCTTTTTGTTCATCATTAATGTAGAAACAATTCGAGAGGTAGCTTATTTGGCTGCCCTATCAGCAAGATTATTCCCTCTGATTTCTTCAGTTTGGGATACTCCTTTTGGTTGATAAGTGTGATGGTTAAGATTGTGTGTCGACTTGGCTGGGCCATGATTCTCAGTGTTTTGGCAGTTGTATAATGTTATGACCACTTCCCTGTTGAGATTTGATACGTGATCACCCCCATGATGGGATCTTCTGTGAGTGGTACCAGTGGGGGTGGAGCCTGTGGTGGCTCACTGCTCCCTCAGCCTTCATCTCTCCACCCTCCACCACCTAGTCCTTCCTGCTCTCCTTGCCAGGGTTTTTGTTTGTTCTAGATCCTGCAGCAGGCTCCTGTTTGTCTGACCTCCAGTTCTTGGGACTTGAGCTAGCAGCTTACCTGCAGTCTTGCCTGCCAATCTTGAGATTCATCAATCTTCACAGCCTGCAACAGCCCTGCTGTCTGGCTTGTTGATCTTGGGTTCATCAGCTACATACGTACCTGAGGCTACGTGAATCAGCAGAAGCCTGCAACCGCCCTGCTTTCCAGCCTGCTGATCTGGGGTTTGCCAGCGCCTGCAGCTACGTGAATAAGGAGAATCCTCTTTCCTGCCCCATGGACTTGGGACGTTACAGCCTCTAAAAACCATGTGAGCCGTTTCTTTGATATAAATTTCTCTCTATATATATAGATATACTTTACTGGTTTTGCTTTTCTAGGGAACGCAGCCCAAGACAATGAGCCTGTATTTTGATTACAGCAATTTCAGAAGGGAACAATAGGGCATCAAGGAGATCTGCTACTAAAGCTCCATTTTTTATGGTATTTCCAGAAGAGATCAAAAAGCCTCTTTGTTTCCATAACATTCCAAAATCATGGACAAGCCTAAAACATTATCTACTATTCATAAAAATGTTCACTGACTTTCCAGAAGCAATTCTGCAGGCTCTAGTGAGAGCAGCTAATTCGGCTTGTTGGGCTGAGGTGGCTTCAGGGAGGGCCTGACTTTCAAGAACCTCAGTAGAAGTTGTAATGGCATATCCAGCTTGATAGTGAAAGCTAGTAGGGTCAGGTCCCAGATAGGAGCCATCTACAAACAAAACTAGATCAGGATTATTTGGCGGGGGGGGGGGGGGGGGTCTCCTTTAAGTCTTTTTGAGGGGCCAAAAGTTGCTTGGTTAAGTCTAAACTATCATGTATAGGATAGCTGTTCTCATTAGTTATGGGGAGAAGAGTGGCTAGGTTTAAGCAGGCCATGGAGTGTAGTCTAATATTAGACGCAGCCAGGAGGAGAACCTCATAGAAGGTGAATCTGCTGGCAGAAAGATTGTGTCAGGGCAGAATTAAGTAAAGCTGACACAGCATGGGGTACATAAACATCTAAAAATTTCCTAATACCACATCTGCAGTGGTTTCTATTAGCTTGAAGTAGTTTCTACTAGCTTTGAAGACAGGATATTCCATAGCTATGAAGTGAAGCTACAGATTATAATTCTTACAGGTCTCTGTTGTCTCCTGTGATTTTGTGTAAGGACACCCAAAGCATTTCTGGATACGTCATGCACAAATAAGGAGAAATCTAAGTGGTAATTAGGAAAACCCAAACCGGGCATTTTCATCAGGGCCTTCTTTAATTGAGTTACAGCCTCTTGACCTTCTAGTGCAAGCTGGAATGAATCTGGCTCAGAGGTTTTCAAATATTTATTTTATATAAGGGTTGAGTCAATAGTCAATACTTGGGTGGTGTGATATTAATGCTATTGTTCAATAATTTCCACATTCTGTTGGATCACTTTTCTTTGGAATAGGCACAAATATGCGTCTCTTCCAGTTTGTTGGCCAGGTAGCTGTCTTCCAAATTTCTTGACATAGATGAGTGAGCACTTCCAGTGCTGCATCCATTTGTTGAAACATCTCAATTGGTATTCTGCCAATTCCTGGATCCTTGTTTTTTGTCAATGCCTTCAGTGCAGCTTGGACTTCTTCCATCAGTACCATCAGTTCCTGATCATATGCTACCTCCTGAAATGGCTGAATGAAGACCAATTATTTTTGGTATAATGACTCTGTGTATTTCTTCTGTCTTCTTTTGATGCTTCCTGCATCAATAGAATCCTTCAATATTACAGCTCAAGGCTGGAATTTTTTCTTCAGTTCTTTCAACTTGAGAAATGCAGAGTGTGTTCTTCCCTTTTGGTTTTCTAACTCCAGGTTTTTGCATATGTCATTATAATACTTTACTTTGTCTTCTGGTGCCACCCTTTGAAATCTTCTATTCAGCTCTTTTACTTCATAATTTCTTCCATTTGCTTTATCTAGTCAACATTCAAGAGCAAGTTTCAGTCTCTTCTGACATCCATTTTGGTCTTTTCTTTCTTTCCTGTCTTTTAAATGACCTCTTGCTTTCTTCATGTATGATGTCCTTGATGTCATTCCACAACTCATCTGGTCTTCAGTCATTAGTGTTCAATGTGTCAAATCTATTCTTGAGATGGTCTCTAAATTCAGGTGGGATGTACTCAAGGTCGTACTTTGGCTCTCGTGAACTTGTTCTAATTTTCTTCAGCTTCAACTTGAACTTGCATAGGAGCAATTGATGGTCTGTTCCACAGTTGGCCGCTGCCCTTGTTCTTACTGATGATGTTGAGCTTTTCCATTGTTCCTTTCCAGAGATGTAGTCGATTTGATTCCTGTGTATTCCATCTGGAAAGGTCCATGTGTATAGTTGCCATTTATGTTGGTGAAAAAAGGTATTTGCAATGAACAAGTCATTGGTCTCAAAAAATTGTATCATGCAATCTCCGGCATCGTTTCTCTCACCAAGGCCATCTTTTCCAACTACTGATCCATCTTCTTTGTTTCCAACTTTTGCTTCCAATCACCAGTAATTATCAACACATCCTGATTGCATGTTCGATCAATTTCAGACTGCAGAAGCTGGTAAGTATCTTCAATTTCTTCATCTTTGGCCTTAGTGGTTGGTGTGTAAATTTGAATAATAGTCGTATTAACTGGTCTTCCTTGTAGGTGTATGGATATTACCCTATTAGTGACAGCATTGTACTTCAAGATCGTTCTTGAATTGTTCTCTTCGACGATGAATGCAACAACATTCTCTTCAAGTTGTCATTCCTGGCATAGTATACCATATGATTGTCTGATTCAAAATGGCCAGTACCAGTTCATTTCAGCTCACTAATGCCTAGGAGATCGATCTTTATGTGTTCCATTTCATTTTTGACAATTTCCAATTTCCCTAGGTTCATACTTTGTACTTTCCACGTTCCAATTATTAATGGATGTTTGCTGCTGTTTCTTCTCATTTTGAACCGTGCCACATCAGCAAATGAAGGTCTCGAAAGCTTGTCTCGACCTACATCATTAAAGTCAACTCTACTTTAAGGAGGAAGCTCTTTCGCAGTCTTGTTTGAATGCCTTCCAATCTGAGGGACTCGTCTTCCGGCACTGTATCAGTCTTCCTCTGTTATTCATAAGGTTTTCTCTGGCTAATTCTTTTCAGAAGTAAACCACCAGATCCTTTTTCATAGTCTGTCTTAGTCTGGAAGCTCATCTGAAACCTGTCCGCCATGGGTGACCTTGCTAGTATTTGAATACGGGTAGCATATCTTCCAGAATCACAGCAACAGGAAAAGCCCCACAGTATGACAAACTGACAGAAGCATAGGGGGAGAATATATTAGACCATATTATTTCTCTTCTCAGAACCCTCCTAATACTTCTCATCTCACACAGAATAACAATGTTCCTAGAAGGCTTGCAATGTCCTCCATGATAATCTCACTGCTATCTCTCTGACCTATTTTCCACATTCCTCACCCTGCTCCAGCCATGCTGGAGTCCTTTCTGTTTTTCATACAGCCTGAACATGCTCTCAACTCAGGAGCCTTTGCACTGCCTGGAATACTCTTTGCTCTTCCACAGCCTGCTTCACTTCTTTCAAATGTCTGCTCAAATTCCACCTAATCAGTAAAACCTTTCCTTACCACCTTATATAAAATAGCAAATCATCTCCACCCTCCACTCCCCAAACCACTTTCCATGTTTTCTTTTTGACCATAGCACTTAACTATTGTTGTTGCTGGTTGCTGACAAGTCAGCTCTGACTTGTGGTATAACAGAATGTATAACAGAATGAAACATTGCCTGGTCCTGTGCCATCTTCATGATCTTTGATATATTTGAGGCCATTGTTGTGGCTATTGCATCAACCTGTCTCACTGAGTGTTTCCCTTGTTTTCGTTGACCCTCTAATTTACCGAACATGATGTCCTTTTCTAGTGACAATGGTAGGAAAAAAAAAAAAAAAAGGAAAGGAAAAAAAGAAGAGTAGCTGCTGAGGCTGCTTATGTTACAACCAAAAACCTCATGGGATTTCGTTCTTTTGTTTGGAGGTTTAGGCTCATGGTTTCATGGGACATCCCAGTTAATTGGCCTAATAACGTGTTTAGTTCTTCTGTTCTACCTCCTAGTTTGTTGTGTAGTGCCTGGGGTCTTAAAAGCTTGCATGTGGCCATCCATGTCACACCAATTGATCTTTATTTGCCTGGAGCAACAGAGGAAGAAGGAGAGTCAGGAGTAGGAGGAGGATATGGAATGTGTGACTAACTGCCTCCATGAACAACTTCCTCCTTTGCCATGAAACCAGAACTGGATGGTGCCTGACTACCATTACTGAACATTTCGATCAAGGATTCCATAAAAAAATCCTGATCCAAACGGGAAAAAAGCAGGGCAGAATTTCAGATTCTCATGGATTCCAGACTATCTGGAGCCATCCATGAAAGCTGGATGAACCCCTGAAGCTATGGCCCTGAGATAATCTTTAAACTTGAAACCAAAAATATCCCCTGAAGTCTTAAAACCAAACAATAGTTTAGCTTAACTAGTAAAAAATGTGTGTATTGAGCATTATGCTCTTTTAAGAACTATCTATATGGGATCAAAGTGACACTAGCAACTCGAAAGATTAGATTGGAACCTTAGGTGACAGTAAGTTTATGTTAACGGGGAAGGAACAACGCACAAATGGAGGGTGAGAATGGTTGCACAACTTGAAGAATGTAATCAGTGTCACTGAATTGTACATGTAGAAACGATTGAATTGGTGTATGCTTTGCTGTGTATATTCTCAACAACGAAATTAATTAAAAAAAAAAGAAAAAAGGAAACAAGACACACCATCTGTTATGGATTGAACTATGTCCCCAAAAAATATCTGTCAACTTGGCTAGTCCACGATTCCCAGTATTGTGTGATTGTCCCCCATTTTGTCATCTGATCTGATTTTCCTATGCGTTGTAAATGCTACCTCTATGATGTTAATGAGAAGCAGTTATGTTAATGAGGAAGGACTCAATCTACAAGATTAGGTTGTATCTTAAGTCAGTCTCTTTTGAGATATAAAAGACAGAAGCAAGCAGAGAGACGGGGGCCTTCATATCACCAAGAAACAAGAGCCAGGAGAATAGCGTATCCTTTGGACCTGGGGTCCCTGTGCTGAGAATCTCCTCAACCAGGGGAAGATTGCTGACAAAAATCTTCCCACAGAGCCGACAGAGAGAGAGAAAGCCTTCCCCTGGAGCTGGCATTGTGAATTTGGACTTCTAGCCTCCTAAACTGTGAGAGAATAAATTTCTGTTGGTTAAAGCCACCCACTTGTGGTATTTCTGTTATAGCAGCACTAGATAACTAAGAAACCATCCCTGAGTTTAAGGAGCATAATGGTTGTAGTTCTTCTACGGTAGATTTGTTCATCTTTCTGGCAGTCCATGGTAGATTCAATATTCTTCACCAACTCCAAAATCTGAATGCGTCAGTTCTTCTTCTGTTTTCTTTTTTCATGGTGCAGTTTTCACATGCTTAAAACTTACTGCCTATACTATATTTTATTCATTTGTTTTCTGTCTACCTCCACTAGAATGTAAGCTCCAGAACCTAGAATGGCAATTGATACATAATAGACATTCAAGAAGTATCTACTGAACAGTGAATGAATGTTTCATGTATGAGACTAGTCTCTAGAGGTATAAAGATAAACAGGACATAGACTCAATCTATGGAGGCACTCACAATCTAGGTAGTCAACAAGAAGAAACCCATACATATGATCACAATAAAACCCAAACTGAAAAAACTCGTTGCTGTTGCGTTGATTCTGACTCCTAGCAACCCTATAGGATAGAGTAGAACTGTCTCATAGGGTTTCCAGGAAGTGGCTGGTGGATTCGAACTGCCGTTTTTTTGGTTAGCCGCCATACCTCTTAACCATTGCATCACCAGGGCTCCAATGATCACAATAGAGTGTAATAATGTACTTATCAAATATCACTTAAGTGGATTAATATTAATAGTCACATATCAAAACCACATTTTTGAGATAGGCATTCTGATATGCTACTTTTAAAATAATTCATTTATTTTTGTTGTTGTTGACAATATACACAGCAAAACATACATCAATTCAACAATTTCTATAGGTACAGTTCAGTGGCATTGATAACATTTTTCAAGTTGTGCAACCATTCTCACCCTTCTTTTCCAAATTGTTCCACCCCCATTAACATAAACTCACTGTCTTCTAAGTTTCCTATATAATCTTTCAAGTTGCTGTTGTCAATTTGATCTCATATAGACAGATCTTACAATGCTCAAGGCAGACATTCTTTACCAGTTAAGCTAAACTATTTGGTTTTAAGAAAACTTCAGGGGATATTTTTGGTTTCAGGTTTCAAGATTATCTCAGGGCAATATTTTCAGGGGTTTGTCCAGCTTCCATGGCCCTAGAAAGTCTGGATTCCATAAGAATTTGAAATTAAGTTCTGTGTTTTCTCCCTTTTGATAAGGTTTCGTCTATAGAATCTTTGATCAAAGTGTTCAGTAATGGTAGCCGGGCACCATCTAGTTCTTCTGGTCTCATGGCAAAGGAGGCAGTTATTCATGGAGGCAATTAGCCATATATTCCATTTCTTCCTTCTATTCCTGACTCTCCTTCTTCCTCTGTTGTTCCAGGAACTGATATGCTATTAACTGGAGTCTGAATTAGGGTAACCTCTCTCTGGAGAATAGTTTTGCAGTAGGTATCTTTAAGATCCTAGAATATGTTCATAGCCTTTTTCCTTTTCTTTTGCCTTATAGGAACACAGCCTAAGGAAATAGAATTGCTTCATTATTTAAAAAAAAAATGTTTTTAATGTAGGAGTATAGTTAAACTATAATATATGTATAATGTAAAATATAGCACAGTCTTTTGAAGCATGTTTTTGAAGAATATATTTTGAAGAATAATGCAGCAAATGGCTTATGATAGAGAAAATGTTAAGAATATACACCCTGGAAGTGTTCCTGCTAAGGTTTGGAATTGGGATGGGAGACATCCTTTACTTTTTATTGTGATACTAAAAAATATTTTTATAAGCAGGTATTTTGTTAATTTCAAAACGTGCTTATGATTTTTAGTAAATAAAAACAAGATACATGGCTATATTTGGAATAATGCCAATTTTGTGTATATTGAAAAAGGATTGGAAAGAAAGAAATAATAACAATAGTCATATATGGGTAATTTTTTCTTTTCTTTCTTTTTCTACCACTTGGCAGATTTTCTACAATGACCTGGTCTTTTATAAGAAAAAAGATAATTAAAAAGGACAAACAAGCAATTCTTCAATCTTCTTGAGGTAATTGAAAATATGAAGTGTCATAAAACTAAGGTATAAGAATCCTTTAATTAGAAACTAAATTTTAATACCTCCTTTCAAGAGGAGGCAAGAATCAAAAGTTTTAAATGGAAAAGTCTGAAGATGAGCTAGTGTCTTTCAATTAGTTTTTAAACTTGGGTTTAATACCATTTGACTTCAGGAGTCTCCCATAGGAATCCTCCTATCCCACCCAAGTAATAGGGACAAATACTGTGGAACTCAACATGGTGGTGTGCTTAATTCTTTGTTTATATAATCCGAAGTGTTTATTAGAGAAGATGGAGGCAATCGTCCTATTAAACTCGAAAACTGTAAAAGAAATGTAAAAAACAGCCTTTCATTATTGCATTCCCTCAAGAAATATTTTTTCAGTGCCTATGTACTATCTCTTAACCATCAAGGTAGCAGGGGTAGCAATGACTCCTGAAGGAACTGCCTTTTAAGGCTAAACACAGAGAGAGTAGGAGCAGAGGGCTGAAGAGTGTTCTACGCAATAGGAACAGAATGTGTACAGAAATATGGCCTTTGATTTTCAATTGATAGCTCGGTCTAGTTAGGCTAATACAATTTTATTCTAACAAGAATAACAGTGCTTTTTGTGTGTGCATGTGATGAAAAATTTATATTTAGAATTAGCCAGCTGGACTCAGCTTAGATGATCCCAATTTTGTTGGCAACATCCAAAGCATCATAGTCAGGAGCTAGTCGAACCTATGTTGCCTTCTTCTCTTCATCAGACCTGATTAAGGTGCTGACCTTGGCCACATCAATGTTACAGAGCTTCTTCATAGCCTGTTCGGTCTGGTGCTTGTTGACCCTGACATCCACAATAAACACAAGTGTGTTGTTATCTTTGATCTTCTTCATGGCTGACTCAGTGGTCAGGGGAACTTGATGGTGGCCTTGTGGTCCAGCTTGTTTCTCCTGGAGGTGCTCTTCTGAGGCTATTTGGGCTAACTTAGGAGCCACAGTGTCTTGAATCTCTGGAAGGTGGATGACGTGCAGACCTTCTATTTTTTTTGTGGCTTTGGACACCTTTCAGGGGTCCTGGTGGTGTGGTGGTAAGGTGCTCGGTGCTAACTGGCATTTGGAACCCACCAGCTGTGCCACAGGAGGAAGATGTGGCAGTCTACATCTATAAAGATTACAGCCTTGGAAACCCTATGGGGCAGCTCTACTCTGTTCTGCAAGGTCGCTATGAGTCAGATTCCATGGCAACTTTTTTTTTTCCAGGATGCTTTTCAGCACTAAGGAGCCCTGGTGGTACAGTGGTTAAGTGCTCAGCTGCTAACCAAAAGGTTAGCAATTGGAACCCACCAGCTGTGGGAGTTCTGCTTATGTAAAGACAACAGCCTTGGAAACCCTATGGGGCTGTTCTAGTCTGTTCTATAGGGTTGCTCTAAGTCAGAATTGACTCCACAGCAACGGGTTTCATTTTGGTTTTTCAGCACTACCTTCTTTGCCTTCAACGCCATTGCTTTGGCTTCAGTTTGGGGAGGGGCAGGGGCTTTCTTCTTTGCTTTCAGCACCATCTTCCTCAGAGTATATTTTCATTCCTGAGAACCCTCTCCCCGAGTGTTAAAACAAGTTGTCTCTATCTTTCAATATCAAGTGAATTCTACTTTGTGGCATTTTTACTGGATCTGGAGAATCAAAATGGATAAAAGTCTCATGCCTATTTTGAAATGGTATATATAGTGTCTCTGGTAGTTCAGTATATTTAACTTATTTCCTCATAAGTGTGACTTCAAAGTATTGTTTTCTTGCTGAAGTTCTGAAATTGTGATTTATCTGTTCTTAGTAGAAATGTTAAATAAATCTGAGAAAACTCTAAAACCCATTTTTATTGTAATTTTTCTTATTGAATTTTAGATGTTGCTTTAAGATGATTTGGTAAAAGTTGAAAGGAAAGGTGGCTGTTAAACTCAGATTGAAGCAATTTAAAATTTTACAGGCAGTTGTATTTGATATAGAACTTCTCAGTTTATTCTAAGTTGGAATAAGTCTGGACCTGCAGAAGGAAAGAAATAGATGTCATAATGCTTTCCACCTTATTTTTTCCATGAAGTTTCCCTACTATCCGTAGCCCTGCAAAGTTCCCCCAGGTGTCTCCAGCTGCCTTCACTTTTCTGAGACCCAAGGGCTTGCTGGGTCTTGAAGATAGGCCTACTGTTGCAGTAGGACCCCCCTCTCAAAGCTTGGTAGTGTTTTTAAATTAAAACAGTTCAATTTTCTTATAAGTTATCTAATTTTTTAAAATACCTGACTCTGATACAACTAAACTTAGCTACAGTCTTTCCAAAGATTTACATTCCTAAAAACTTGCTCTAGAATTAACTTTATCCTAATAAAGCCATCATCACTGACTATTCTATTAGAAAAGAATTCTCTTATCTTCATTAGTTGTTTCATTGGTGTTATAAATTCTGTTGTCTCTTCATAGGATCAGCTAGGGCTAGCTTCTCAAATTCTAACCTGCATACATACAAATCACCTGAGAATCTTGTGAAAATGCTGATTTTCTTATTCAGTGGGTCTGGAGAGGGGCCTCAGACAGGATTTTTAACAAGCTCGAAGATGATGCCAAAGCTGCTGGTTTGTGGACCACACATTCAATAGGAAGGACTAAGACTACTTTCAGATGTCTGGATATGCGGCCTGCTGGTACAGGAATTTCTCATTTTTCCAACAGTTATATTTCTAAAGTCTATAGGTAGGTTTTGTGGTAGTAATATTGAAACAGTACTCTTTAAAGAAAGATCATGATGAATTCTTTTGTAAAAGAATGTATTCTTTTGGTGTTGTTCATTAACTTTCTAAAAAACTTTGTTGTAGTGAAAATGTGCATAACAAAACATACACCATCTCAACAATTTCTATATTCAGTAACATTAATTACATTCTTCAAGTTGTGTAACCGTTCCCACTGTCTTTTTTCCAAATCATTAAAAGAATGTATTCTTACCTTATTTATCTTTTGGATAAATCTGGAATTCTGTCCAAAGAATGACCATAAAATAATGTGAATAGTATTTTTCATAAATATTAAAGATCCACTACATGTTCCTTTAAACATAATCCCTTGTGAGGCTATAATCTTATCCTAACAAAGCTGCTGCCTTTAAAACATGTTTGGAACATCTGCTTGGGAGCTAGCTGCATTATTTGTGACCCATTTTTTTGAATATGCTTAATGATGGATATCTTCATCCTTTGAGGATAAATTTGATTCTTTTGGAAACAGTTAAAACTAGTTGGATTCAAAACTGATGAATATAGTGGGAGGGTAAGCTGGTTATTAGTATTTTGAGTTAAAAATAAGGAACACTATAAAGTAATAAAATTTATTTTGTATTTGTGGCTCATCAATTCATTTTTTAGGAGGAGCCCGATGCTATGAACATTGTTAAAATATATTCATTTCTCTTCAAAGTAATTATTAATTTGAAGAATAATACTCTCCTGAAGATATAAATTCTGGTATATTGCTTAAAGACATCATTCTCATTATTTTATCATCTTGACTCAGTTTACGTATTCTTAGACAACAACAAAAAAAATCAATATACTTGATATTATATAGTTACTTTGACTTGGGTTCAGATTCTTACTCTACTCCTTACTATAATGTGTGACCTTAGTCAAGGTGCTTAACTTTGCTGTGCTTCAGTTTCCTTGTCTATTGACTGGAGATAATAGCCTTACCCAAGCTCCTATGAATTAAATAAGATAACATATCTAAAGTACCACATTTTTTCACACGTAGTAAAATGCAAACAGATACTTGTACACCAATGTTTGCTGCAGCACTATTCACAATAGCCAAAAGTTAGAAACAACCCAAGTGTTCATCAACTGATGAATACTATACAGCCATAAAGAGAAATGAAATTTTGATACATGAACCTTGAAAATACTATGCTGAGTGAAATTAGTAAGACACAAAAAGAAAATTGTATGATCTCACTTGTATGAAATGTCCAGAATAAACAAATGCATAGAGGCCAAAGTCTATTAGCGGTTACCAGGCTTGGAGGAAGTACAGCCAGAATGCTCCTTAGAAGCATCATCTCACTTACTCTGGACACATCATCAGGAAAAACCAATAGCTAGAAAAAGATACCATGCTTGGTAGAGTGAAGAGTCAGCTAAAACGAGGGAAACCCTCCATGCAGTGGATTGACATAGTGGCTACAACGATGGGTTCAAACGTAGCAATAATTCTGAGGAGGGCGCAGGACTAAAGCAATGTTTCATTATGTTATACATGAGTTTGCCATGAGCCGACTGGAGGGCAGCTAACAACAGCACCATTTCCAGGGGCAGATGGGAGGGAAAAACGGGGGAGAAGGGTGTCATGGATTGAACTGTGTTCCCCCCAAATATCTGTCAACTTGGCTGGGTCATGATTCTCAGTATTGTATAATTTTGTAATCTGATGTGATTTCCTTATGTGTTGTAAATTCAATCACTATGATCTAATAAGATGGATTAGCGGCAGTTATACTGATAAGGTATATAAGGTGGATAGTGTCTTAAGCCAATCTCTTTTGAGATATGAAAGAGAGAAGCAAGCAGAGACACATGGGAACCTCACACAACCAAGAAAGCAGTGCAGGGCGGAGCGTGTCCTTTGGACCTGAGGTTCCTGTGCAGAGAAGCTCGCGGACCAAGGGAAGATTGATGACATGGACCTTCCTCCAGAGTCGACAGAGAAAGCCTTCTTCTGGAGCTGACGCCCTGAATTTGGACTTGTAGCCTACTGGACTATGAGAGAATAAACTTCTCTTTGTTGAAGCCATCCACTTGTGGTATTTCTATTACAGCAGCACTAGATGACTAAGACAGGGGGTTATTGCTTAAAGGTACAGAGTTTTTGTTAAAGGTGATGACAAAATTTGGAAAAGGATAGTGGAGACTTTTGCACAAAATGGTGAATATAATTAATATCACTAAATTGTACATAAAAAATGGTTGAAATAACAAATGTTTTGTTATAAATATTTTACCACAATAAAATTAAATTTTTTTAAAAAGTGACTTTGCAAATGGGATTAAGACTCTTGAGATGGGTAGGTTATCCTAAATTATCCAGGTGGGTCAATGTAATCATAAGTGTCCTTACATATGAAAAAGGGAGGCAGGAGAGTCAAAAGTCAGAGAAGGCGGTGTGACAATGAAAGCGGAGAACCAGAATGATGAAGCATGAGAAAGACTGGAGCGGCCATTGCTGGCTTTGAAGATAATAACATTGATTGGCCATGAGCCAAGGATTGTAGGCAGCCTCTAGAGGCTAGAAAAGGCATGGAAATGGATTTTGCCCCAGAGCTTCCAGAAGGAAAGCAGCCTTGTCAACATCTTGATTTTAGCCCAGGAGAACCATTTCCAACTTCTGGTCTTTAGAACTGTAAGATAGTAAATTGTTTAATTTATTATTGTTGGATGTTTTAAGGCACAGAAAAAAAAAAAAGGCAGAAATTGTTAGAGTGGATAAAAAAACAAGACCCAACCATAAGATTCCTATAAGAAATCCACTGTAAGTAAAAAGATATACATAGGTTAAAAGTAGAAAGATAGCCGCCATTGAGTCAACTCTGAATCATGTACAACAGCACAAAACGTTGCTGGCTCCTGTATCGCCTTCATGATTGCTGGCACGTTTGAGTCTCTCCTTTTAGCTATTGTGCCAATCTGTCTCACTAAAAGATTCCCTTGCTGGCCCTCTGCTTCACCAAACATGATGTTCTCTGTCTTAGTTTCCTAGTGCTGCTGTAACAAATGCTACAAGTGGGTGATTTTAAGGAACAGAAGTTTATTTTCTCACAGTTCAGGGGGCAAGTCCAAAATCAGGGCAGCGGCTCTAGAGAAAGGCTCTCTCTCTGTTGCCTCTCAGGGAAGATACTCTCTCAGCTTCTGTAGCCCCAGCGTTCCTCAGTTCCTTGGTGATCTCCGCACGGCAGCTATATTTACTCCATTTGTGCTTGCTTCTTTTCTATGTCTGATCTTCTCTTTTTATGTTTCAAAAGTCATTAGCTTTAAGACACACCCTACACTAGAATGGCCTCATTAACATAACAAAGAAAACCCTATTCCCAAATGGGATTACATCCACAGGTTAGGGGTTAGGGTTCCAACACATATTTTGGGGGGACACAGTTCAATTCATAACACCTCTTCCAGCAATGGTATTTAAAATACCAGTGGCATAGCTTCCAGCATCACAGAAACACATAAGCCACCAAAGTACAACAAATTGACAGATGAGTGGTGGAGGTTAAGGGTAATAGGATGGAAAAGTTATACCCTACTATCACCAATCGAAAGAAAGTTGGAGTAAATATATTAATAGCAGACAAAATAGATTTCAGAGCAAAAAATATTACCAGAGATAAAGAAGGATTTTTTCGTAATGACAAAGAGGTTAATTCTTCAGGAGGTCCTAACAATTCTAGGCATTTATGCATGTGAAAAACAAAGCTTCAGAATACGTGAAACAAAAACTGATAGTTACTAAAAGGAGAAATAGATAAACCCACACAATACTACTCTCTAAATAATTGATGGAACAAGTAGACTGAAAAATCCTTAAGTATATAGGCGATTTGGACAACACTATCAACCTAATTGCACCTGTCAGTGGAGGCTTGTGTGTTGCTATGAAGCTGAACAGGTTTTAGCAATTTCCAGACTAAGGTGAACTAGGAAGAAAGTCCTGGCAATCTATTTCTGAAAATCAGCCAATGAAACCTTGTGGACAACAGTGATCCACTCCACAGCTGATCATGGGGATGGTGCAGAACCGAGCAGTGTTTTGTTCTATTGTGTATGGGGTTGCTATGAGTCAGGGTCGACTCATGGAAGGATGGATGAATGGATGGCTTGCTGGAAGGAGGGAAGGAGGGAGGGAGGGAAGGAAGAAAGGAAGGAAGGAAGATAAAATGGGTGTTTGGCTTCAGATTCAAAAGGGAGATAGAAATGAAGTTTAAAAATGTTAGTTTTGGGGTGGTAATGAGAGCAGAAATGGACAAGAAACAATGTTTTTAAAGCTACTTTACAAAAGCAATGGATCATTATATGGTTGCTTATTTGTAAAAATAACTTTACATTAGGAACACATTTAAATGGCCAGATTTTAAATATTCTCCTCAAGTATTTTTATGGTTAGGCACTTAATACGTAGGCAAGAGAGATATCTGCTTGCAGGACAGATATTATTGCACAGAGTAACGGCACTTGAACAATTCCATTTGCTTTTCTGATTAGAGCAAAAGAGAGGGAGGGGAGGGCAGGAACATTCAGGGAATGATGTTGGTGGCTGAGTCTGCAGTGTGTGCCTGCTTGTAATATAAATGGGCAAGCATGTCTAGCTAACAAAATGGGAAGGATTTTTCTAGCACAGAATAATTATCCTTAAAATGTTTCTTTATAAATATTTTTAATAGTAAACCATAATGTTTTTTAAATTAAAGAATCTACCAGATTAAGGCTTGGCATAATTTTTGGGAATGTATGTGCATTAGTTTTAGGGTATTTTTGGGAGCAAAGATGCTTCATTTCAATGATGATTGTAGCACAATGCTTTTTTAATAGTAAAATTTCCATTTTTGGAAGAGGCTCATCCATTTGTCTTTCCAGTACCAACTTTCTAGACTAATACTTTGGGCATTTCTTATTTTCTCATGTTGTGTTGTGGGGTGACGTCTACTCAATTTTTGACTCACAGCCACACCATGTGACAGAGTAGAGCTGCTCCATAGGGTTTTCTTGGCTATTATCTTTATGGGAGCAGATCACCACGTCTTTCTCCCTTGGAGCCTCTGGGTGGGTTCGAACTGCCAATCTTTCAGCTAGCAGCTGAGTGCTTAACTGTTGTGCCACCACGTCCCCTTTTACTTTTTCATAAGTGATGGTAATTGCCTGCTGAATTTGAAGATCTCTAAATTCCTTCTACCCCTAACTTCTCAATTACTAATGACATTCAAAGAAACAGTTTCCCAAAGGACTAAAGGGCCACATGAACCAGAGACTACACCAGCCTGAGACCAGAAGAACTAGATGGTGCCTGGCTACCACCAATGGCCACTCTGACAGGGATCACAACAGAGAGTCCGGAACAAAGAGGGAGAAAAATGTAGAACAGAATTCAAATTCACGGAAAAAGACCAGACTTACTGGTCTGAAAGAAACTGGAGGAACCCGGGAAACTTTGGCCCCCTGACACTCTGCTAACCCAGAACTGAAACCATTCCCAGAGCCCTCTTTTTAGACATAGATTAGATAGGCCTATTAAACAAAAAATAACAGATGTGAGGAATGTGCTTCTTAGTTAAAACTATATACGAGACCAAACGGGCAACTCTTGTCCAAAAGCAGGATGAGAAGGCAGGAAGGGACAGGCACTGGGTGAATGGGCACAGGGAACCCAGAGTAGAAAGAGGAAGTGTGCTGTCACATTGTGGCGTTTGCAACCAGTGTCACAAAACAATATGTGTATAAATTTTTTAATGAGAAATTAACTTCAGCTGTAAACTTTCACCTAAAGCACAAAAAAAAAGAAAAAGAAATGGCTTCCCTTATACTTTTCACCAAGACGATATGCTTTATAAACGTTTATGTTCCCCGTAGATTTGTGAGGATTTCCCCATTATGTAACCTTAAAGAGAAATGTGAAAAGGTTAGGAAAAGTCTCAACCTTTACCAATTTTAAAGTTATCATATATTTCACACATCGCATAGATACTTTGTTTTTGACATTCTTCTGACAGTCTATCCAAAAATACACCAGAACCTGAAAGGGTAATTATTCAGTACAAATGTTAATAGAAAACACAACACAAGCCACAATCAAATGCAATTACTATTCCTTTCCATTGAATTGAAAATACTTCTGTACTGCAGAAGAAAGGAATGTTGTTGTTGACACACACACACACACACACACACACACAAAAAGACAGACTAGAAGACATCTTTTATGCCCCCGTTTCTTGTATCTCGGCAGGGTTTGGATTTCTCCCCTGAATCTGGTGGAGAGTGAAGGATCCCTGTTTTAAATCTCACTATTGCTAGGTAGGAACCCTGGTGGCACAGGGTTTAAGAGCTGGGCCACTAATCAAAATGTTAGCAGTTCGATTCCACCAACCGCAACTTGGAAACCCTGTGGGGCAGTTCTACTCTGTCTGATAAGGTCACTATGAGTTGGAATCAACTTGATGGCTAGGGGTTTTGTTTGGTTTATTGCTAGGTAAGGAGTCCCTGGGTGGTGCAAATAGTTAAGTGAAAGGTTTGGCAGTTTGAATCCACCCAGTGGTGCCTTGGAAGAAAGAGCTGGCCATCAACTTCTGAAAGATCACAGCCATGGAAAACTCCGTGGAGCTCAGTTTTACTCTGAAACACATGGGTTTACCATGAGTCGGAATCAACTCAAAGGCAACTGGCTTGGTTTTTTCGGTGATTTTTTTAGGTAAATTGGGAAAAGAACCTTGAATTAAAAAAAAAAGCCTATATCTGTAGTGACCTTTTCTGATCCCTCTGCTTCTACGCAACCATACAGCCTTCTTTTCATTATAGTACGTTTTCTTTAGTGGTATTCTTAAACATTCATATGCCTTGATGAATTTTAATTTTTAATACTAAAAAATACAAAAAGAATCAGGATTTATCTGGTTTATAAAATTTTTGTGAAATGATAAAGTTTATCCTAAAGCTATAACCTGAAAACTTGATTTGACCCGATTTATTAAAATTTGGTGATTGATAAGTACAAGGACTAAGTATATTCTATTTTAGACATATTTTATCCCACCTCACTTATTTTTTTATTGTGCTTTACGTGAAAGTTTAAAGTTCAAGTTAGTTTCTCATACAAAAATTTATACACACACTACTATGTGACCCTAGTTACTCTCCCCATACTGTGACAGCACAGCACACTCCTCCTTTCCACCCTGGATTTCCTGTGTCCATTCAACCAGCTCCTATCCCTTTCTGCCTTCTCATCTCACTTCCAGACAGGAGCTGCCCACCGAGACTCATCTACTTGAGCTAAGAAGCACACTCTTCACGAGTATCATTTTATGTCTTATAATCCAGTCTAATCTTTGTCTAAAGAGTTGGCTTTGGGAACGGTTTAAGTTTTGGGCTAACAGAGAGTCCTGGGGCCATGTCTTCTGGGTTCCCTCCAGTCTCAGTCAGACCATTAAGTCTGGTCTTTTCTCCTGCTCTGTCAGGGACTCTCTGTTGTGTTCCCTGTTAGGGTGGTCATTGGTGGTAGCCGGGCACCATCTAGTTCTTCTGGTCTCAGGCTGATGGAGTCTCTGGTTTATGTGGTCCTTTTGTCTCTTGGGCTAATATTTTCCTTGTATCTTTGTTGTTCTTCATTCTCCTTTGCTCCCGGTGAGTTGGGACCAACTGATGCATCTTAGATGGCTGCTCTCTAGCTTTTAAGACCCCAGACGCCACTCACCAAAGTGGAATGTAGAACCTTTTCTTAATAAACTTTGTTATGCCAATTGACCCGGATGTCCCTTGAAACCGTGGTCCCCAGCCCCCAGCCCCTGCTACTCTGTCCCTTGAAGTGTTTGGTTATATTCAGGAAACTTCTTAGCTTTTTGTTTAGTCCAGTTGTGCTGACTTCCCCTGCAGTGTGTGTTGCCCTTCCCTTCACTTAAGATAATTCTTGTCTACTATATAGCTAGTGAAAACCCCCTCCCTCCCCACCCTCGTAATCATCAAATAATGTTTTCTTCTGTGTTTAAACCTCTTCTCATCCGTTATGAGATGTTTTATTGTTATTCTTATTGTTATGTAGTATTCCACTGTGCAAATATACCATAATTTGTTTATCCATTTTTCCATTGATGGGCATCTAGGTTGTTTACATCTTTTTGCTATTGTGAACAGTGCTGCAATGAACATGGGTGTGCATACATCTATTTGTGTGATGGCTCTTATGTCTCTGGGATATATTCCAAGGAGTGGGACTGCTGCATCATATGGTGCTTCTATTTCTAGCTTTTTAAGGAATCGCCAAATTGATTTCCAAAGAGATGGTACCATTCTACCTTCTGACCAACAGTGTATAACTGTTCCAGTCTCTCCACAACCTCTCCAACATTTATTATTTTGTGTTTTTTGGATTAATGCTAGCCTTGTTGGGGCGAGATGGCATCTCATTGTAGTTTTGATTTGCATTTCTCTAATGGCTAATGATCGTGAGCATTTCCTCATGTGTCTGTTAGCCATCTGAATGTCTTCTTTGGTGAAGTGCCTATTTATATCCTTTACCCATTTTTTTAATTGGGTTATTTGTCTTTTGGAGGTTTTGCAGTATCTTGTAGATTTTAGAGACTAGACACTGATCAGATTTGTTGTAGCCAAAATTTTTTCCCAATCTGTAGGTTGTCTTTTTACTTCCTTGGTGGTCTTTTGATGAGCCTAACTGTTTGATTTTTAGGAGCTTCCAGTTATCTAGTTTCTCTTCTGGTGTTTGTGTATTGTTACTTATGGTTTGTATTCAGTTTATGGCATGTATTAGGGCTCCTAGTGTTGTCCTTATTTTTTATTAGATGATCTTTATGGTTTTAGATTTTATATTTAAGTCTTCAATCCATTTTGAGTTAGTTTTTGTGCCTGGTGTGAGGTATGGGTCTTGTTTCATTTTTTTTTTTGTAGATGGATATCCAGTTATGCCAGCACCATTTGTTAAAGAGACTGTCTTTTCCCCAATTAATGGATTTTGGGCCTTTGCCAAATATCAGCTGCTCATAGGTGGATGAATTTATGTCTAGATTCTCCATTCTGTTCCATCGGTCTATGTATCTGTTGTTGTACCAGTACCAGGCTGTTTTGACTACTGTGGCGGTATAATAGGTTCTAAAATCAGGTAGGGTGAGGCCTCTCACTTTGTTCTTCTTCTTCAGTAATGCTTTACTTATCTGGGGCCTCTTCCCTTTCCATATGAAGTTGGTGATTTGTTTCTCCATCTCATTAAAAAATGCCATTGGAATTTGGATCAGGATTGCCTTGTATCTGTAGATCACTTTGGGAAGAACTAACATTTTCACAATGTTGACTCTACCTATCCATGAGCAAGTATGTTTTTCCACTTATGCAGGTCTCTTTTGGTTTCTTGCAGTAGTGTCTTGTACTTTTCATCATATAGGTCTTTTATGTCTCTGGTTAGACTTATTCCTAAGTATTTTATCTTCTTGGGGGCTATTGTAAATGGTATTGATTTGGTAATTTCCTCTTAGAAGTTCTGCTTGTTGGTGTAAAGAATCCAACTGATTTTTGTATGTTTATCTTGTATGCGGAAGCTTTGCTGAAATCTTCTATCAGTTCCCGTAGTTTTCTTGTGGATTCTCTGGGGTTTTTTGTATATAAGATCATATCATCTGCAAATAGAGATACTTCGACTTCTTCCCTACAAATTTGGATGCTCTTTATTTCTTTTTCTAGCCTAATTGCTCTGGCTAGGACCTCCAGCACAATGTTGAATAAGAGTGATGATAAAGGGCATCCTTGTCTGGTTCCCGTTCTCAAGGGGAATGCTTTCAGACTGTCTCCATTTAGGATGATGTTTGCTGTTGACTTTGTATAAATGCCCTTAATTATGCTGAGGAATTTCTCTTCTATTCCGATTTTGCTCAGAGTTTTTGCCATGACTGGGTGTTGGACTCTGTCAAATACCTTTTCTGCATCAATTGGTAAGATCATGCGGTTCTTGTCTTTTGTTTTATTTATGTGATGGATTACATTGATTGTTTTTCTAATGTTGAACTATCCCTGCATACCTGATGTAAATGTTACTTGGTTGTGGTGAATTATTTTTTGATATGTTGTTGAATTCTATTGACCAGAATTTTGTTGAGGATTTTTCTGTCTACGTTCATGAGGGATATTGGTCTGTACTTTCCTTTATTTGTGGTGTCTTTACCTGGTTTTGGTATCAGGGTTATGCTGGCTTCATAGAATGAGTTTGGGAGTATTCCGTCTTTTCTATAGTCTGAAATACCTTTAGTGGTGTTAACTCTTCTCTGAAAGTTTGATAGAATTCTCCAGGGAAAACTTCTGGGCCAGAGCTTTTTTTGGTTGGGAGTTTTTTAATTGCCTTTTCAATCTCTTCTTTTGTTACAGGTGTATTTAGTTGTTCTACCTCTGTTTGTGTTAGGTAGGTAGTGTGTTTCTAAAAATTTGTCCATTTCCTCTAGGTTTTCAAATTTGTTAGAGTACAATTTTCCATAGTATTCTGTTATGATATTTTTAATTTCAGTTTGGTCTGTTGTGATATTGCCCGTCTCATTTCTTATTTGGGTTATTTGCTTCTTCTCCTGTTTTTCTTTTGTCAGTTTGGCCAGTGGTTTATCAATTTTGTTGCTCTTTTCAAAGAACCAGTTTTGGTCTTGTTACACTTTCAATTGCTTTTCTATTCTCTATTTCATTTAATTCTGCTCTAGTTCTTATTATTTCCTTTCTTCTGGCACCCAAGGGCTTCTTTTGCTGCTCTTTCTATTTGTTTGAGTTGTACAGTTAATGTTTTGATTTTGGCCCTTTCTTCTTTTTGATGTGTGCATTTATTGCTATAAATTGACCTCTGAGAACTGCTTTTGCTGTGTCCCAAAGGTTCTGGTAGGATGTGTTTTCGTTCTCATTTGATTCTATGAATTTCTTTATTGCATGTTTAATTTATTCTATAAGCCAGTAGTTTTTGAGCAAGATGTTGTTCAGTTTCCATGTGTTTGATTTTTTTTTCCTTGCTTTTTTCTGGTATTGATTTGTACTTTTATGGCCTTATGGTCAGAAAAGATGCTTTGTAATATTTGATGCTTTGGATTCTGTTAAGGCTTGCTTTATGGCTTAATATGTGGTCTATTCCGGAGAATGCTCCATGTGCATTGGAAAAGAAAGTATACTTGGCTGCTGTTGGGTGGAGTGTTCTGTGTATGTCTATGAGATCAAGCTGGTTGATTGTGGCATTTAGATCTTGTGTCTTTACTGAGCTTCTTTCTGGATGTTCTGCCCTTCACCGAGACTGGTGTGTTGAAGTCTCTTCCTATTATTGTGGAGCTGTCTATCTCTCTTTTCAATGCTTTTAAATTTTGTTTTATGTATTTTGGAGCCCTGTCGTTGGGTATGTAAATATTTATTATGGTTATGTCCTCCTGGTGTATTGACCTTTTAATCATTATATAGTGTCCTTCCTTATCCTTTGTGGTAACTTTTACTTTAAAGTCTATTTTGTCAGAGATTAATATTGCCACTCCTGCTCTTTTTGGATTGTTGTTTGCTTGATATATTTTTTCCATCCTTTGAGTTTTAATTTGTTTGTGTCTTTAAGTCTAAGGTGTTCTCTTGTAGGCAGCATACAGATGGATTGTGCTTTTTTTAATCCATTCTTCCACTCTCTGTCTCTTTATTGGTGCATTTAGTCCATTCAGCATAATTATTGATAGGTATGAGTTTAGTGCTGTCATTTGAATGTCTTTTTTTGTGTGTTGTTCATAGTTTCTTTGTTCCACTTAATTTTCTGTGCTGAGTTGTTTTTCTGTATCTATTTTCTTTTCATCTTTTTCATTGTTGATTTTGTATTTGCTGAGTCTTTATGTTTTTCTTGTTTGTTACTTTGATATGTAGGATTGTTAGTTTCCTTTGTGGTTACCTTAATATTTACCTCTATTTTTCTAAGTTTAAATCAATCTTTTCTTTATATCGCCTTGTCTTCCTCTCCATATGAAAGATCTATGACTACATTTTTTAGTCCCCTTTTTTTGTTTTAATGTTGTCATCTTTTACATTTTGACCTCTCTCCGTATTTTCTTGCAGTGTTTTAGCTTTGTTTTTGTGTCTTCCCTATCTGGATTGCTATCTGGTCACTCTGTCCTGTGTTCTAGTCTTGGGTTGTTTTCTGATGTTATTGATTTTCTGTCGGGAGGACTCTCTTTAGTATTTCTTGCAATTTTGGTTTGTTTTTTGCAAACTCCCTAAACTTCTGTTTATCTAGAAATGCCCTAATTTCCCCATCATATTTAAGAGACAGTTTTGCTGGATATCTAATTCTTGGCTGGCAATCTTTTTCCTTCAAGGCTTTATATATATCATCCCATTGCCTTTTTGCCTGTACGGTTTCTGCTGAGTAGTCTGAGCTTAGTCTTATTGACTCTCCTTTGTAGATGACTTTTCATTTATCCCTAGCTACTCTTAAAATTCTCTCTTTATCTTTGGTTTTGGCAAGTTTGATTACAACATGTCTTGGTGACTTTCTTTTGGGATCTACCTTGTGTGGGGTTTGATGAGCATCTTGGATAGATATCTTCTCATCTTTTATGATATCAGGGAAGTTTTATGTCAACAAATCATCAACAATTCTCTCTGTATTTTCTGTTATCCCCCCAACCCCCATTCTGGTACTCCAATCACTCATAGGTTATTCCTCTTGATAGAGTCCCACATAATTCTTAGTGTTTCATAATTTTTAAAATTATTTTATCTGATTTTTCCTCAAATAAGTTGGTGTCAAGTGCTTTATCTTCAGTCTTATTAATCCTGACTTCCATTGCCTCAATTCTGCTCCTAGGATTTTATATTAAGTTGTCTAATTCTGAAATTTTATCGTTAATCTTCTGGATTTCTGATTGCTGTCTCTCTGTGGATTCTTGCAGCCTGTTAAATTTGTCATTATGCTCTTCTATAATCTTCTTAAGTTCCTCTATTGCTTTGTCTGTTCCTTGGCTTGTTCTGCATTTTGCATGATCTCCTTCCTGATATCATGAAGAGTTCTGTATATTAATATTTTGTATTATACCTCCAGTAATCCTGAGAAGTCCTTTTCCTCTGGAAAATTTATTGATTCTTTGTTTTGGGAGCTTGCTGAAGCCATCATGTTCTTGCTGTTTATGTGACTGGATATTGACTGTTGTCTCTGAGCCATCAATAAGTTATTATACTTATTTATTTTATGTTTGCTTACTGTGTCCAGCTTCTTTCTTTGTTTTGTTTTGATATGCGCAAATAGGCCGCTCGTGTGAGCTAGTTTGATCATTGGTGCCTTTGAAGCTCTAATGTCTTCTTACCAGGTAGTTAGATCTGTTATTAGGTATGTGATCCCAGGAGTCCATTTACTTTTCTTGTATGGATTCAGCTCAAGTGTTCAGGTAGTTGGTCACCAAGTGTGTGGTGAAGGCTCTCACCTACAGTCCTAGATGGGCAGGGGTGATTGGTGTAGGCACAGGTATCTGGCTGCAGTAGGGGATCATGTGCTGAGCAAGGCAGGGGGATAATGGCTGCCCCTGAGTGTCTGGGAGGAAAGTGTGCCCTTGTTCCCTAGAGCACTTAGGTGGGTGGTTTTGCAGCTGGACTATAGGCACCCAATGCTGTTGGCTGTAATGACTGGGATGCACAACTTATTCTTGGACCCCTGTCACAGGTGGCTAGGTGGCGTGGGTGGAGCCACCAGTCTTCGGGCCCCTAATGTGGGTAGGTGAGGACCCTGCCTAATGGGCAGAGTGGTGTCATATGTCACGAACCTACCACTCAACCATATAGCTGATACAGTTGAAGTTAGGCTTCAGGTATATACCCTGTTGTGCTACGCTAATGAGGTCCTACACAGGACTATGCAGGGGTGAAAGACATTCAAAGTCCATGGACCCCTTATGCCTGTGCCTAGACAAAGGAGCTACGCCTACCGTAAGTTCCCTGCTTAGGGGGAGTTGGCAGATTATTTATTCCTATTTGTTAACTTGTTCCCTCTTCAAGCCTGGGAGAATGGCTCAGGGTGCATGACAGGTTCTTACTTCTGGCCCAGGGGATGTGGCAATGGCTGAAGCTGGTCTGGGACCCGGAGCACACTGAGGAGGGGGCAGGTAAATGGGAAAGAGGTTTTTCCCAAAGGGGGTGTGTTTTGATCTGTGTTGTAGGTTAGATGCATTCACTTAATCTTTTGCTGGTTGAGTGCCATTTTACACTGTTTCTGGAGGCTTGAGTAGACTCTCTACCACTCAGTCTCTCCTGGTGTGGAAAACATGTCCTGAGCACCACTCCTTGCCTCACCATGTGCGCCGGCTGCAGGGTGCCAGTTCCCACCGGGTCAGGTCCGGCAACTCCTCTCTGCTTTGGAACCGTCTCTCCCTCCCCCTACCACTAAGTCCGATTCCTCAACTTTGCCCTTGCCTTTGATGTTCTGGGCTTCTAGATTGTCATACATAATGGATTCACTTGTTTTTTCAGGTCTTTGTTGTAAAAGGGACCACAGGAAGCATTTAAGTACTCTGCCATCTTGGCCCTGTCTCCCACCTCTTTTTTTTTTTTTTTTTTTTTAAGGAAGCAGCATGTTTCTTAAACATCAGAACCAATTGTTACAGAGGACTGTTGCTGCCATATTTTTTACCTCCAAGGAAAGGGTAAGAGCAATATGCTAAGCATAGGTTACTCTAAATTTGGGGTTGGCACAGACATTGAGCCTATGGACTTCAGAAGTGAATCAGAAACAAGAACTCTCATTTCAGACCCAATTTTCATCTGTGCATTTTTTTCAGGATTTTGAGCAGCAGTCTACCCTGGCTAAATTGAGATGAATTAGTTGGGTCAACCAAAGCTGGGTAGACTATAAGACCATTAGTGTTTCATCAATTTAATTGTGTCAACTTTTACTCTTGAAAGTCTTATAGTCAATTAGTCAATTAGTTTTATTGTATTAGGTAAAATATGGGCTTCTTACATGGAATTAGACTGCCTGGATTAGAATTTTTGCTTGACCACTTACTAGCTCTGTGACCCTAGGCATATTGCTTTATCTCTCTAAGCATCAGTCTCTTCATTTGTGTTGTTTTTGTTAGTTGCCATCAAGTCAGTTTTGAGTCATGGCAACTTTCATATAACAGAACAAAATGTCTGGTCCTGCACCATCTTCATGATCTGATAATTGGTATGTTTGGGCCAGTTGTGGCTATTGTGTCAATCTATCTCATTGAGGGTTTCCCTCATTTTTACGGACCCTCTACTTTACCAAACATAATATACTTTTCTAGTGATTTCCTCACTTGTACAGTAGGTATAATACTAGAGTTACCTTTTAGGCCTGTTAAAAAGATTCTATGAGGTAATTATAACAAAGCATTTATTACACTGGCTTAATAAGTGTTACCTATTCAAATTATTAAGAATTAAGAGGTCATCTATGTAAAGAAGTCATCTATTAGGATTTCTCTGAGATGGGACCAGAGTCATCACCATTATTGATTGTGCTGTAGATCTTCCCTTTATTGATTCTCCAGGTCCCTGGGTGGTACAAATGGTTTGTGCTTGATTACTAACATAAAGTTTGGCAGTTCAAACCCACCCAGTGGCACTATGGAAGAAAGGCTTGGAGATCTGCTTCCATAAGAATTATAGCCAAGAAAACCCTATGAAGCACAGTTCTACTCTGTAATGCATGGGGCACTATGAATTGAAATCAACTTGATAGCAATGGGTATGATATATGGGCTTCCTTTCTTCACCTTGCTGTTTGTTCTGGGGGCTGATCTGTACCATCTACATTAATGGGTTCTCCTGTCCTCTGGGAGCCTTGGTGGCTCAGCGGTTAAGAGCTCGCCTGCTATCCAAAATGTCGGCAGTTTGAATCCACCAGCCACTCCTTGGAAACCCTATGGGGCAGTTCTACTCTGTCCTATAGGGTTGCTATGAGTCAGAATCAACTCAATGGCAATAGCCTTGGCTTGGGGCTTGGGCCTGCCCTCTGGTTTCCAGTTGAGTTCAGCCAGAGGGAAGCATCAGGAGATGGGAGAAAGTGGGAGGCCAGTGTATTGATTCCCTTGGCTCTCTCCCTGCAGGGTCTGCAAAGGCTGACCTTGTTCTTCATATGGAGGTCTCAATTCCTGCCATAAGAAGCCCTCCATACACAGCCCTTTCTAATTTTAGTATCAGTAACTACTCCCTCTCCTCACCATTTCAGGCTAATGACAGCATCCTTCTGGTACTAGATCTGGGTACAACACTCTCCCTTGTAGTTTCCATTCACTCTGTTCACACCTTCATACCCAGTCACTTTATTAAACTCTCCTCGAATTGAGTGGGCCATCTGTTTCCTGACAGATTCTAACTGAAGCACCATGTGTGTATCACCAAGACTGGGTATGTGAGGTCTGAACAATAGCTTTAACATTGAGAAAAAAAGGAGGAAAGAAGAGAAGAGTGATTCAACCAGAATTTGGGAGCACACCAGATCATACGTGCATAATTCTTTCCCTGAACTGGCATGGACTTTGCCTGAGATGGTCAAATTTAACTGTCTTGGTTGATAAAGGCACAGACTCAGTGGCATTTATTTTCTCTCCTGTTTTATGCCTGATTCAGCTTTTGAATACAGCTGTATTTTAGGGAACAAGTAGCCAAGTGAAACTTGGGATTTTCTCATAGTTAACGGGTCTTTATAATTTTTCTCTAAATAGTTACCCAGCCACTAGCTGTCTTTCTTCAATTCTTCTATCTGGTTGTAGGACACGGTGCTGAACACGGTGCCTGGCACGTCAGGCTCGCGGTAAATACATTGTGTGAGTATATAATTGACTTAAAAGGAATTATATCAATATATGTGGTTTCTTACTTATATAAACCTGTACTGAGCAGCATTCTCTAAAATCTGCCTACCTAATATTTTATATTTCCTCGTTTTCCACCTTCTCTCACCTCCCAACTCTCATTCTCCTCCTTACTAAAAGCCTAATACTGTTTTTTATTAACAACTTTACTGAAATGTAATTCACATACCATAAAGTTCACCCTTTATCATTAAAACTCAGTGGTTTTTAGTATATTCATAAATGTTATGCAGCCATCACCACTATCTAATTGCAGAACATTTTCATCACCCCCAAAAGAAACCCTGTACCCATTGTCAATCACTCTCCATTCCTTCCTGCCCCTAGACTTCTGCCACCTACTGTAGATTTGACTATTCTGGACATTTCATATGAATGGAATCATATAATATGTGGCCTTTTGAGTCTGGCTTCTTTCACTTAGCATATGTTTTTAAGGTTCATGCTGTAGCATGTGCCAGTATTTTATACATTTTTTTATAGCTGATAATATTCTATCATATAGATATACTACATTTTGTTTATCCATTTGTACATTGATGAGCATTTGGTGGGTTGTTTACACTTTTTGGCTATTATGAATAATTCTATGATGAATACTCATATATAAGTTTTTGTGTAGATATACTATCAATTCTCTTGTGTATAAACTTAGGAGTAGAATAGCTAGATCATATAACTTTTTAAGGAACTGCCAAATTATTTTTCAAAGCAAATGTACCAGTTCGCAGTCTCAACAGTAGTATATGAGGGTTATGGGTTCACCACATCCTTGTCAACTCTTATTATTATCTCTTTTTTATTTTAGCCATTCTAGTGAAGTGGTATCTCATTGTGATTTTGATTTAAGTTTCCTCTAATTACTAGTGATGTTTACCATATTTTCATGTAGTGATAGGCCATATGTATATCTTCTTTGGGCAATGTCTATTTGGATCCTTTTCCCATTTTTTTTAAAATAGTAATTTAGATGAAGGTTTACAGAACAAATAGTTTCTCATTAAACAGTCAGTACACGTATTGTTTTATGACACTGGTTAACAACCCCACGATATGGCAACACTCTCCCTTCTTGAACTTGGAGGACCTGTTTTTTGGTGAAAATATACATAGCCAAAGTTACACCATTTTAAAAGTTTCTGCATGTACAGTTCAGTGACATCAATTACATTCTTCCAGTTGTGCTGCTATTCTTACTATCCTTTTCCAAATTATTCCATCACCATTATCTTCAACTCACTGCCCCCTAGGCTTCCCATCAAACATTTTGAGTTGCTGTTGTGAATTTGATCTCACATAGATAATTCTTTCTTTCTTTATTTTTTTGTACCTTAGATGAAGGTTTGCAGAATAGTTTCTCATTAAACAGTTAGTACACATATTGCCCTATGACAATGGTTAACAACTTCACGACATGTCAACACTGTCCCTTCTCAACCTATCACTAGCTTTCCTGTCCCCTCCTGCCTTCTAGTCCTTGTCCCTGGACTGCTGTGCCTCATTAGTCCCGTTTTGATTTATGAGGCTGTCCAGTCCCTGCTGAACAGTGAACTTTGGGAGTGACTTCACCACTAAGCTAAAAGGATGTCCAGGGGCCATACTCTTGGGGTTTCTCCAGTCTATCAGGCCAGTAAATCTGGTCTTTTTATCTGAGTTAGAATTTTGCTCTACATGCTTCTCCAGCTCTTTCCAGGACCTGCCATTTTGATCCCGGTCAGAGTAGTCAGTGGTGGTAGCCGGGCACCTTCTAACTGTACTGGACTCAGTCTGGTGGAGGCCATGTTAGCTGTGGTCCATTAGTTCTTTGGACTAATCTTTTCCTTGTATCTTGTTCTCTTCATTCTCCCTTGCTCCCGAAGGGGTGAGACCAGTGGAGTATCTTAGATGGCACCTCACAGGCTTTTAAGACCCCAGATGCTACTCACCAAGGTAGAATGTAGAACATTGTCTTTATAAACTGTGTTATGCCAATTGAGCTAGATGTTCCCTGAGACTATGGTTCCCACACCCCTCTGCCCAGCAATTTAGTCCCTCAGGGAGTTTGGAAGTGTCTATAGAGCTTCCATGACCTTTCCTTGTACAAGTTGTGCTGGCTTCCCCAGTATAGTGTACTGTCTTCCCCTTCACCAAACTTACCACTTATCTATCGTCTATTTAGGTCCTCCTGCACCTCTCCCATCCCTTATAACCAACAAAGATTGTTTCTTTTTGTGTGTAAGCCTTTACATGGGGTTTTACAGTACAGGTCTCATACAATATTTGTCCTTTTGTGATTGACTTATTTCACTGAACATAATGTCCTCCAGTTGCATCCATGTTATGAGATGCTTCACAGATTCATCATTGTTCTTTATCTTTGCATAATACTCCATCGTGTGTATGTACCATAGTTTGTTTATCCATTCATCTGTTGATAGGCATCTAGGTTGTTTCTGTCTTTTTGCCATTGTGAACAGTGCTGCAATGAATATAGGTGTGCATATGTCTATTCATGCGATGGCTCTTATTTTTCTAGGATATATTCCTGGGAGTGGGATTGCATTTTGTAGTGCTTTTTTTGTGGTGCTGATGTTTTCTTTGTCCCTCTTACTCTCCTGTGCTGAGTCCTTTTGTTTGTGAATTTTTTTTCATTTCTTTTGTTTTTGTAGGTTTTGCTTTTATTGAGACTTCATGTTTTTCTTCTTTATTTTGATGAGTAGATTTGTTAACTTTCTTTGTGGTTACCTTCAAATTTACCCTTATCTTCCTAGATTTGAACCAGTCTATTATTACTTGGTATTGCCTTGCTTTCCTTTCCATTCGAAGGGTCTATTTCCTCTTTTATTGTTCTGATGCTGTTGTCATTTACAGATTAACCTCTCTGGTTCCCTGTTGTAATTCTTTTGGTTTTGCATAGTCCTTAAGAGTTCATTTCCTAGGTTCGTATCTGGCTAGTACAATCCTGTGTCCTGTATTCAGCCTGTGGTCTAATGTTGTTTGTCCTCAGATCGAAGGACTCCCTTTATTAAGTCTTGTAAGTTTGGTTTGGTTTTTACATAGTCCCTTAATTTCTGTTTATCTGGAAATGACCTAATTTCACCATCATATTTGAATGAGAGTTTTGCAGGATATATTATTCTTGGCTGGTATTTTTTTTCTTTCAAGGTTTTATATATGTCATCCCATTGCCTTCTTGCCTGCATACTTCTGCCAAATAATCCGAGCTTAGTCTTATTGTTTCTTCTCTGTATGTGACTTTTTGTTTTTCACAAGCTGCTCTCCGGATTCTTTGTTTGTCTTTGGTTTTGGCGAGTGTGATTATGATATGCCTTGGTGATTTTCTTTTGGGGTCTATCCTATATGGGGTTCGTTGAGCTTTTTAGATGGTCAGCTTCTCATCTTTCATGATATTGGGGAAATTTTCTGTCAGAAATTCTTCAATGATCCTCTCTGTGTTTTCTGTTTTCTTCCCCTGTTCTGGAACTCTGATCACTCGCAGAGTTTTGCTTTTGATTGTATCCCACATAATTCTCAGGGTCTTTTCATTTTTCTTCATTCTTTTTTCTGATTTTTCCTCAGAGTTGTATTTAAGTGTTAGTCTTCAATTTTGCTGATCCTATCTTTCATCGTTTCAAACCTGCTCCTGAACCCTTCTATGACACTGTCCGTTTCTGAAATCTTATTGTTTATCTTTTGGATTTCTAATTGTTGTTTTTGTATGATTTCTAGTTGTGAATTTATTTTAGCATTTTGTTTCTGTATTATTTTCTTGAATTCTTCCATATTTTTTCTGTATTTTCTGTGAATTTGTCTGCCTTTTCCATGAATTTGTCTGTTTTTTTCCTCATTTTTGCCTGCGGTTTGCTTCAATTGTTGGGTAATTCTGAATATTAGGGATTTGAATTCCCTATCAGTTAGGTCTAGTGCCTTTTCTTACACTGGAAGGTCATCTGGTGTTTTATTTTGGACGCCTATTGGAACCATCCTGTCCTGTTTTTGTAAATGTTTTTAGATTGTCTGCTGTCTTTGGGGGCATTCAGTGGTTATTTTCCTCATTTATTGATTATAGATTTGTTTCATCCTGCTTTTTTGTTTTATTTGATTATGTCTGAGCAGGCGGGCTGTGCATTCTTTGTTGTTTGCTTGTCTGTGGGCATGACGCTTTTTACCTCCGTCTCCAATGGGCAGGGTCAGTCATTCAGGTATAGTACAGCAGGGCAGGTCCAGCTGAAGGGGAGTTGCTGGGATGGGTTGTTAGTGGCATGTACAAGGGCTGACAGTGTGGACCAGGAATCAGCACAGGGCGGGTTCCAGTAGGCCATGCCTGTGCTGCTTGGGAGTGTGATGTTCAGCACATGGTGCAGGTAGGCAGGAAGGAGGGGGTAGATTGTGATGTGTAGAGCTAAGATGGATATGGGAAATATGAGCGAGAGGAGAGAGGAACAGGAGCCAAAAACATATGCACAAACAAAAAAGAGTGCTAAGCGAGTTGCTATTGGAGTGCAGAGATGAGAGACTGAGAATGGGGAAAACAAAAATGAAAAAAAGGGTAAAAGAAAAAAACGAATAAATCGAGAAACTGGAAATGAAGAAAGACAAAAAGGGAATAAGAGAGAAGAAAACAAAACAAAGAAACAACAACAACAACAAAAAAAAAAACACCCAAGAAAAACGAAATGCCCCCAGGGATGCCCCTGTGTGTCTGCGCAGAGTAAGGGAGTAGCTTCCAAGCTGCGTGGTACTGCCCGGCTAGAAGGGGCTCCCAAGCCAAGAAAAGAAAAAGAAAACAAACAAATCAAAACAGAACAAATCAGAGCAAACAAAAAAGCCCCAGGGGTCCCACCAGCATGGTGGCACGGGCCGGGAAGCAGTTCCACGGTTGAGCAGTGTTTTGCAGCCTTTCAGGAAGAAGTAAAGATGGCGCACGGAGCCGGGTATTTGAGAGAAAGGAAGGGGAGGTGGTGAGAGGTAAGGAAGAAATCTAAGGAAGCGGAAAAAAGCAACACCAGCATCCAACAAATCGCACTCAGGGAGCTGGCCAGTGTGGGCGGGTGGAATTCAAGTGGCACTGGGGGGAAGCTCGTGCTTCCCGGTCAATAGACTGTGGCAGCAGGAAGCAGAGGAGGCTAAGTCAGGGTGAAGAAGGGTGGCGGGTGGGGAAGCCTATATCACTGGTTACCAGTTGTTCTGTCTCCTGCTGGAAGCTCCATGAAGCTGCTTTCTCATACCCACTGTTTGCTGATCTCTGATCGGAGTCCAAGATGGCAGATTGGTGCTGCAGTAGCTGTTAGAGAACTTCTGCATGTATCTCTCCTCGCTCTCTGTTCTCAGTCAGTTTCTTATTCCATTTGGTGCTTGGCTGAGTTCTTTATATCTTCATTTGATGCTTAGGGTTTCAGGATTGATGTGTGACCCTGTTTGACTTAGTTTTTCTGATCTTTGCTGCGGTGGGACTTCATGGTGCTTCTGACTATAGCACCACGTTGCCCGGAAGTCCCTTTTCCCATTTTTAATTGGGCTGTTTGTCTTTTAATTGTTGAGTTGCAAAAGTTCTTTATATATTTTGGCTACAAGTCCCTTATCAGATATATGATTTGCATAAATTTTCTCCCATTTTGTGGGTTCTTGTTTTACTTTCTTGATGGTGTCCTTTGAAACACAAAAGTTTTTAATTTTAACCAAGTCCAATTTATCTATTTTTTCTTTTGTTGCTTCTTTTGGTGTCATAGCTAAGAAACCATTGTCTAATTCAAGGCCATAAAGATTTACTGTTTTCTTCTAAGAGTTGTATAATTTTAACATACACTTAAGTCTTACACTCCATTTTGAGTTAATTTTTGTATATGGTGTTGAGGTAGTTATCTAGTGTTGCTAGTGTTATAACAGAAACATCACAAGTGGATGGTTTTAACAATTTTTTGTCTCACAGTTTAGAAGGCTAGAAGTCTGAACTCAGGGTGCCGGCTATACGGGAAGGCTTTCTCTCTCTGTCAGCTCTGGTGGAAGGTCTTTGTCTCTTTGAGTTCCTGCTGGTGGGCAATCTTCATGTGGCTTGGCATCTCTCTTCCTCCATCTCTGCTCTGTTTGCTTGTTTAGTCTCTTTTATATTTCAAAAGAGATCGACTCAAGATACACCCTAAACTAATCCTGCCTCATTAACATAAAGACATCCCATTCCCAAATGGGATTATAACCACAGGCATAGAGGTTAGGATTTACAACATGTATTTTTGGAGGACATAATTCAATCCATAACAGAGTCAACTTCATTCCTTTGCATATAGATATCTAGTTATCCAATCACCCTTTGTTAACACTACTATTTTTTTCCAACAAAATTGTCTTCGTGGCTGTGATCGTTAAGGTTGTGTGTCAGCTTGGCTGGGGCATGATTCTCAGTGGTTTGACAATTATGATGTAGTCTGGTAGTCTTACGATGATGTGATCACTTCCATGATGACATTTGATATAATGCGATCACCTCTATGATGGGATCTGCTGTGAGTAGCCAATCAATTGAAAGGGATTTTCCTTGGGAGTGTGGCCTGCATCCAATATAGGTGGACTTTCTGGCAAGGCTCATGGGCTTTTGCTCGCTCTGGATCCTGCAGTGGGCTCCTGTTCATCTGACTTCTGGTTCTAGGGATTTGAGCTAGCAGCTTACCTGCCACCTTGTCTGTTGATCTTGGGATTCATTGGTCTTTGAAGCCTGTGAGCAAGGGCCCCATTGTCTGACCTGTCTATCTTAGGTTTGCCAGCTCCTGCGACTACGTTAATTAGGAGAAACCTCCAGCCTGACCCATGGACTGGGGACATTCCAGCCTCTACAACTGCATGAGCCATTTCCTTGATATAAATCTCTCTCTATATGTATATTATATCCTTTACTAGTTTTGCTTCTCTAGAGAACCCAGCATAAGGCATTTAGTGCCAGGAGTGGTTCTAGAGAAACAAAACTGAAAGGATGAGATTTCTAAACTGGTTCTCAAGCCTAGGTAGTCTTAAAAATGTTGATGACTATGCTTTCAGTAGTAAAGAGGGCACTGCTAATCCATGGCCTGAGGTGGCAATAGAAACATGCAAAATATCACCACCAATAGATCAGGTATTGGTGAGAGGCGAGGCTTTGGATGACTCCATGTTTGATACCTTTCTACAATTTTGTCATAATGAGAAGTATAAGGAATCTGGTTGGTTGGTCCTACTTTCACTAGACAAAGTGGTGAAAGAAAGAGATGAGCTCGGGGCTTGGGGCTTCAGAGTCAAAGCTCAAACAATACATAAACGACCTCAAAATTTCCACTGTGCCTTGAAAGAAAGCCTTATTTCTTATAGTAATAGGGCTGATATTGCCTAAAACCAAACCCAGAGTCTTACCCTAAGAGTGGTTGAATAACACTGTGAACTGAATTTCCAACTTTGAGTGGTGTCTGAAGTTAAAGTGAAGGCATTGGTTGGGAAGAAATGTGATCCTGAAACTTGGGATGGGGACATATGGGCAGATAATCAGGAAGCTGGAGACACCGGGCCCCTAAATTCCATTGAACCACTCCTGCCAACAGAACCAGCCCTTTCACCGCTATCTGAAGAGATTACTCCATCTTTGTTTGTTAAGCCACCCTCCCCAGTAAAACCATTAGCCCTTCCATCCTCATCTGATGAGATTAACCCAGTTATGTCTGAAGAACCTTTGCGTCATTGCCTAGGGCATCGCCTGAGGCAGATGCCTTACAAGACAATGCTGAATGTTCTCAAAACATATCCCCACCACCCATTTTGGCTTCTAGACTTATAACTAGAATTAAGCCCCAGTGAACCAAAAAAGGTGAAGTACAAAGTGTGACCAGGAGGAGATATGCTACACTTCAAAAGAACTGCTTGAGTTTTCTAATATGTACAAACAGAAACCTGGGGAATATGTGTGGGAATGGCTATTAAGGGTGTGGGATAATAGTTCCAGGAACTTAAAGATTGATCAGTCTGAGTTTATTGATACGGGCCCACTAAGCACAGATTCTTCCTTCAGTGTTTCAGCTCGAGAGGTTAGGAAACGATCTAATAATTTATTTGATCAGGTCACTGAAACATGGATTATGCGATGGCCTACATTAAATCAAGCTGAAGTACCAGACCTGCCTTGGCATACTGTAGAAGAAGGTATCCAAAGGCTTAGGGAAATTGGCATATTAGAGTGGATTTATCAGGTTATACCCACAGACCTACACATGGAGTGGCCAGAGGACACACCTTTTACCACAACAGTAAGGAACAAATTTGTGAAGGGAGCCCAAGCATACTTGAAGACTGCTGGGATTGCTATCTTATGTAAATCAGATTTGACAGTGGGAACTGCCCTAACTGGATTAAGACACCTAACTATAATGGGGCTGATTGGACCTCGTATTGGTAGGGGCCAAGTGGCGGCACTCAATCAACAAAGACAGGGTGGGCATGGTTACTGTAATGGACAGCAGAGTCAAAGCAGTAATCAAAATAGCTGACTCGTATGGATTTATGGCATTGGCTACTTAGTCATGGTGTCCCTAGGAGTGAAATAGATAGGAAACCTACTAAATATTTACTTGATTTGTACGAGTGGAAGAATTTTAGGTCAAGTGAACAGCAGTCAAACTTGAATTGCCAGAATAGAGAGTCACGGTCCCTCAATCAATTCCCAGACTTGAGTGAGTTTGCAGACCCACAACCCCTTGGGTGAAGGGGAGGCCAGGTCCCCGTGAAGAAGGGCTCCAAACCACTGCCAAAAGCAGGAGACCCAAAACATCACATTGGCCCATGCAATCAGAGTGGAGGCATATGGAGGTCAGGTTATTAATGGAGTCTTAGCTCATGTCTGTCTCACAGAAGGTCCAGTGGGTCCCTGAACCCATCTTGTAGTGATTTCCTCAGTTCCAGAATGCATAATTGGAATATATATACTCAGTAACTGGTGGAACCCCTACATTGGATCCCTGACATACAGTAAGAGCTATTATGGTAGGAAAAGCGAAGTGGAAGCCATTAGAACTGCCCATACTTAAGAAAACAGTAAACCAAAAGCAATACTGTATTCCTGGAGGGATTTCAGAGATTACTACCACCACCAAGGACTTGAAGGATGCGGCAGTGGTGATTCCCCACCACATCCCCATTCAACTCGCCTGTTTGCCCCGTGCAAAAAAAACAGATGCATCTTGGAGAATGACAGTTGATTATTGAAAACTTAACCAGGTGGTGACTCCAATTGCAGCTGCTGTTCCAGAGGTGGTTTCATTGCTTGAGCAAATTAATACATCTCCTTGTACCTGGTAGGCAGCTATTGATCTGGTTAATGCCCTTTTCTCCATACCTGTTTTGAAGGACCACCAGAAGCAGTTTGCCTTCAGCTGACACAGCCAGCAATACACCTTCAGCATCCTACCTCAGGGCTGTATCAACTCTCCAGCCATATATCATAATTTAGTCTGCAGGGACCTTGATTGCCCTTCCCTTCCACAAGACATCACACTGGTCCATTACATTGATGACATTATGCTAATTGGAACTAGTAAGAAGTGTCAATGACTCTGGACTTACTGGTAAAAAATTTGCTTGCTAGAGGGTGGGAAATTAAGCCCACAAAAATTCAGGTGCCTTCCACCTCAGTAAAATTTCTAGGGGTCCAGTGGTGGGTGGGATGTCGAGATATTCCTTCCAAAGTGAAGGATTACTTATTGCATCTGGCCCCTCCCACAACTAAAAAAGAGGTGCAACACCTAGTATGCTTCTTTGGATTTTGGAGGCAGCATATCCCTCATTTGGGTGTGCTACTCTGGTCTATTTATCAAGTGACTCAAAACGCTGCTAGTTTTTAATGGGGCCCAGAACAAGAGAAGGTCTGCAATAGGTTCAGGCTGTCATGTAAACTGCTCTGCCACTTGGGCCATATAATCCAGCTGATCCAGTGGTGCTTGAAGTGTCAGTGGCAGATAGAGATGCCGTTTGGAGTCTTTGGCAGGCCCCTATTGGTGAATCACAGAGCAGACCCTTAGGATTTTGGAACAAAGCCCTGCCATCCTCTGAATATAACTACTCTCCTTTTGAGAAACAGTTTTTGGCTTGTTACTGGGCCTTAGTAGAGGCTGAATGCATAACCATAGGCCGCCAAGTCACCATGTGGCCTGAGCTGCCCATCATGAACTGGGTATTGTCTGACCCAAGAGTCATAAAGCTGGATATGCAGAGCAGCACTCCATCATTAAATGGAAGTGGTATATACAAGATTGAGCATGAGCAGGATCTGAAGGCACAAGTTGCATGAGGAGGTAGCCCATATGCCCATGGTCTCCACCCCTGCCACATTACCTTCCATCTCCCAGTCTGCACCTATGGCCTCATGCACCTATGGCCTGTTGGGGAGTTCCTTATAATCAGTTGACTGAGGAAGAGAAAACCTGTGCCTCATTTACAGATGTTTCTGCACGATATAGAGGAACCACACGAAAGTGGACAGCGGCAGCACTACAGTCCCTTTCTGGGATTTCCTGGAAGGACAGTGGTGAAGGGAAATCGTCTCAATGGGCGGAACTTCGAGCAGTGCACCTGGTTGTTCATTTTGCTTGGAAGGAGAAATGGCCAGATGTGTGACTGTATACTGATTCATGGGCTGTGGCCAATGGTTTGGAAGGATGGTCAGGGACTTAGAATATGACTGGAAAACCGGAGACAAGGAGGTATGGGGAAGAGGTACGTGGATAAACCTCTCTGAATGGGTCAAAGAAGTGAAGATATTTGTGTCTCATGTGAATACTCACCAAAGGGTGACCTCAGCAGAGGAAGATTTTAACAATCAAGTGGATAGGATGATGCACTCTAGAAATCAGTCATTGTCTTTCCCCAGCCACTCCTGTCATTGCCCAAAGGGCTCATGAACAAAGTGGCCATGGTGGCAGGGATGGAAGTTATGCATGGGCTCAGTAACATGGACTTCCAATCACCAAGGCTGACTTGTCTTCAGCCACTGCTGAGTGCCCAATCTGCCAGCAGCAGAGACCAAAATTGAGTCTCTGATATGGCACCATTCCTCAAGGTGATTAGCCAGCAACCTGGTAGGTTGATTACATTGGCCTGCTTCCATCATGGCAAGGGCAGTGTTTTTTCTTACTGGAATAGACACTCTGGACATGGATTTGCCTTCCCTGCACACAACGCTTCTACCAAAACTACCATCTATGGACGTTAATGAATGCTTTATCCACTGTCATGGTAGCCCACACAGCATTGTCTTGGATCAAGGGACTCACTTCACAGCAAATGAAGTGTAGCAGTGGGCCCATTCTCATGGAATTCACTGGTCTTACCATGTTCCCCATCATCCTGAAGCAGCTGGCTTGATAGAACAATGGAATGGCCTTCTAAAGACACAATTACAGTGCCAGCAATGGTGGCAATACCTTGCAGGGTTGGGGCAATGTTCTCCAGGAGGCTGCATATGCTCTAAATCAGCATCCAATACACGGTACTGTTTCTCCCATAGCCAGGATTCGTGGGTCCAGGAATGAAGGGGTGGAAATGGGAGTGGCACCACTCACTACTACCCCAATTACCCACTCATAAAATTTTTGCTTCCTGTCTCCATGACTCTATGCCCTGTGGGTCTAGAGGTCTTAGTTCCAAAGGTGGAATGCTCCCACCTGGAGACACATCACTGATTCCATTAACTGTGAAGTTAAGAATGCCACCTGGCACTCTGGGCTCCTTATGCCTCTGGATCAACAGACAAAGAAGGGAGTTACCATACTGGCTGGTGTGATTGAGCCTGATTACTAAGAGGAAATCAGATTATATAACATAATGGAGGTAAAGAAGAGTATGTCTGGAAGTAGGTGATCCTTTAGGGTATTTCTTATACTGCCATGCCTTGTGATTAAAGTCAATGGAAAACTACAGCAACCCAATTCTGACATGACTACTAATGGCATAGACCTGTCAGGAATGAAGGTTTGGATAACCTCACCAGGCAAAGAACCATGACCAGCTGAGGTGCTTGCTGACGGCAAAGGGAAAACAGAATGGATGGTGGAAGAAGGTAGTTCTAAATACCAGTTTCGACCATGTGACCAGTTGCAGAAACGAGGACTATAATTGTTATGAGTATTTCTGCCTTGTATGTGTGTTCATTGTATCATGTTAGGCACAAGTATGACTTTCTGATTGTCTTTATTCAGAGATTATGTATGGTTTAAGGAGCTGTGTACAGGTGCCAAGTTGACAAACGGTGGACTGTGATCGTTAAGGTTGTGTGTCAACTTGGCTGGGCCATGATTCTCAGTGGTTTGATAGTTATGATGTAGTTTGGCAGTCGTATGATGATGTGATCACTTCCATAATGAGATTTGATATAATGTGATCACCTCTATGTTGGGATCTGCTGCAAGTAGCCAATCGGTTGAAAGGGATTTTCCTTGGGAGTGTGGCCTGCGTCCAATATAGGTGGATTCTCCGGCAAGGCTCTCCAGCTTTTGCTTGCTCTGGATCCTGCAGCTGGCTCCTGTTCGTCAGACCTCCAGTTCTTGGGACTTAAGCTAGCAGCGTACTTGCTGTCTTGCCTGCCGATCTTGGGATTCGGTGGTCTTCACAGCCTGTGAGCAACAGCCCTGTTGTCTGACCTGTGAATCTTGGGTTTCCAACCCCTGTGGCTATGTGAATCAGGAGAGGTCTGCAACCTGTCCCACGGACTAGAGAAGTTTCAGCCTCTACAACTGCATGAGATCATTTGCTTGATATACATGTCTCTTTCCATATATTTACACAATTTACTGGTTTTACTTCTCTAGAGAATCCAGCCTAAGACAGTGGCCTTGTCAAAATTCAACTGGACAAAATGTAAGGATTTATTTCTGTACTCTTAATTCTAGTCCATTAAGCTATACATCTATCTTTATGATAGTATGCTATACTATCTTGACTACTGTAGCTTTGTACTTAGTTCTGAAATTGGGAAGTTTGTGTCTTCCACCTTTGTTCATCTTTTTCATGATTGTTTTGGCTATTTTGGATTCATTCCATTTCTATGAGTCTTCGGATCAGCTTGTCAATTTCAGCAAAGAAGCAAGCTGGCATTTTGATAGGAATTGCATTGAATATATAGACCAATTTGGAGAGTACTACCATTTTAACAATATTAAGTCCTCCAATCCGTTAATATGGGATGTCTTTCTACTATTTAGGTTTTTAATGTCTTTCAGTGATGCTTTGTAGTTTTCAGTGTACAAGTATTGTACCTCTTTTGTTAAAATTATTCCTACCAAGTAGGATTCATACCAGGTATGCAAGGATGGTTCAACATTAGAAAATCAATCAATGTAATCCACCACATAAATAAAAGGAAAGAAAAGAATCACATGATCATCTCAATTGATGCAGAAAAGGCATCTGACAAAGTCCAACACCCATTCCTGATAAAAACTCTCAACAAAATAGGTATAGAAGGGAAATTTCTCAACATAATAAAGGACATCTATGCAAAACCAATGGCCAACATCATTCTTAATGGAGAGAGGCTGAAAACATTCCCCTTGAAAACAGGAACAAGACAAGGATGCCCTTTATCACCACTCCTATTTAACATTGTGCTGGAAGTTCTAGCTAGAGCAATGAGGCAAGAAAAAGAAATAAAGGGCATCCAAATTGGTAATGAAACTGTCCCTGTTTGCAGCTGATATGATACTATACACAGAAAACTCTAAAGACTCCATGAGAAATCTACTGGAACGAATAGGAAGATTCAGCAGAGTAGCAGGATACAAGATAAACATTCAAAAATCAGTTGTATTCCTATACACCGATAAGGAGAATGATGAAAAGGAAATCAGGAAAACAATACCATTTTCAATAGCCCCTAAAAAGATAAAATACTTAGGAATAAATCTGACCAGGGATGTAAAAGACCTATACAAAGAAAACTACAAAACACTACTGCAAGAAACCCAAAGGGATCTACATAAATGGAAAAACATACCACGCTCATGGATAGGCAGACTCAACATTGTGAAAAATGAGAATTCTACCCAAAGCAATTTACAAATACAACGAAATCCCAATCCAAATACCAACAACATTCTTCAAAGAGATGGAAAAACTAATTGTTGACTTTATATGGAAAGGGAAGAAGCCCCGAATAAGTAAAGCACAACTGAAGAAGAAGAATCAAGTTGGAGGACTCACACTACCTGACTTCAGTACCTACTATACAGCTACAGTAGTCAAAACAGCCTGGTACTGGTACAACGACAGACACATTGAGCAATGGAACAGAACTGAGAACCCAGATGTAAATCCATCCACCTACGGTCACCTGATCTTCGACAAGGGCCCAAAATCCATCAAACGGGGAAAAGACAGTCTTTTTAACAAATGGTGCTGGCAAAACTGGATATCCATCTGCAAAAAAATGAAACAGGACCCATACCTCACACTGTATACAAAAACTACTTCAAAATGGATCAAAGACCTGAATATAAAGCCTAAAACTATAAAGTTCATAGAAGAAAAAATAGGACCAACACTTCAGGCCTTAATACATGGCATTAACAGGATACAAACCATAACCATCAATGCACAAACCCTAACAGATAAGCTAGGTAACTGGGATCTTCTAAAAATCAAACACCTATGCTCTTCAAAAGACTTGACCAAAAGAGTGAAAAGAGAACCTACAGACTAGGAAAAAAAATTTGGACAGTACAAGTCAGACAAAGGTCTAATCTCCACAATCTACAAGAAAATCCAACACCTCTACAACAAAAAGACAAATAATCCTATTAAAAAATGGGCAAAGGAAATGAACAGACACTTCACCAAAGAAGACATTCAAATGGCCAACAGACACATGAGGAAATGCTCGCGATCACTAGCCATTAGAGAAATGCAAATTAAAACCACAATGAGATACCATCTCACCCCGACATCACTGGCATGAATCAAAAACACTGGAAATAACAAACGTTGGAGGGGCTGCGGGGAGATCGGAACTCTTATGCACTGCTGATGGGAATGCAAAATGATACAACCATTTTGGAAAATGATATGGCACTTCCTCAGAAAGCTAGAAATAGACATACCATTCGATCTAGCAATCCCACTCCTAGGAATATATCCTAGAGAAGTAAGAGTCATCACTCGAATAGACATATGCACACCTATGTTCATGGCAGCATTGTTAACAATAGCAAAATGATGGAAAGAACCTAGATGCCCATCAACAGATGAATGGATAAAGCAACTATGGTACATACACACAATGGAGTACTATGCAACGAGAAAGAACAGCAATGAATCTGTGAAGCATCTCATAACATGGATGAAACTGGAGGACATTATGCTGAGTGAAATAAGTCAATCACAAAAGGACAAATATTGTATGAGACCTCTATTGTAAAAACCCATGAAAAAGTTCACACACAAAATGTAACAATCTTTGTTGGTTACCAAGGATGGGAGGGGTGGGGGGGGGATACTAAATAGACAATAGATAAGTGGTATCTTGGGTGAAGGGTGAGACAGTACACAATACAGGAGAAACTAGCACAACTTGTACAAGAAAAGGTCATGGGAGCCCCATAGACACATCCAAACTCCCTGAGGGACTGAATTGCTGGGCAGAGGGCTCTGGGGACCATGGTCTAGGGGAACATCTAGCTCAATTGGTATGACACAGCTTATAAAGACAATGCTCTACATTCTACCTTTGTGAGTAGTGTCTGGGGTCTTAAAAGCCTGTGAGCGGCCATCTAAGATACTCCACTGGTCTCATCCCTTCAGGAGCAAGGGAGAATGAAGAGAACAGGATACATGGAAAAGATTAGTCCGAAGGACTAATGGACCACAGCTACCAAGGCCTCCACTGGACTGAGTCCAGTACAGCTAGATGGTGCCTGGCTACCACCGACTGCTCTGACCAGGATCACAACAGAGGGTTCTGGACAGAGCTGGTGAAGGACGTAGAACATAATTCCAACTCACAAAAAAAAAAGACCAGATTTACTGGCCTAAAGCAGACTGGAGAAACCCCGAGAGTATGGCCCCCAGACACCCTTTTAGCTCAGTGCTGAAGTTACCTCCGAGGTTCACTATTCAGCCTGGGAGTGGACAGCCCCGTAAAAGCAAATGAGACTAACGAGGTACAGGGAAGTCCAGTGACAAGGACCAGAAAGCAGAAGGGGACAAGGAAGCTGGTGATAGGGAACCCAAGGTTGAGTAAGGATATTGTTGATGTGTTGTGAGATTGTTAACCATTGTCACAGGGCAACATTTGTAAACTGTTAAATGTGAAACTATTCTGTAAGCCTTCATCTTAAGTGAGAGTAACAGCACAACTGGAAGAGCGTAGTCAATGTCACTGAACTGTTCATGTAGAAATTTTTGAAATGGTGTATCTTTGGCTATGTGTATTTTCACCAAAAAAAAAAAAAAAAGAGGTTGAGAAGTTAGAGGGTTGATATGTTGTGGGGTTGTTAACCAATGTCATAAAACAACGTGTACTTCTGTTTCATGAGAAACTATTTATTCTGTAAGCCTTCACCTGAAGTACAATAAATAAAATAAAATAAAAAATAAATAAATTTAAAAAAAAATTCCTAAGTATTTTATTCTTTTTGATGTTACTGTTTTCTTAATTTCTTTTTCAGATTGTTCACTGCTAACATGTAGAAATAACATTGAACTTTGTATATTGATCTTGTATCCTGCAACCTTGCTGAACTTATTCCTAATACTTTTTTGATCTGTTGGTTTACCGCTTGTGCCTGCTACAAAATATTCAACAACCCAAGTTACTTACTCATCCTCTTTAATTCTTTGGACAGTAAAATAATTTTAATTTCATTTTAATAAATATCCCAATTATAACCAAAATTATTTGGACTAAATTATGCTCTTACATCTAAAACTACTAGTTAAAACTTTGCATCTTCTAGTGCAAAAATAAAACATCTTACATTTTCTCTAAGATGAAATGTGTTTTGAAATAACATTTATTCAACCTTTGCTGTTCTATAATAGTTGATATGTCAGATCACAACTGTGCTGCCTTATTCAGCCACAGCACTTTTGCTTTTGTAATCAGATTAAAAACCATAAATAATCAACATTTGTTCATTTTTAAAGGTCATGAGTAGCAGCTGTAGGATTTTTGTGCTCTCTTATAGAATGGTATTATGAGTGGGATGCATGGTTGTTTATATGTGGATATACAAAGATGTTGGATTGGAAGGAAATCTGCTTGGATTCCACATCACTCCACCATTGGTTATCCCTCTCATTCACTAGATCAAATAAATTTTTGGATGATTTTGGTCACTTCCTTGATGTAACTGAGTCTTTTTTATTTGGGTATTCAGCATATAACATTTTCTTGGTGCTCAGAGACAAGCAAAAAAGTCTTACCATCAAGAAAAAAAGAAAGTTCTCTATCCAAAAAACCTTCTTCAACAAATTGGAGAAAGATGCAAAAGGCAAGTTAAAACACTTAACAGAGACTTGACATTTATTGTGCAATTTCATCCCCAACAGAACATGTGGCATTCTAGAGGTATATGAGGTAATAAAATCAATACTCCAATTAGAACACCTGAAATAACTGGCTCTAGTAACAAATGTTTCTTATAATTAAAAATATTGAATGTTTAAAAAACTCTTATAACATTTTAAGTTACTAAAAGAAATGTGCCTAACACTTAAAAAACAACTTACTCTTCTATAGAAATTATTCACAAAAAATTTTGCTATTCTATATTACACTATGCATTTGTAGTTTTATTAACATATCCCCAGTAGGTATTAACTCTACACAGTACAAGGAAATAGAAATTATTCATAGAGAAATCAACAAAACTCCAACAATAAAAAATATTAGGATCAATGGATTTGTCACAGTTTTTCCACACGTATTCATCATAGAAAACAGAGTAAAGGCAACTTGGCCCCGGTGTTAGGCTGCTACATGAAGTTCCAGAGAGGAAAGACATAAAGGCAACGCTTAAATTGGGCAGGGTTGGGCTGGACCAGTGACCTTGAATGTTTCATGACCTACCTCATGGTCTGGCATGCCCTGTTCCCAAGAAGCACAAGCTAGGCCCCTCATGGCATGCTCTTGAACTTAAGCACAGCCAAAGGAATGTTAGAGCCAAAACTACAGAAAAGAATCAACTGAAAGGATTACTGTATTTTCCTACAAAATTTCACAACAGTTCTTACAGTGACATCATAAATTAAGTACTCTTCTTCCAAATCAGACTTATCAATTCTTAGGCTACAAAGACAACAAATGTGAAAATAAGACATTGGCTAACTGATAAACAGTGCCATTTCTAATCTGTAGGACTTCCCAAGGACTATCACTTCACTGAGTTCAAATATTCCTGCATTTGTGTACTGGGAACCTATGATGCAAGTATGAACAAGTTAGTGCTTTTTATTTACTCATTTCTTTAAAATTTTTCCAGTGTTCATCTTAGGATCTTACATCAGTCAAGCCTTATGGAGAAAACTGGGTAGGTCCCAGAGGATATATAGTTTATAAGCTCCTACGTAAGCATTGACATACTTTGAAAATGCCTTTTTAACGACACAAATAACTTTCCCTCGATGAGATAATAAAACAACAAATTCATTCCAAAACGTTGATGGGCTTTGAGAACTAGTCATTCTGCTTATTAAGTCCAAAAAATGATCCTCTTATTAGCAGAATACCTTGGGCAGTTTCCTTATCTGTAAAATGGGGATAATAACAGTAAAAGCCTCACAGGGTTGTTGCGAGGATTAAAATGAAAGAATGCATTAAAGTGCTTAGCAAAGTACCTGGCACGTAAGAACTCGATAAATCTTAGCTATAGTTACTATTGATGCTGTTAGTGACTTTGAATGGGCCTAAAGTTTGCCACCGTGGCCAACACCCATCTGGCCACTTGTACTGGTGCAATTATTCTGAGAATGAACAGGTTTTCAAATGAGTCTTATTAGCAGAGTATCTTCATTGCAAGTTAGGGAGTTGTGATTCAGTGAAAATATAGCCCTTATATTAGCCAGCTATGGATGGTCAAAGGGGCCCTGGTGGTGCAATGGCTAAGTGCTCGGTTGCCAACCAGAAGGTTGGTGGTTCAAACCCACCAGCTGCTCCACAGGAGAAAAGACCTGGCAATCTGCTCCCATAAAGACTACAGCCTAGGAAATCTTATGGGGCAGTTCTACTCTGTCATATAGGGTTGCTATGAGTTGGAATTGACTTGATGGCACACAACAATGATGGGTGGTCACAAGGAAAATTAATTTGGCCACTGTTTTGCAAAGATTTGGTAATTTAATGACTTAAAACAGCCAAACTGACAAAGCTGGATGAGTGAAGTCCAGTCCTTTCAAGGTTTCTTGCAACTGAATACACTGTAGAGGATAAAATGTCTCTAATGTGTCAGTATATCAGTTACACTTTTGAATTTTACATATTTAGAAGGAAAGAAGTGATGGGTTACTATTTTTGCACTTCCTGTTGTCCGATGTCAATTTTTTGCTCTCCTCTAAAATCAGTAAAGAAACCAATACCACCAGCCGACAGTGCAAGTAACGTTGCAGAGGGCCATCAGCTAGGTGACGTTTTCCTAAATCATTCCAAGCAGTTATTTTTATCCAGCACTTACACTACTGAAAGAAACCATCACTATGTTTACAAAAATACATCATGATACACACTGCTGTTTTGACACATTTACATTAGAGTTCTGACTCAAGCACTTTATTTGACATGTTTTGCCAAGCAGTTTTGGCAAGTGTCACCACATTAAACATACACCAGCAAGACTTGCACCATATGTGCAAAATCATTTCCTATTACATTCCTAAAAATTTGTATATAAGAGCTGTTAAAAGTTAACACAGATTTGTACTGTGAAATGATATAGCATGGAATGAGAAAAGTTATACATTGAAATATTTTCTAAAAATTAAGTTATCCCAAGAGTGACAATTTTAAATATAACTGAAATCTAAGAAGAAACCAAGGAGGTAGTCAGTTGGTATTCGGTTTAGCTTCTAGAGCATGTACAGAATGAGATAGAATCTGAATGACGGCAATGTATGTTTGCTTTTTCTGAAAACAGCACGTTTCATCTTATGTGATGCTCCATAATGTAAGTACTTTCTGATAGCAGCTGAAGGGAGGCACAAGCCATTAAAGGTGGCAGGAAAATGTAGCAATAATGAGGCTTTAGATTGCCAGATTTGGATTACTGTCTAGATCATAGGGAAACATCTGGTATTTCAAGTTACTGGACTTAAAAAAACCATTTTATCAATGTTACTTACCATTAGTTAATGCTACATGGACTAAATGAATCAAATAATATATTGTAATACCTTATATCTCCTTATAATCTTGATGAAGGAATCTATTATGTTAGTGTGTTTATGACTGATGAACGGATAAGAAATGACCCAAATATAAATCACCCACTTGCTCTACAGCTTTGAAACATCTACGTGTATCTCTTAGCTCACCTACCAAAGGAGATGAGAACAGTTTTCTGCAGATGCTCTTATATTATCCTTCACATTCCCAGTGAAGCCTTATGGGAAACAATTGGTGGCAGTAACCTAAACACTGGCAGAAATGAGGACCACCAGGAGAGTGAAGCCTGAGTTCAGAAGCCTGATGAAATATTTTCAAGTAAAAGGGGAAGTTACAAACTTAAATGTTGAATTTTTCTCCAAAGCACTTAACGCTGAGGTTAAGCTATGGGACTCTGTACAATGTACCTTCAAAAGAGACGGTGCAAAACATGACTTTAATAACTACTTGCAGAATACTGCTCACGTCGGACAGTTCCTGGCCGAAGCTCTCCTATACAGATCATTGAACAGTTATCTTGAGCCTGGCCAGAACTGCACTTGAGGCTTCAGTTCACTGTGAAAAGCAGGCATGATCTCTGGGACATGAGTTTACACATGGGAAAACACAGGACACACCAAGACATTGTTACTGCGGGTAGGTATGGACTCTTCTGATAGCCTGGATTACAGACCACACCTAGCCATGGACAAAAATGCCAAGTTTAGTCTTCAGTGTCAGGCCAACTCTGTGACCTTCTTCTCTCAACAATGAAGTGAAACACAGCTGTTATCCTGAACTCAGTTTTAATTCAATCTATTTTATGCCAATAGTATAATGTCTCAAGGAGGATTCCAAGAGCTGACATGAGACTAAGTTTCTCGCTATGAGAGCAATTTGTCCAATTGCCAGATAAAGATGTGAAAAAATTGAAACAAGAAAATAAGCAACATCTTCAGGTCTCCAAAGAGATCAACTGACAGAGCAATGATAACATCCAGTCTTAGTGGTGAGAAATCGTTAGTACCTGGATGATGCCAACAGTTAATCCAATCAATTGCTAACCGAAGAATTGGAGGTCTGAGTCCACCCAGAGGTGACTCGGAAGAAAAGTCCGGTGACCTACTTCCAAAAAATCAGCCACTGAAAACCCTATGGAGCACAGTTCTACTCTGACGTACATGGGGTTGCCATGAGTTGGAGTCAACTTGATGGCAACTGGTTTTACACAGAGGTCACAATGGTCTTATTAAAAGTTAAAGAAAGAACTTCCTATGCCATGATTTAAAAATCAAGTGGCCATGCAGGCAACTACCATGGAACCCAGGTACAACACCAGCCGTAAAGATGAAGCTCAGCCGGCAGCTACAGGACATGTACTAAGAAGAGGTGACAGCAGAATATCTAAGTAGATACTGTATTATAGCCTAAGTGGCTGTTAATGCCCAGGTCAGGTGGTGGGCCACGCTAGAGAAATACAGCAATTACGTAGAAAGTGAAAAGTATAATGGAAGAAACACACCTGACTGGGAAGCAGGGGATGGCCCAGGAGAGGCATTAAAACTGGCTGTGTGATGCTGAGTAAGTCAGTTCATCTTTCTGGGCCTTGGTTTCCTCACATGCAGAAGGGACAGCTAACATGTAATACCAATGTTTTGGAATTTGGGTGTTAGGAGACAGAGACCAAGTGTGCCTTTGGACCAATGGTCGTGTGCAAATATGCACTTTGGGAGGCAGAGCCTACCACAGCAGCCTTCTTGGGTGGTGGTAATAATTATAGCTAAACAGAAGGTTCCTGTCACCCTCCCTCACAGCAGTAATGCAAGCACTTCATCCTTAATCATGGCAATGTTTAAGGCTATGGAGATGTGAGCGCAGGAGGTGTTCTCATCACCCTCACTGACAACCAGCACAACACAGGACACAAAGATGTCCGTTAGATTGGGAAAGTAAAAGAATCCTTAAGCTTGCAGGAAAACACTAAAGGCTGAAAGATTTTTTTAAAGTCCTGTTGCCATTGAGTGGATTCTGACTCATAGCGACCCTACAGGACAGAGTAGAATTGACCCATAAGGTTTCCAAGGAGCAGCTGGTGGATTCGAACTGCTGACCTTTTGGCTAGCAGCTGAGCTCTTAACCAATCACTGTGCTTACCACCACCAGACCTCTTTTTTAAAAGCAGTGGTAAAATATTTCTGCTATAGAAAAAAGGACACTAATCAGTAAGAATAACTAAAGCCCAGCACAAACAAACAAAGGTCAGATGTAAAGACAGATGAGGTGGTGCTTTTCTTCTGGCCAAGAGTTCATGTTGTTAAAGACTCTCATAAGACACTGACTTCTCAGATTTCTGAAAGCTTTTCAAGGTAAGAAGTATCTTTCATCCTTGGATAGCCAAAGTTATTAGTCTTATGGTTCCCGATACGCAATATCACACTTGTGTATATCCTTTACTTACTTCCAAATTTAGTTAATTTGCCCAAAAGAGGATTGAAATAGTAGTTTCCCCTGCACCATTTAACAGACCTGACAAACAGCCAGCTCCATAAATATTAAACTTTTCAATGGATGAAAGCTAATAATCATAGCAAAAGCTATAGAAGGCCCTGTTTCTAAGGCTTTGCATAGAGTAGGTGCTAATTGTTGAATGGGAAGGATAATTAATTTTGACAAAAAACATCCAAAACAAAAAACACAAAACACCTTATAAATAGATGCTCTGGAACTTTAAATGACTTTCTAAGCAATTTTCAAAACCCTCAGTCATATTGGTAGAGGACGCTTAATAGCTTTCAATAAATCTGCCCATTTAGTCGTTTGCTCTACGAAGAATGCAGTAATCTGGACTAATTTGATAAAGGAAGCCTTTCCTGACATCCAAACCTGAAACTCTCAGGAATTCTACAGCAGTCATTTTTAAGAATGGTTCCAAAGACATCACTAATTTCACATATGCAGGTCCACAAATGAAACACAGGGGGAAGTGGGTGGGAGTGGTACAGTGTTAACTTAGCCGGAGCTTATAGCTCAGGGGAACATTGTGGGGAAGGAGACACACAACAGTTGTGATAAAACATTTTCATCAATGACATTGGCACAAACTAAGGTTTTATGCAAATTCTAAAGATCAACTCAGGACAGAAAGCCCCTCAAATTTCAGAGAATTTACAGACAAGCCCATTGCATAGTGCTCAGAATGGCCTTGAAACTGTGTATACGATGCCAGAACATCTGGTCAAGCCAGTGAATACCATTAGTCACACCAGTCGTTTGGTCCTCAGGGAACCAAACAACTAAGTGATTGAATTTCTCACTGCTCAACCAATCACTCTGGCATTGTGTCAACAAAGCCTGATTTAAGGCTATGGAAACTGTGGGTCTACAAACCTACACAGTCAAGCATTTCAAAGTAGTTTTGGATCTTTGGATGTTTCTTGACTGACATAATGAAAACTATCACTGTTTGTAAACTCCAGAGACCACATAGTGGAACTTTTTGCAAAAATAGATGAGAAAAATAGCTGACTTCCGATTAGTCACTGTCTGTAGAGGTGGACTCTGTTCTCTGGTTTCTTTTTTAATAATGTTGTTAGATGCCGTCAAGTCGATTTCGACTAATAACGATCCCATCTGACACAGTAGAACTGTCCCATAGGGGTTTCTAGGTTTTAATCTTGAAGGGAGCAGACTGCCAGGTATTTCTCCGGCAGGGCCTCTGGGTGGGCTGCAACTGCCAACTTTTCGGTTATCTGCTGAGCACTTAACCATTGCACCACCAGGGCTCCTAATAATAGGCTTTACCAATATAGAGACAGCATACCATGTCATTTATCCTATGTCTTAGACAAGAACTATCAATTCAAATCGTTGGAAAACAGAAAAACAACATATTTGAATTCAAACTAGAGAATGTTGTTCCTTGTCCCTTAAAATAACTGCATTTTTCTACATTCTCCCATGGATAGGAATACTAACTAACCCATTCTTCCTTGGGGACCAGCTTTTTTCAGGAAGTTGAACTCACTTGAAGATTTCAGACTGCTAACTAGGAGCTCACCCATTTTTCCACCCTCACTGTCTAACTAGCAATCATTTAAAATAAATTCGTAGTTTTTGTTTTTTATAATATAATATTCTTAAAGTCTGTTGTATGCTCCATAGACTTCCCAAACAACCCTAAAATGGATTTCTATTTGGGAATTGTGGCAGTAGGTTAAGAGAGTTAAGGTTTAGGATGTCTAAAGTATGACAGAAAGACATGCTTTGGACTCTAGGTGATGTTAACAGGACATTCACAATTAGAACTCTTGAAAGGATCAGCTGCTATGGTGGAAGGATTTTGTCCACTAATCCCCAGATCCATCCTGGGAACTTTTATTGAAGACTTCATCCTGCGAAGTCTGATGATCGATCCCTTCATAAAATGAGCCGCCGTTGTGCAGGAAAGTCCCCACTGCCCGGCCCTGCCGGGCGTGACCCACAGCGTCGCTGAACACTTTGTTTATTTGCTCCTCCGAGGGCATCCACCAATCGGGGTTGGAGGTACAGTGCATCCTAATGAATTCTGTGGGAACATATGCAACAATAAAAGAGAGAGAGAGAAACAGCTGGTTTTTGTAGAAGATAATAGGAGAGGCTGCTTACACTTAAACAAAAGTTCTAAAGAAAAGCTTTATGGGAAATTCAATGTAATGCCATGATGATGTTACTCGTTAGACCTAACTTGTTCCACGTAAAGGTTCTTCTTAAGTGCAAAGTAAAACTCACGTAAGTGAGGGCGTAATCCCTCTAAGAAACATTTTCTGTTAAAATGAAAGAACTTTGATTTCTAAACTACAGTATGCACCATGCTTGATGTAAGTTATGCAGTACATTTCAAAACTCATGTTTTGAACCCATGTTACCTGCTCACAGTTTTAGAATGTTAACTATCTCCAGAAGCAAATAAAATATTAAGAGTATGGTATTCTTTAACGAGCTACTAACTTGAAGACCGAGTACAATAAAACCAAAGCCCCGACAAGTGAGAAGGTGCCTATGTTTTAGTTCAGAAAAGGTTTCCACGTTCTTAAAATGGTGCATAATAGGCTGTGCTTATTTTTTTAATTTTGGTATCTATACATACACTGACAAATCTTTTTAAATGAGATTTCCTCTAAATATTTAATTTCATCAGAAAAACAATTAGCATGTCTGGAATAGTGAGTATATAAAAAGTATAAAGGGTATTTTCTAAGTGTGTGTGTTCGTGTATGTGTGTGCGTGCATATATGTGTGTGTGTGCACATATGTATTACACACATGTATATATACCTGACTCCAATGAAACAAACGTGGCCTCCCTCAGACTGAGCTCAGATTAACCCTTACTCTGTTTTCTCAAGTGGGTAGGCTACATAGATAATTCTGAAGTAGCTATTTTAATATGAACACTTGCAGACTGAAGTGAACATTTCAGAAGAAGTTATAAGTCAAACTGTTCTTGCACAGCCGTTTAAAACTTCAAGGTAACACTAATTTACACGCCTGTACTTCTCCAGCACTACTCTCTCCATAATACAATGTTAATAGTTCTGGTTGTAGGATCAGAATTGTGTGAAAATTTGAAATGCCTGGCCCTATTTACCCTATGAAGAGGCTGACACTTTAAAGCACTTCAACCAGAAAAAGCCCTCATCAACTGAGCCGCGCACATCTCAGTAGAGTCTGGTTTGACAGAGAAGCAGCATGGCCGTTACTAAGTTTTTTGGCATTCCCTTAAATTTTGTGCCTGAGACAAGAGCCTCACCTTAGTCCCAGCCCTGGTTACCTTCCTTGGGGGAAAGAACCATGTTCATTCAGCTTCTCATACTACAAAACTGCCAGGTGGCTAATCCTGGGGTGCAGACCTGGGAAACCTGAAGAATAATTCTCAAATTTAGGTGACAGTCACTATAATCTTGTACAGAAGGCAGTATTCTGCAATCTCTGAGGCTAACCTATTTAGCACACTACCACTTATTTTCCTTGTGTTTTCATGCTAGTCTCAGTTGTCCTCAAATCATCTCCTGCCAGACTATAAACTCCAGGAGACAGGGATTCTGTTTTCTATTCCTCTTATGTCTTCTTTAAGTCCCAGTAAGTATTCAGAAGCTGTTTCTTAAGTAACTTAGTTCTTAAGTAACTTTCCTATCTGTCCAGATTCACCCACACTCATGAACCACAAGAGAACAAAACACTAAAATGGTCAATGAGAGGAAATAAAGGCTAATGAATGAGTGCAAGAATTTTTTGTCCTGCAAAAGTCAGCTGCAACACTGCAATTCGGCCAGAGTGGGCTGCTCTGTGACCTGCCTCTCCCGCCTCCTCCCTCATATCCACTGTTACGGCAGGACTTTCCCTAGTATTGTGGCAAAGGCTATCGAGAGCTAAAAGTAGAGCTCATTCTGCTACACAATACGAAGCATCTTCACAGGCCCTCCAATGAGATGAAAGATACTTCCTCTTTCCACTACGGTCCAACTACTTTAGGGAGCAGTCACAGCCTGGAATTTGATTCCATTCCCCATAGCACCCTATTTTCCATCACTAGTGTGTCCAAAGTCTGAAGGCTTCCTTGGCTATTCCAATCTTGCTTACCACAGCAAGGATGTCCACCCCATGGCGTCACCAGGCCTGCCAAGCAGGGTGCCATATCACCTAAATCTTTATGAAGGGAATCACACCTAGTTCAAAGGAAGGCCCAATGATTTCAGCCTTTGGGATAAACACTTCAGTGCTCTAACCAGGTGCCCCACAACTCAGATAATAACCACTTCTTGTTTATATATTCTCCACCCCAAGGGTGGAAGCTTGTGGGCTGTGGCCACCAAGTGAGAAACCAGCGGGAGAATGCAATTTCTGGTTAGGCAGCCTGAACTGCTCTTGTGTGATGTTCGGTCCAGCCATGTTCTCAAGACAGCGGCACTGGTGCTTTGGGATGTATTTTTACCACTGTTGCACTGACTTGCTAGTTAAAATGTAACATACTTAAGAATTTCCGGAAAGGCATACAGTTGCGAGACTCCTTAACTTCCTCTTGAGCCTAAGGATAACTTCCCTGAGTACACACAGTGGGTGTCTTCAGTAAGGTCCCTAAGCTCCCCACTGTCTCTTGGTGAGTTACTCCATTATTTTTCATGATGTTGGTGGATAAAGGAAACTCATGACTGGTTCGCTAAGACAGACCCTGGAAATTTCTGTCACCCCGTCTCTTTGAGTAAGTGGGATTTTCAGACTGGCCAAGGCTGAGTACTCTGGAACTCCTGTGCCTAATTAACATTCATTTCAGCTAGCTTTCTCAATATGCACCACCTGCACTAGAATCACCTGAGGTGCTTGGGAAAAGCAGCAATGCGTGGGCCCCAGGGAATGGGCCCAGGGAATCTAGGCTGCTAACACTACATGCATGTCTTAGACACACAAATGTTTGAGTATCATTGTGGCCATCCCAGAGGGATATAGGAGTAGAGAGGGCTCCCTCTCCTTTCTGATAACCAAGGATGTATCCATGACCATGTTTTTCATCGGTGACTTTCTCTCCAGGAAACATATGGATCCCTGTCCAGAGCAAATCAATATTAAGTCTTGTCAACCAATACAATTGCTACTGAACCAGACAGGTTAATATCTGAGCTTTCTGATATGGGTTTTCCAGGTGTGAATGATGTTTTTGTTGACACTCTAATGTTTCTATTTATATTGTTTATTTGCACTTGCTGAATCAATTGGCTATCTCGATTCTTCCTCCCCACCCAGTCGGGCCTATAATAGTGAGATTAGCTGCAAAGTAGTCACCTGTTAATACTGATGAAACAGTATTATCTAAACCATGCTTTTAAGCAGAAATTTATTTTTTAACTAATAGAAGAAAGATTGACTGGGCAAGGTATAGTTTAGGCACTAAGGAAAATGAACTCTAAGCAAATTTAAGGAGTTGGGGACAAGTATTCTTGAAAACGTAGCTAGAAGGGAGCACAGGCTAGAAGAGGAAATTGGGTATCATTTGACCAAATAATATCTACCCATTGCTGCTGAGTCAATGCCGACTCATAGTGACCCTACAGAACAGAGTAGAACTGCTCCACAGAGTTTCCAAGGCTATAAATCTTTACGGAAGCAGACCGCCACATCTTTCTCCTGTGGAGCAGCTGGTGGGTTTGACTCTCTGGTAGCAATGAAAATCTAAATTTGAAATATGAAACATGAGGTGCTATGCAATGTTTATGTACCATTAAGTGAGAACACCAAGGCTCAAGCAAACGGGGAGTTTTTAAAGAACTTCTCAATACCAAGTGGATGGGCCACATGAAACCTATAAGGTCGCAGCGGAAAAAAAACCAAAATACAGTAAGGCTGAACACTTGTACGCGGGGAGCCATAGCCAATGCGGTGAAATGAGATCACAGATGGTGGACACTGAGCGGAAGGATGCAGTACCTCGGAGGCATGTTACTTTAACTGGATCCAGAGGGCGTCTTTCAGGACCTGTCTCTCCTGACTGCACTGACCTTTTCCTTTTCCCAAGGCCGCATGAGTACTTAAGCTCATCGGTCGTGAAAACAAATCTGATGAGGTATCGAAGGAGCCGTCTCCCATCTTTCTTTGAAGAGTTTACAGCCTCGTCCCACTGTTTGCTCGTTATGTAGACAGGATAGTTGTTCAAAAGCTGCTTGCTTCCCTGGAAAAAGCAAAAGGTTTTCTCAATACCTACTTAGCCAGCCAGCCAGAAGCCAAGGCGATCTCCATTTCAAAGGCAAACATGCTTTTTAACCAAGTGGCGATGCTGACAATGAACCAGGTATTGAAGAGCACAAGTAACTGCTCGCACTCAGAATGGGCACTTTTCAAATTACATTTGCATTTTCTGTAAGAAGAACCAATGAGGTATAATGAACAACTTTGAAAGAGGAGCTATTTATAACTTGCATTTTAACAGGTAGGTTAAAATGTGTCAAGATCCAATGACAAGGAACACTATTTAAATATAATCTGTAACTTTCCTTTTCAATCTATTAAAATATGCAAAAATGACTTTGAAGAGTGTGATCAAATAGGTCTCTTCATCCTTTGGTTGGCAGTTAAGTACATTGAGAAATGATGCAGGTGGTCTATTTTTCACAAGGTATTACTTGGGTTTAACATACCTAACACCTGATAGCCACTGCATTACGGTGAAAACATACAAAAATTTGAAAAGGGGGAACTGTGGAAACTTGAAAAAAAATTAATAATGCAAAACATGTGTCCTCAAATTATAGCTTTTGCAAATGCCACTATGTCAACTCAAAATTTTTCTTACTTTTCACGATCATAATTTATGTCTACTATAAAATTCCCAGGCTAAATAGCTGCAGTGGGACTAATTATGGGAATTTCTGTAACATTTATAAACCATGTTTACTCAATTGCACCTACACAACCATTACTTTAGTTCTGGTTGTCCATAAAATTCTATAGTCCAGGACAAATTAATTAACCCATGATCTCAGTTTTAACATACTCCTTCCCCAATAACTAAGGTGTACAAAATAAAGAAGAGAAAACTCATTCAGTTTTACAACTCTGCAAATTTACTACAGGTTATAAACTTGTCAGTGTTTGGGTCTGATAGGGTTTTATTTCAAAAAATAGTCTGATCAGTTAAGCACTGAGATGGGTAAATGGCATAGGAACCAAAAGGAAAGAGGCAGCCAGATTTGGCTATGAAATTCTCACTGCATTACATACATGGAAACTCACTACAGCAGTCATTCTTTCTTGAACTAGCAAGAGGATGATTTAGTTTCCTTTTAAAAGGAGGTAGCTGAAGTGAGTGTTTTGTGCACTGAACTTAGAGCCAGACTGGGTTTGAACTGAATCTTGGTTCTGTGTATTAGATATGTTCCTTATACAAGTTACTTCACCTCCTTAGACCAAAGTTTCTCCACATGTAAAATGGAAAGAACCAGATTATCATGGGTTTAAGATGTGAATATTTGGAAGTATAAGCCAACCCTTGCTCTGTGCACAACAGATGACCCTGTGTACAAGAGGTGATCAAAAGATGACCAGGAACAAGTCCCTGGGTGGCACAAAAGGTTAAGTGCTTGACTACTACTAGCCAAAAGGTTGGTGGTTCAAACATACCAAGAGGTGTCTTGGAAGACAGGCCTGGTGATCTGCTTCTGAAAGGTCACATCCTTGAAAACCCTAGAGAACTCAATTCTACCTTGCACACACTGTGGTCACCATGAGTTGGAACTGACTCAGTGGTCAACTAACAACATTCACTGCTTTATTCCCAGAGCATAGAAAAGTGCCTGGCACATGTTATATGCTTTAAAAAAAAAAAAAAAAAGACCAGAAGCCCAGAGGTTCCAAAGGTTCCCTTGGCCCAGGCTGCTGTCATGGCAGGAGGTGAGAGATGATGAAGGCATGAACCAAGTCTGTGGCAGTGTAGATGGAGAGGCAGGGATGAAAGATGGAGAATCAAGGGGGCCAGGCAACCAATTCAATGAGCAAAGGTCTGAGAGATGTCAGTTAAGATAAGAAATACAAGGTTAGCGCTGAGAGGAGGAGGCAGGCAGCAGGAAAGTAATTCCATTGCTTCCCATGCACAGCCTGGAAGGGTTATGACGGTTCTGAGTGGTTGATTCCTCAACCCTCATGGCAGCCAGGTAGGGCCTGAGGCAGGAGGAACCTTCAGGCAGGTTGTCTTAGCAGCCTTGTCTATATCTAAGTGTGTCAGGATGAGAAAAATGTCTAGGAGGCTCTGTTGGTTCTATTTTTAAGAAGCCAAATCCAAAAAGTAAATGGAGAATTAGCACTCCCCTTAAAACCACTAATTGTGTCAAAAATAAATTTTTGTACAAGAACCTTAATAATAACTGCCGCCATTTACTGAGCGACTGATTACCAGCCTGAGGTGGCAGCCCCAAGCACTCCGTATCCTCGGCCTCATTTTTCCTCACAGGCAGTGACAGCAATGTAATTACAGAGCTGGGCTCTGGGTAAGGGCTTGGGCAGGTGACTTAACTTCTCTAAACTTCAGCTCCTTTCTGTAAAAATAGCAATAATCATCTCAGCTTGCAGGTTTAGGGTGCAGGGCCCATCAGTCTCCCCCACCAGAAGATAAGCTCATGAGGGCTGGGATTTTTATCTGCTTTATTCCATGCCATACTCCCAGGGCCAAGAACAGTGCCTGACACAAATGGAAAGAAACACAGCCCAGTTCTGTGCCATCCCCATGATTGGTTGCAGACCATTGTGATCCACAGGGTTTTCATTGGCTGATTTTCAGAAGTAGATGGCCAGGCCTATCTTCCTAGTCCTTCTTAGTTTGGGAGCTCCACTGAAAACTGTTCAGCATCACAGCAACGTGCAAGACTCCATGGACCGATGAGTGATGGCTGCACATGAGGTGCATTGGCTGAGACTCAAACCTGGATCTCCTGCATGGAAGGCGAGAATTCTACCACTGAACCACCAATGCCTCCTCAGCTGACGCAGAGCAGGTGTAATAAACATTTGCTGAAAGACTAATACAGTACAGTACTTACTACCATGGTACTACTTACTACCAGAGCAGACATTCAACAAAGGTGGCTATAATTAAGAGTTCTTATTTATTTATTTTAACACTGTGGCACTGGGCCATTTGAAGAGCTTCTGAGAACATTAATTGGGGAAGTTACAGGTCAGAATCTAAACTTCCTTGCCTTAAAGAACTTTAACGAGAGCAACATCGATAAGTGGCCATTAAAATGGGGCTTCTGCCAAGGCTAGGGGAGGGGGAATGAAGAGTTATTGCTTAATGGGTAGAGTTTCTGTTTGGGATGATGAAAAAATTTTGAAAATAGTGGTGATTATTGCACAAGATTATGAATATAATTAATGCCATTGAATTGTATACTTAGAAGTGATTTTAAATGGCAAGTTTTTATGTTATATATATTCTATATTATAATTTTTTTTTCTTTTTTTTAAATAGGGGCTTCTGCAGACAGAGGACCGCCACTGTCCTTAATTTAAAATCATCCTTAGTTTTGGTCCCTGTAAGTACATATGGAGCAGTTCTACTCTGCATACATGGAGTCCCCATGGGTCAAAGTTGACTTGATGGCAACTACCAACAACGACAAAGTACATATCCAGGCACACTTGTCCCTCTTAGAAAAGAAGACAGTGTGGTATTTTTAAAATATTTATTTAATGTTGGATAGCTTCTAAAACTGCTTTCCTTCAGGTTTGTGAGCTTATCTGGCAAACGAGGATTACTGTATCTGTTTTTGCCAACTAAGTTAAATCCTTTCCTAAGGTCTCGAAATCAAAGGGGCAGAGCTGGGGAAACCTGTCCCCAAGTTCAGGGTTTGGCCCATGACACTGTGCTGTGTCCCTAAAATTGGAGTTGAGGCTATTTCAAGATGGAAAGTATTGTGATTAGGGAGCTGAGAATCCACGGCAGGAGATTTCTCAAACCCTTAAAAACAGCCACTTGTACAGAGAAGAGCTCAACAGCTCTTATAAAATGTGGTTATACCATTTGGATGTCATTTTCTCCAAGAAAAAGGAAAACAAAGAGAAAAAGCAATTTACAACCCAAAATACAACTCAAAATGCTCTCTGAGTTACAGGTGAGATTTATAATCCAGTTTTAGCATACTTAAGAAATAATATGTGATAAATAATAAAAATGAGAAAATGCCCAAAGTCACAATAAAAATATTATAGTAATAATGGTGCCGATAGGAAATAAGAGTGCTATCCAGAGGAAATACAGATATTTCCTTTGTTTTTTACAGAATTCTGATTGCATATTCTCTTCAGTTAGCTACCAACACTTATTAAACTCTGACCTACTGGTGAGTCAATTTCAAAAAAAATAACAATGAACAATGCTCAGTGTCTTCAGAGTCATAACTAAATGGAAGAGACAGGTGTGCGTTAACTATAAAGTAACCCAGATAGTTCTGAATTAGACTTATGAGTAATGTGCTACATGAGCACAAAGCAGGGGGAGCAGCAAGCAGAGATAGCTTCTTGGAGGAAGTGGGCTTTTCAGTTGTGCTTTTTGTATGATAGAAACGTCAAGTTAAGATACAAAACCTTTCTTTTAGAGAGTAGTCAATGAATTTTAAGCATGTGACATTTAGTTTGATATGTACTTCAGAAAAATAACTTTGCAGGGTGGACAATGGATAAGAAAGGATCTGCAATAGTCCAGGTGAAAAGAGATGAGTGTGAACTAGAAACAATTCAACATGGCTGTAGAATGGATGTTGAGGATGAAGAAGAGGAAATAGTGAATCTCCAAAGACTTAACCTGAGGTGACTGGGGGCTGATGGTGCCTTTATTAAAGAGAAAACAAAGTATAAGAATGGGTATTCAGAATAGATGTGGTGAGTTTGAGAGGTGTGTGGCATTCCACCCTTGGACAGGCAGCTAGACAAACACGTCTAGAGCTAAGATGCGGGGATTGGTGCTCTAGAGACATGTATGCTATTGTTGTTAGTTGTTGTCTAGTTGACTCTGACTCATGGTGACCCCATGCACAACAGAACAAAACACTGCCTGGTCCTGCACCATCTTCACGATTGTTAGTATACTCAAGACTGTTGTTGTGGGTATACTTGAGATCGTTGTTGTAGCCACTAAGTACTTTGAGTGCCTTCTAGTTTAGGGGACTCATCTTCTAGCACCATACTGGACAATATTCTGTTGTGGTCTGTAGGGTTTTCATTGGCTAATTTTTGGCAGCAGACCATCAGGCCTTTCTTCCTAGTCTGTCTTAGGCTGGAAGATCTGCTGAAGCCTACCCACTATGGGTGACCCTACTGATATTTGAAATACTGGTGGCACAGCTTCCAGCATCATACGAAAATGCAAGCCACTGCAGTACGACAAACTGACAGGCAGGATTGGTGCTTTAGATACATATATAAAAACCAAAACCAAACCCGTTGCCGTCAAGTTGATTCTGACTCATAGTGACCCTACAGGACAGAGTAGAACTGCCCCATAGGGTTTTCAAGGAGCACCTAGTCGATGTGAACTGCCGACTTTTGGTTAGCAGCCAGGCTCTTAACCACTGTGCCACAGGGGATCCAGATACACATATAGGATGTGTTAACACATGTGGGTAAATCTTCTGCAGAAGACCTCGTTAAAGTGTTAAAAAGCAAAGATGTCACCTTGAAGACTAACGCGTGCCTGACCCAAGCCATGGTGTTTTCAGTCGCCTCGTGTGCATGCAAAAGCTGGATGACGAATAAGGAAGACCAGAGAAGAACTGACACCTTTGAATTGTGGTGCTGGTGAAGAATATTGAATATACCATGGACTACCAAAAGAATGAACAAATCTGTCTTGGAAGAAGTACAACCAGAATGCTCCTTAGAAGCAAGGATGGTAAGAGTATGTCTCCCATACTTTGGACACATTATCAGGAGGGATCAGTCCCTGGAGGACATTATGCTTGCTAAAGTGGAGGGTCAGAGAAAAAGCGGAAGACCCTCAACGAGATGAATTGATACAGTGGCTGCAACAATGGGCTCAGGTATAACAAGAATTATGAGGATGGTGCAGGACCGAACAGTGTTTCGCTCTGTTGTGCGTAGGGTCGCTATGAGTTGGAACCGACTTGACGGCACCTAACAACAACAAAAAAAACCTACAAGTAGAATTGATGTTATGAGAGAGAACATAACTGTCCAGAGAAAGAGAGCAGCAAGCAAGAGAAGATGAAAGATGAAATGCTAGAAAGCAGTGAATGAAAACCTCATGAAAGCATAGTAAGGAAAGGGTGGGGAACCAGGACAGAGTACTGACACTAAGGTCAAGGGAAGTGGGAGCAAGTGGGAAGAAGGGTGAGAGTCTACGGATGATGAAGGCTAGAAAAGGGGCCCCTGGACTGAATGACTGGGGAAGATACCAGTAGTCTCTTGCAGAGCATTCTGGTGAGTAGTGGAGGTGAAGCCAGATTACAGGGGGTGGAAGAGCAAAGGGAAACTGAGGGAGTGGAGAGAATGAATACAGACCAGCAGGGCCAGATTAAGGCATGTAAGAGCCCTAAACGCTGATAATCTGTGGTGCCCCCTCCTCTGCTTATTCACTCACTGGAACAGGATATGTTGGTTATATATACATGCATATATATGTGTGTGTGTGTCTTAGTTATCCATGATGTAACTTCTTTTTAAATGCAACCATAATATTAGCAACTGAATGCAAAAGTGGCGTATCCCATTTTAGCGGAATGAGATGAACTGGATTATAAAATTTTCGGTGGATGTGGATACTAAGATTTTTACCATACACCACATTTTCTACAAAAAGAATATTTCACATATTCTACACCAAAGAATTAGTCAGTGAACTTAGTTGTTTCATCAATGTAAAGTTCTGTTAATCTCCCACAATGAAAAACTGACTTTCATCAATTATGCTTTAAACTTCTCATACTTCAATTTTGTAACTGTTTTGTAATAAATGCTATAATTATAAATGAACAAATGAAAAGATGTCATAAAAGAAAATTTAATGTGTCCTGTTTACTTGGCACCTATAGGTCTTTGCTTTGGACAACTGGTGTCCCTGTTTTGTTGATGCCCTAAGCACGTGCTTACCTTGCTTATTGGGTAATCCGTCCCTATAGACCCGTCTTTCAAATGTTTAATCAGTAAAAAATGAGGTGATCATTCAGCAAGCTGAACTTGAGTGCCTTCTGTGGAAATGGCACTGGGGATGCTAAAGGGGATGAGATCTGGGTCCATCCCTCAAAGACCAAGACGTATCATGGGGCAGATTGGAAATTGTTCTGACAGAGGATACTATGGGAGAACTCTGTGATAGAAGGAGAAAGAAAGGACAATGTTTGGAGGAGGGGGAGAGAAGCAAAAGAAGTCCTTTAGGATGGGGAGATTGGAATGTGTTTGCTACTAGTGGGAGGGGAGAAATCTATGCAAGAAACAAGGAATATTTGATGGCACAAAGTCCTAGGAGAGGAAGGGCAGAGCTGCGTGGACACTCAGCATTGGCAAGGGGAAGAGACACTGTTTCCTTTAGTGGGGAAGTGTGAAGGTGGAAATAAGTATGGAGGTAGATGGGGAGGGGGAGATTCAACTTGGTGTTTCTTTCTAGCAGAGTTCAAGAGAGGGAGGGTGGTGGGAATAGAGATGGGCCAGGGGTTAGAGAAATGGACCAGACCTTTCAAATAGCTCCTCTAGGTTACAGGAAAAGGAAGCAACAGGAATAGAATCTCTGGCCACACCTGAATGTGGAAGAATGTCAAGCCACACCAGACTGACTCCACATTTTTCATCCGCTGGTTTCTTAGGAGCAGAGAACTGGAAAGTGGTTTGTTCGTGTATTTCTTTGGCAGAATGACATGGGGTCAGAGTGGGTACAACAAGTGCACAGTCAGATCTACCAAAACAGTAAACAGTGGATGGAACTTTAGGGTGATTTTAAACTAGACACAGGAATGTCAACGGATATGTGACCACAAGATGAGAGAGAGGGTCAACATCCTAGCATTACCAGCATGAACAACTTACCTTGCCAAGTGAAGACAATTTAACTTTTTAAATAGAACACTATCCATCATTACCAATCCAAGACATTGATAAGCCCAGTAAGATACAGTGGAGGTGCTTCTTCCACTGGATTTAGGTTCTGAAGTGAGTAAGATGGAAATAAGATGTATTCAAAACTGAGCCTTGAAAATCTTGTAAAAAGATACCATGTTTAAACTGACATAACATCACCACCAAAAGAGGCTGTTTTCTCTACACATTACAAGAGACTGCAGTTTCTTACAGTGAGGACCAGAAGAGGAAATTGGCTTGTGTTCAGGGTCCCTGATGTCTGAAAAATACGTATCTAAACACATGAGAATCTCACTCAACGTGAGAGATGCCACACAATCAGGAACATTCCAGAACACTGGATTTACCTGAAGGGACAACAGGTTGGCATCTCCCATTTCAGGGCTCCTCTGTGCCAAAAAAATGGTGGAATAGTTGCCCACACTATTTAAGCTGTTCTTTCTTCTTCCTTTTTTTCCCTAGATTACAGAGTTGAATCTTCATGAGTTAAGAACATGAATGCCCTTTCTCCATAGTACACACACTTACAGGTAATGAATCCACAAACCTCTGACAGCCAAAAATGTATTTTGCTAGTGAATCTGTTCTGGTATATACTGTTAAGTCATCAAGAAATTCTAAGTGGAGCAACATTTATCTTTTTATGAGAGACTTACCTCAGTTGGCTGGTCAGCTGGCTGTGGTATCATGAGTTGGTTGTGGTGCTGTAGGACTGTCTTCAAGTAATCTAGAACAGTCTGGCAGGGCACTAGGTGGAATAAATTAAAACAATTAGCTATCCCACAATATGAAAATAAAATAAGTAAGGTCTAAAAAGATTTCTGATGTAAACTTCTTTAAAAAAATAAATAAATAAAAAGACATTTTCTAAAGGAAATAGAATCTTCTTTCATTTGACATCCGTAGTTATTTCAGTTTGTAAGTCCAGAACAGATGTTATGATTTTGGGAGAATTTTTAGGTTTCTCATGGGCTCAGCACAATTCACTGAGAATTTTCAAGTCAACAATTACTCTAAGATGAATTTGGGTCAACAATAATGATTATGAACAGCTTACAGAAACGACATGTCTTCTCTGACTCCAGCTGTAGCATTAGCACCCAACAGTGCTGTTTAAAATTAAAAGTACTGAAAATTTATGTTTCACTAGTGTTTAATCAATATTAAAAAACCAAACCAAACCCACTGCTGTCGAGTCAATTCCGACTCATAGCGATCCCATAGGGTTTCCAAGGCTGTAAATCTCTATGGAAGCAGACTGCCACATTTTTCTCCTGAGGAGTTGCTGGTGGTTCCAAACCACCACCTTTCGCAGTCGATCGCTTTAACCACTGTGCCACCATATAATACTCATTTTTAATGACAGACTCATTCCTAAATTCTTCAGTAAGCAGGAATTCTATGCAATTTAGACTTGCCTCCTAATATGAATATTTGTGGACGTAACAGTTCTTACTCTAAGTGTCTTACTCTCTCTCCTCTCAAGAAGTTCAGCTGATTTGGTCCAATTCAGATTTGGCTATCATGTATTTAATTAACTAATGCACTTTTTTTTATTGTGGTAAAATATATGTAATTAATGTTACTGAGCTGTACACTGAAAAATGGTTAAACTGGCAACTGTTATATATACTTTAAGGCACCTACCTTAATAACCAATAACACTGAAAATAGTTAAATTGGCAAACGTTGTTGGTTTTTTTTATAAATGTTATTGGTTATTTAAGGCAGATGCTTTAAAATATATACAACATAACATTTGCCAGTTTAACCATTTTTAAGTGTACAGTGAAGCGACATTAACTATATTCACAATATTGTAAAACCATCATCACTATTTATTTCAAAAACTTTTTCAACACTCTAAATAGCAGCTCTGTACCCATTAATAACGCCCCATTTTTCTTCTCCCCTAGCCCATTATGACCTATAATCTACCCTGTCTCTATGACCTTACCTGTTCTCGACATTTCATATAAGTGAAATCATACAAGTTTTGTCTTTTGCGTCTGGCTTATTTCACTTAACAGTTTGAAGGTTCATCCACATCGTAGCATGTATCAGAACTTCATTTCTCCTTATGGCTGAATAATACTCCATCGTATGGATTTACCACATTGTGTTTATCCATTCATCTGTTGATGGACATTTGGGTTGTTTCCATCTTTTGGCTGTTGTGAATAATGCTGCGATGAACATTGGTGTACAAGTATCTGTTTGAGTCCCTGAACCTTAGTCTTACAGACTCAATGAATAATTACAATAAAACTGAACAGATACTAACCCAACATAAAGCCTGACGTCTTTTGCACCATTGCACAAATAATTCCTACATCTTAAGATTTATATTAGAGCCCTTTCAGTAGCATTAATTGCTTTTCAAAGTCTTGGCAGCTTAGTTAATAACCTAATTTATACGAGTTATTGCCACTATCTGTCTTAGCCATGTGTTTTCTTAAGATGTTTTTCACATTAAAGAAAACAAATATTTAACCTAAGCTCCAATTTTAAAGTATCACCACTAAGCTTTCTTCACTTTGTTTCTCTCTCTCTTTTTAAGATAGCAAATAAAAGCCATCATCTTTAAACCTCTGCTCATAGCTTTGTGGTTTTTAGGTGACATCACGTTGTCACATAAAAAACGACACTGTCATTCTATTGAAGAATTTGAATGATAGAAAACAGAAGTAGGTTAGAAAATTTTCCTCCTGCCAAAAAGTATTTCCTTAAATAACTATACTTATAGATCTGTGTCTTACAGACTTGTCATGGGTCACTCTTGAATAATAATTTGAATATACTCTTCAAATTGAAGCATTTGCTGAACAACCACAAAAGTCAACCAAAAGAAGGCATACATCAGTTTGAAGCAGGGCTAAGCAAAGTTTAATACAACCTGTCAAGTCCCCCCTAATTTCAGCCTATGAAATGTCTAAGCCACTTTACCGATGCTATAGTGAGTGAGAACGCATGTCTGGGCAGTGGGCATTAGTTACAGGAAAATCCAGAGACTTGAGAAACTAGCAGAGACAGGAGACAGGTCTGCCTCGAAGTTCTGGGTTTTTCACTAACTGAGCGACCTCTGGGACCTCATTTAACTTGTATGTCTGAGTCTCTTCTACACAGGACAGGCTGTGAAGATCCCAATAGCAGCCCTGTGTCCTTCACAGTTTGTGGTTAGAATAAAATGTGACTGCATGGGTTTCACTGTTTTGCAAAGTGCTACACACGAGGTATCACCCTGGATTTAGTTTGGAAGTTTTAGTAAAATACGTAAATAATCATTGACTGATTAGGACTTGAAATGACTTCTTTTGATCCTTACCCATATTTTACAGTCACTAGATGTTCATAGTCGGAATCGACTCAATGACAATGGGTTTGGTTTTTTTTTTTTTAAGATGTTTATGAAGAATTTCTAAAATGAAGTACAAAATGCTTATAAGGCAACATACAAAACTGAATATTTACTATGACCTCAACCGTGTTAAAAATAATTATGTGAATAAAAGAGATTGGAAAGAAATAAAGTGTTAATAATGAACGATGATGACAAATCAGCCATCGAAAACTCTTTGTGAGCACACTTCTACTCAGACACACATGGGGTCACCATGAGTTGGAAATGACTTGAAGGCAACTGGAAAAAAAATCTTTTAGTAGCAGGATTAAGGGTAGTTTTTATTACCATTATCCTTTATCATCCTTAAAAAAATCAGCATTGTAAAAATATTTCTAAATGGGCATCTATCATATTTATAATAATTTAGAGGTTTGAAAAGTATCTTCAAAAATATTGCCTCCCTTTTTGTTATGGATTGAATTGTGTCTCTCAAAAGATACGTTGAAGTCTTAACCCCATACTTTTGAATGTTACCTTGTTTGGAAATAGGGTCCTCAAAGGTTATCTGCTAAGTTAACAGGAGATCGTACTGGGGTAGGGTGGGTCCTAATCCAATTTGGGAAGTGTCTTTATAAAAGAGTAGGGACACAGAGAGAGACATGGGGGAAAGGTGACCATGTTAAGAGGGAGACAGAGACTAGAGGGATCTATAAGCCAAGGAAGGAGCCTGGGTAGCACAGTGGTTAAAGTGCTTGGCTGCTAAGTGAAAGGCTGGCAGTTTGAACCCACCAGCATCTCTGCAGGAGAAAGAGGTGGCAGTCTGCTTGCTTAAAGGTTAAAAACCTGTTGGCGTCGAGTGGATTCCAATTCATAGTGACCCTATAAGACAAAGTAGAACTGCCCCATAGGGTTTTACAGCCTTGGAAACCATATGGTGAAGTTCTACTCTGTCCTACAGGGTTGCTACAAGCTGGAATCCACTTGATGGCATCGGGACCGAGCAAGGAATGCCAAGGAAAGCGGCCATCTTGTGACCATCACCAGAAGCTAAGAAAGAGACATGGAACAGATTTTCCTTCAAAGCTGTCAGGAGTCAGCAGGCTGACACACTGATTTCGGACTTCTAACCTCCAGAACTGTAAGACAAAAACTTTCTTTTCTTATAAGCCACCCAGTTTGTAGCACTTTGTTACAGCAGCTTGAGGAAACGAATACACCTTTCTTTGCTATATAATCTTCAATGGTGGTCACATAGCCCTGGAAGGGACTGAAGGCTGCCTATCTCACTCTCTATATCCCCAACTTGTAGGCAGCAGTGCTAAGCTGTGAACAAGGCCAGCTGAATTGTAGATACTGGAATAAAAGTGAATTTCATGTTCATTTACTGGCTGCTGGGGACTTTAAGGTAAGTGGGTCCTGCAGGTCGACATCTGGGCACAAGGCTGAAAGCCAAGAAGACGGTGGGTGAGGCTATTTACTCAGTTGTTACAAATTGAAATAGCCACTGCCTTGGGCCCTCTGAGTAGCGCCCCCTCTCCTAGTATCCTCCTACCCCTGAACCTTATGATGAACAGCTGACAAGCAATAGGCCTCCAGGCCCCTTCTTCAGCCCCAGAGCCAGAGTGTGCCTCTGCTGTTAAAGATTTGGAGCATCACTCATGACTGGGGGCTTTCTTGATTGGTAGCCTACAGGGATGCTGTAGAATCAAGTGAAGTATTTTCTGTGGGGGGGGGGGGGAACCACTGTCAATCTGCAAAATGGATAGATGTGTGTATTAAAGTGGGGGTACGTTGTTGTTGTTACCTGCCATTAAGCCAGCCCCCGACTCATAGTGACCCCATGTACAATAGATTGGACCGCGTGATCCATAGTGTTTCACTGGCTGATTTTTGGAAGTAGATCAGGTCTTTCTTCCTAGTTTCTCTTCGTTTAGGAGCTCCTCTGAAACCTCTTCAGCATCATAACAACATGCAAGCTTCCAGTGACGGATGGTGGTTGTGTATGAGGTGCACTGGCCGGGCACAGAACATGGGTCTTTCATATTCTGCCACCGAACCACCAATGCCGCCTACTCAGGAGATGCACGTGGCACTGAAAATGGAATCATGGGAAACCTCCTATCTTCTGTCCTCTTTGTTCTGTTAACCTACAGTTCTGTGGACACACTGTGGAATTTTCCAGTGAGGACAAGGCTCCTCACAGATAGGGAAGAACGATCCTGGGTTTCACACGCAGTTTTCTGTGGTCCAGGCAGCCACATTGTTCCTTTGGCCTCCAAGGGAAGAGAGAGTGAGGTCAGGGTTTACAGCAAACAAAAGGAGCCGGGCTATGAGGTCCCAGAGGCCTTCACATTTAATTGCCTCTGAGTGCGAATTATGAATTTTAAGCAAGAAGTCACTCTCACAGATGGAAAAGCTACTATCTTAGACCCACTGGGCAGGTTCCATACATTCACTTATTTACTGATTCAATTCTGAAGAAAAAAGTCAGAAGACTCTAGTAGGTTTAGTGAGAAAATAAATGAGGAACCAAAACTGTAAGAAACTTCTACTAAAGGGAAAAGAGGCTATTAAAGGAACCCAAAATATACCTGGTAATATTTGTAATTTTTTCCCACTATGTCATAGCATTTTAAATACCTACCAGATAATCCTGGAAAGAGGAAAATATCTGGGAGGAAAAAAGGAAAATACGAAGATCTTTTGTGTCAACAAAATAGAAATTGAGAGGAACAGGTTACCGATACTCAATTGGGTATCTAAGATATCTAGATTAATATGCTGTTCTCAAAAATAAAGACTCCCCCTAGCCTGTGTGGCTTACTTTCATGATGGCAGGCTAAATTAGTTAAATCCACACAGACAAGGTCGACAGGATAGTCTAAGCTGATACTAGTGTTTTAACAGTTAACTGCCAGAAGGCACAGGAATTAGCCTTAAAGTAATTCTTGGGTATTATTTTTTTAATGCACTGATTCTCTCTCTGGCACTCATTAACTACGTGACCCTGGACAAGCTACTTAACCTCTCTAAGCCTCCATTTTCTCATCTGTAAAATAGGGATAACTACCTACTGCATAGTTATTGTGAGGATTAATCACTGTAAGGCAGAAGGCATCCAATAAAGACTAGCCAATGTAAGCTCTTGTTATTTTAAGACTAGGAGTCTAGTGAATTCCTTATAGAGGCCATTTAAATGCCTCTGCTGACTATGCCATCTTGGCTGCTGTATTGTCTGAGTGACTGTTAAATAAGACTCTTCCAAGGAAAACTGCTTCAGTTTTGTTTTTGTTCATATTAACGGAGCTTAGGTCTCTAAAGTTGCCGATTTTCACTGCATTAAAATCTTGATTCGTTTCTCTTTTCTCATTCCTCTGGCATTACTTAATCTATCCTGCTACATAGTTGTTTTGAAAGACTCAAAACATTTATCTCAAAATATGCCACGTACGATTTTACAGGAAAATTGAAATTAGTTACTGTCCTGGGATGACCAACACCATCTGTGTGCTTCTATCATCTTTAAGTAAGTGTCCTATGCACATTGCCTTTATAGTGTAAGCTCCTGAATTGCAAACGTCTAGAAATAAATGGTGTGCTTTAAATGGAAGACCCTCAACGAGATGGACTGACACAGTGGCTGCAACAGTGGGCTCAATCAAGCATAACAACGACTGTGAGGATGGCGCAGGACGGAGCAGTGTTTTGTTCTGTTGTACATAGTGTCTCTATGAGTCGGAACCGACTCGATGGCACCTAACAACAACAACAACGATGTATATAACAATGGTTATACTTTTGGTAATAATAATGTCCTGTCTTCGTTTAATTCAGTTCAATTAACGTGTAGATGTTACAACATGGTTGACAATGGGCTAGAAACTGGGGATACAAAGATGACTTTGACTTACTCTCTGCCCTCTAGGACCTTCTCTTCTCTGGTTTATTTCTCTCACAACAGGACATCAGGAGAGACAGACACAAAACAAGTGCAAACTTTCCATGATAACAGCTTTAACGGTTATGCATGATGCACTGTGGAAAGCGGTTAATTCTGCCTGGGAACTGGGGGGAAGGGTTTGTTACAAAGAAAAGTGTCACCTAAACTGGGTACTGAAGGATGAATAGGAGTTTCTCAAGAAGGTTAGATTATGTTCTTAGGTTGGAAGAAATAATAGGAGTAAAGAAAAACCAGAGGCATAAAAGTGTATGACTGCTCAAGGAGGAATGAAAATTTATGATAGATTTTGGGAACCAAAATTGTCCGGTGGGGTTGGAACACTTGGTACATGGTAGGAGGCACAAGTCTCCAAAAATGGACAGGAAAAGATTCAAGTAGTGAAGGACCTTATGTGCCATACTGAAGATGCTGGACTTTACTCCATAGACTATGTAAAGTCCTCAGAGTCTTTCAGTGGGGAGAGACTGGCATCCGGAGGAGGGGCTGAGCAGCTATTGCAACAGCCCACATTGTGAGATGGGCTTGGGTAAAGCAGTGGAGAGAGACACGAGGGGACTGAATTGCTGGATACGTAAGAGGGGAAATCCAAGAGTTGCAGAGACTGATTGGCAGTTGCGGGGAGAGATTAGTTACAGAGGTATCTGAGGTTCCTAATGGGTGACAAATTGAACAGCGACCTGTTTACAAGGTAATAACACCACTTAGAAGAAAACCACTTAAGTTTTCTGTATTAATGCATCACAGTGCAGTTTGCCTTTCTCTTTTTTTTAAGCGTACATTGGAAATCTTGGGCAAATCTCTTACCTTTTTTTGCTACACTGTGCCTTCACATATGGAAACTTAAGGAATATTAAGTAATAAACGTTAAGGGATACTTATTTAAAAATCAACCCACAAAAGTTGCATGAATCGGAATCAACTTGATAGCAATGATTTTTTTTTTTAACTAGAAGACCTAGTAGGCACTCAGTTACCGTTTATTGAATTTATTATTTTCAACATGCATGCCTAAAGTATTTTTAACCTCACTTTAAAAAGGGAAAACTGAGGCTCAGAATGGTAAAGTGATATACCAAAATCACAGCGAGCAAGTAGCAGATGCGTAAATTCAAACCCAGGTTTGACTCCAAAATCCATTCTCTTTACCTCAGATTGTTGTCTCTCAGTGTCACTCCAAGCAATAGCCAAGAGGTGTGATGACTTTTACCAAATTTTGCTGTGGTGTGTGCTGTCGAGTAGACTCCGACTCATGGCCACCCTATAGGGTAGAGTAGAAGTACCCCATAGAGTTTCCTAAGGCATAATTTTTACCAGAGCAGATCACTAGGTCTTTTCTCCTGCAGAGCTGCTGGTGGGTTCGAACCGATGGCTTTTCAGTCAGTAGCCAGGCGCTTAGCCATTGCACCACCAGAGGCTCCTTTTCTAAATTCTAAGAAGCTCAATTCTTTATACCTCTCTGTTCCTATCATCTGCTCTAATTTTTTTAATCTCAGAATATATTAGTTCTCTTCAGTCTCCTCAGAGCCTCCATTTCAAATACTATCAATACATTGCTAAAGATCAGAAGCCTACCTGAGTACTTTTCTACCAGTACTTCTGGGCACATGCGAGTTTGGGGGTCAGTGAGAGACTGAGCTGGAGGCCTCTAGCTCATGTCTGCACTGCATCTACCCTAAGGGCTTTTTGTTCTTGCCAAATTCGTGTTATCTAAAAACATTATAGTTCTATCTTTAAAAAAAAAAATCTTCCTACTTAGAAAAGGACAACTGTGGACTGACAGGATCAGAACTGCATAATTCAAGGAGGTGGAGTGAGTAACATGACTGGGTCTGGAGTCAGAGACTTGGATTATAATCCTAGATATGCCTCTGACCTCTCCTGTCCAGGTCTCAACCTCCTAATCTGTAAAATGGGTATGATATTAATTTGTCAAGGTCCCATGGATTATAAGGATAAATTGAGATAATCATAAAAGCACTTTTTAGAAAGTAGAAAGCCCTAAAATAATAAACGGTAAGGGTCAGCAAAAAGGAGGAAGACTCTCGACAAAATGGATTGACACAGTAGCTGCAACAATGGGCTCAAACATAAAAAAGAACGTAAGGGTGGTGCAGGACCGGGCAGTGTTTCGTTCTGTTGTATATACGGTCGGTACAAGTCGGAATCGACTCCACAGCACCTAAAAAAAGCAACGTCTCTTCCCTATATTCGGCACTTAGAAAATTTGAAGGTACTTTTAATATGACATAATTATTTTACTTTTGGAATGACTTTTTATTAACCTATTTTATGACTTCACAGACTCACATTTTTTGCACATTTTAAAATCTCTGAACTTTGTGTTCAAGATGATTAAAATGTGCAATTATAGTTTGCATTGTGGAACATCCAGTATTGATGTCTTAACAGTCAATGGCCTCCCAGATTTGATGAAATATGGTATTTTATATTCCTCCTCCCTTCTGAGTTCTCTTAGTGTTGACTGTACACTTTTGAAATAAATGTGACTACTCCAACTGGACACTCTCCATTGAGAAGTTCCACCCACCATGTTCCTTCTTTTAATAATCTCTCCATCTTCAGTATTCCTGAACCAATATTTTTTCCCTTTTGTGGCTTTTTATTTTTATCTATTTTCACAACCTTTAAGCTTTTTACTAGACTTTCTAATTTCTAGTGTGATAATCTAATACAAAAGACATTGTGCTGATGCCATTTCCTTGGGATAAAATATTTAATTGCCTGTATCTGCAAGCTAAGTTAAAGAATACTTTCCAGAGCCCTTTGCCTTGCATGTGGTTCATGATCAATAAGTCTGTTGAATATCTCACTGGTCTTTCATCATACAATAATGCAGGTCTTTCTAGGTGGTTCCAGAAATAATACCTCTCTCCTATCCCTTTCTTTCTGGTAAGATCTAATACCTTCCTCTCCCCTCTTTATTGCTGTCCAAGTGAAGGCATTTTTTTTCTGTAGGCTAATAGGCTCATTTATTTTTAACTCTTTCTTCAAGAACTGCTCCCACGTATGAAAGCTTTACTTTGAGGAAAAAAAAAAAATAGGAACCTCAGAGCTGCTCAACAGCTCACCGTGACCAAGGAGCACTGTCTAGGCTCAGACCTGTGACAGGTGTCCCCATCTCCTTGTTATCCTTATTTTCCTGGCTAACTGCTGAGTGCTACTTTCCCCATTATACCCACTCATCTTGCTTCCTGTAAAAAAGTCATCCCACAACATAAAGGGATTCTACTAGAGGAAAGCGCCAGATCCTTCCATGGAGATGTACTGACCTCTAGGAGCCTGCTGGGACTACTAGGAAGCAATGACACTGCTTGGGGAAAACTGATCCCAAGTTATATAGGAGAGCTCCTGCTTGACAAAATACTCTGTTACATGTAAAACCCGAGTATTACTAACTGCAGTTTGCTTCAAATGGGTGTCTCAACAAATTTCCTCCAAAAAATGCATAGCCAGTAGAGTGAGAAGTGGATTGGTTCATGGTCAACCACAGTCTGATTTGTTGGTTAGCCAGAGGTGGGGGTTGAAAGGTGAAGGCAAGAGGACAGTCATGTCTCCCTGAGTCAAGTTTTTGCCAGCAAGTGACACTTTCAACCTGATTCCCGAAACTAAGGTGTCCCTAGGGAATGAGTTCTTCATTTTACACTACTTTTTTCTATTTATGATTGACAATCTGACTTTTCATCTATATTGCTGGGTTTTAGTATTGATTATTTATTTAAAGCAATCATGATTCTCCACGTGAAAAAGCTATTGGCTGATGGAGGGAATTGTCAACAGGGCTGGAATGTTTTTAATGTAACAGTCATGACCACTAGCCTAATTCCAACCAATGACATTCCAGTGTCATCTAACACCTGACCATCAAGAGGGCTCAAGAAACTGCAGCCTTTTTGTCTTTCTGGGAAGTATGGATGGACAACGATTATTGGTAGGCTTGCACTGAGTTATCGCTGACACAGACATTTCATGAGCACCGGTTTAAATAATGGGAGGTAACCTGAACCCCAAATTTGCTTGGGACATACCAAGAACAGACAGCTTGTCAAACTTACAATTAGGAATCTTTGTTGTTATTATTAGGTGCCGTCGAGTTGGTTCCGACTCATAGCAACCCTACGTACAACAGAACAAAACACTGCCATCCTGCGCCATCCCCACAACTGTTGCTATGCTTGAGCCTGTTGTTGCAGCCACTCGGTCAGTCCATCTTGTTGAGTGTCTTCCTCTTTTTTGCTGACCCTCTACTTTACCAAGGATAATGTCCTTCTCCAGGGACTGATCCCTCCTAGAGTTAGGAATCAGGCAATAATAATTCTGGACATTTGTGTCACCCGTGCTCGTACTCTGAAACTCTTAACCACAGATGAGATCAAGGAGTGCTGATAAGCACTTCAGAAGCTGGGCTCCTTTGGTTGTAGTGCCAAATGGTTGATGTAAGCGTCTAGGCAGCAAGTTGATCTTCAGGACAGTATCTTTCTTCACTTATGAAAGAAGAGGAGTGGGGGTAACAATGGAAAATATTTCTTTGCGGTAAAACCCACAGCACACAGTGAATCAACCATAATTTGGAGAGCTATGACTTGTAAAACCCAAAGATGGGGATCTGACATGAGAAAACCAGTAGCGCTCTGGTTCCACTGCATTCCACCTAGTTCCACACAGTTCTTCCCCTGAAGATAGTGACTGGCTTCGGAAAACACCATGTCTTCAAACAAACAAAAAACTCAAACCCATCAAGTCGATTCTGACTCATAGCGACCCTGTAGGACCGAGTAGAACTGTGGCCCCATAGGGTTTCCAAGGCTGTAATCTTTATGGAAGCAGACTGTCACATCTTTCTCCCGATAGAGCTGTTGGGTGTTTGGAACTTCTGACCTTTCAGTTAGCAGCTGAGCTCTTAACCACTGTGCCACCAGGGCTCCTTAAAGATGTCTCTACTACTCTATAAATTTAGTGTCTCTAACAGGCAGGAAATGCCTCATGGTTAGCCAGAGACTCAAACAGTTTTGGGACAGCTAAATTACTGGTCTGCCTTTGACCTGTTCATTTTAGTTTATAGTTTCTTATGAACTTTAGGGAGCAGTTTGCATGCTAAAAAGAGGCCATGCCTGCTAAAACTTAACAAGCAAAGTGGGGGAAACTAATGGAATAGAAGATACCATTTGTTCAGTACTACCAGTCCTGTCTCTGAAACTATCATTTTGTTTTAATTTCTATCATGACAAACAAATAAAATGCACACAGTCAAGTCTTTAAAACACAAAAGCCATTTTGAAGGAACAGGACAGTTTGGGGAAAGAAACTTAGGTTCATGCACTTGGCTTATTTCAATCTCATTGCACATCTAAGAAGTACTTTTATATCGATAGAGACATCTTTTAATAAGACTATGGTCTTCAGGGAGTCTTCAGGTGGTGCAAACAGTCAACACGCTTACCTGCTAACCGAAAGGTTGGTGGTTTGAGTCCACTCAGAGGTGACTTCGAGGAAAGGCCTGGCAATCTAGTTCTGAAAAATCAGCCATTGAAAACCCTATGGAGCACAGTTCTACTCTGACACACATGGGGTCACCCTGAGTTGGAACTGACTCCATGGCAACTGGCTTTTTTTTTTGGTCTTCAGGCCTATGCTCAAGAACACTGTAGCTTGAAGACAGGGCAAAGCTAGTGGCTCATCTTGAAATTTCCCCAGCTGGCACTGGGTGGGCCAAGGGCCCCTCATACCTGTTTTCCCAACTTTTCTACATTGCTGTCAAAAAAAAGAAAGAAAAAACCTCATACATTCACACATATGAGACAACTGTAAGGAAGGAGAGAGTTGTAGTTGGCTTATAAGTAATATGGCCAGATACCTGGGATACTCTCTAATTTCCTTCTGAGCTCTTCATTTTCTTGTTGCAGTGAAATAACCTCCTGCTCCAGCTCTTGGCATCGAGGACAGTAGCCTTCCTCTTCCTCCTCCTCCTCCTCCTCCGGCAGTGTAGAAGAGGACGGGTGACCGTGGGATTCAGACGTTGCTGGGGAGGTCCAGCCGCCTAGCGTATGCACGGGGGAGGTTGACATAGGATCCACGTCAGCCAGGTGGCCATACTCACTGACTGATGAGGTGTTCGGAGTCGGAAAGCTCCCCGAGAGCAGGTAATTTTGTAGGGAGTCAGTGAACACCCTCAAAAAAGCAGAAGTTTGTTGTTTCCTGTGCATATATTGCATCTCTATGTCTACATTGTCTGAGGTCTGACTGTGGACTCCTTTCCCAATGTGGCACTGCTCCTGTCTTTCATTATAACTCGAGCTTTCCTGCTTTACGCAAGAAATCATGGATTGCGAATGGCTGGAGTCCAGGAGTTTTCCTCCGCAATTTAAGAGGCTAAGAACTCGACTGCACTGCTGGGCAAAGGCATCGAGGATCATACGACTTTCTGAAACAAATGAAAAGACACATCAGAGACCGACAGCCAAAAACTAGGGAATAAGTAAGATCCTCAGTCATTCTGAGGTTGACAGTTGGGAATGCTAAAATAAGCATTTCCACTCTATGGTAAACCAACGTGACACAGTGAATGGACCATCATTAAGAAACATAAAATCCTGTTGTTCTGCAATTGATGGGGTGCCTGACGAGTCACCCCTACTCCCTCACTCTGGAAATGGCTAGACTGCAACTTCTCTTGCTGTAGCATTAACTGGCCTGCACAGGTCTGCACTCACACCTTTGGCTTCATGAATATCCTTATTCTGATGAACTGAACCAGCTACTGCAGCCTCAATTCCTCATTGATAGGAGGACTTAAAGCAATCATTACTTCTATTTCTGGAGTGCCCTCACGCTCTTGCTATTAATCAGCTGATAGAATCCCTGCCGAGTATGTTGCTCCCAGATGCAAACTGGAGAAGAGAGATAAGCCTTTCTGAGGAGCTCACCAGACATCTAAGGTAAAAGTAACGGTGGCCCTTTAAGTCAAAAGATAGCCTCAAAGCAAAATTGTATGTGTCATTCAACATCTATGTTCCATTATTCCATTTGACTTTTAATTTATCTGCTAACTTGGATTTCTTGTCAAGGCCGATGTTTAGGCTGACCTAGATCGGTAACATTAGATTGCCAAATATCCTAAAAAGGTATGTGGCGTGGGTACCAAAGTGAGTCCACATACCTAAATTCTAAAGCATATTAACTGTCAATCAGTAAAAATAAAAAGAAAACAGAAAGCAATCAATTTACTGCAAAAACAAAAAGAATAAAGAAACCATAAAAGTGCCCAAAAAAAAGTGGAATTAACTTTGTCAGTTTAAGGGTCTTGAAAATTCACCCCATAAGTAAATGTCACAAGGTAGATTCTCTTCTTTCCTGTCCATGACACAGAACTGTTGGATGCTGCTGAGTCGATTCCGACTCACAGCAACCCCATGTGACAGAGGAGAACTGCCCCACAGGGTTTTTTTTGACTGTAATCTTTAAGGGAGCAGATGGCCAGGTCTTTCTCCAGCAGAGCTGCTGGGTGAGTTCGAACTGCCAACCTTTCGGTTAACAGCCAAGCTTCACCGTTGCACCAGTAGGGCGCCTTCGATCCAAAATAAACTATTGTAAATACAGAGAGGGGCTGCTTTTCATGGTTTGCATAGCATTGTGAAGATGCCTCTCATTTCCTCTCTCCTCTACCCAGAATAATGGCAACAAGTAAAATATTCTAGATTTTAGATACCAACAACTATTTATTCATGATAGAAAGGTAACTAGCTACCTGTTCCCTCTGAAAATTTTGACTAGTTGTATTTTTTTCGGAAAAAAAAAAAAAAACTTTTATAATAAAGAATGGTGAGATGCTTAAGGGCTTCTATGGGGACAACGAGCCAGAACAGCTGCAACAAGAATCCTCTAGAAAATCCTGAACATATGACCAATGAAACCACACTTCAGGAAACCTCCCTGCAATACTCAATGCTCCATTGTGTTTTTTTCTTACTGTTCTTTCATGATGTAACTAAATGACTGGGGGCTCCAATTCCCCCCTTTTCAACTATTCTATGAGGATATATACAGAAAGCCCTTAGCACAGAGCCTGGTACACAGTAAGCACTTCTCACATCCCCAAACCTAGAAAATGCTGCCGTTCCTCAATCTCTCTAAAAAAATCACAGGTCAGAGCACAGAGACCAGTTGTCTTCCTTTCAGGAGAGGATGATCATAGGCTATATGTTTCATGAGGCCAGTAACCATTGACTGGCGTCTGAGTGCCAGTGCAGTGCCTCAAGAAATACTGAATGCATGAGTGGACTCCTGTAAATCCATAGAGAATCTGTTTATAGCATTTCTGGATTTAATTGGCTGGGATGGTAAGACTACCCTAGGCAAGCTGAGAGTCCATGTGAATATTTTCTCCTTGGGATAGCATTTTCTCACTCTTAGGAGCAGTACTGCCCTTAGGCCACCCCCTCCCCATGGCAAGGTACCCAAGAACCAGGAATTCCCTACTCAAACTGCTTCCATGGCTGTACTGGTCTCTACCCAGGTATCTGGGTGTCATTTCTTCATAATGTCCAAAAACAGACAACGGTGGCAGAGCCTGGAATTCTAGGCTGCGCAGTCCATACGTGTGTATGTTAAGTCTCCTAGTGCAGGACGGGGGCATTGGTAGTTCAGTGGTAGAATTCTCGCCTTCCATGCAGAAGACCTGGGTTGGATTCCCGGCCAATGCACTTCAAGCGCAGCTACCACCCGTCTGTCAGTGGAGGCTTGCATGTTGCGATGATGCTAAACAGGTTTCAGCAGTTTCCAGATTAAGACAGCCTAGGAAGAACGGTCTGGTGATCTAATTCTAAAAAATGGACCAGCGAAAACTATATGGATCACAACCCTGTAATTGTGGTGAACAGGGTCGCCAAGAGTTGGGGGCCGACTTGGTGACAGCTAACAACACTAGTGGAGGATAAAGCCAGGGGTAAGAAGAGAAGGTAATGGGCTGGCTTTCTCCTTCTACTTCTGAGCAGTCTAAAAATCCCAAAGTCAAACCTGGCCTTCCAGGTCATCATGAAGGTGTATTTGTCAGGGTAGGTGAATAGAACAGATCTGATTTACCAGTTAGCTTGATTGCATATTTTAATTATTTAGATATATGGTACACGGGCCTGCATTTGTACTTTTGTCCAGAGTTCCATAAATATTAGGAGAGGGCCAGTTTTTCATACAATTATTTTGAGTACTGAAGAAAAAACAAGATGCAGGTATAGTTTCAGGCTAGAAACCCCCATGATTGATGGGCGCGAAACTCGGCTGAAGAAGCAGCCAAGATAAAGTCTGCTTGTGGAAAAGGGAGAAAAAAGGGTATGGATGTGTGCAGAATTTTTTACACACCTAAGACTGGAATTGATGCGCACCCCCCCCACCCCAACCAGGTGGAAGGGAAAAACTGAACTCATTATTAAATTAAAATAACAAGGGAGAAGACCCTAAATATTTGGGTGTCATTTCTTTATAATGTCCCAAACCAAATAAACAAGAAGCAAAGCAGCTGAACCTTACAAGTGGTGAGGTTTAAGAGGGTGCACTCTCATTTCTTTACTTCCTGGTTTTTGTTCTTTTATTAGTGAAATCAAAGGATGATATTGATTAGGAATTTTCAATTCTAGCACAAAAGCAGTTTTCCTTCATTTTAATCCTATAATCCCATTCTAAATCTGAAGCTGTATTTACTGTTTGCATTTTAATCAGCATAGTCCCAATTGATTTACAGCAGACATACCTTTAACATAACTTTAATGAAAAGGGACAAAATATGAAGGGAAAGGCTAAAATTGAATTGCTTAGAAAGAACTGCTCGAATATATTTGTTCAATGTCCTAAAGAACACTCAGTATTTTTAATCACATTGATAAATCACATTAGGGTGTAGATTTTAAGGGAAAAACAAATCTCACTTAGGGACAAGCATGATTTGTTTTCTTAATTGAAGGATAAACACGTAATATGCTGAGACAAAATCGTTATGTAACATACTACATTATGAATATAATGTATTAAAGTGTAGTGAGAACATCAGAGAATAGGTACAATGGTAAGTTTTTGCCTGCAGTTTAAAAATGCTTCATTCTGAATTTATTTTCAGAACTGATACATGCAAAAATAGTAATTGTAATGCTTAAAGTTGAATTTATCCCCTTTACAATATCTTGAAATATTTGAATGGTGTTTTAACATCAATACACTGAAGAATGTGATGAAAAACATTCCTATTACTCTTGGTGGAAAACAGCAAATCTTTCCACTTAATACATATTGCAGCCAGCAATACTTCAGCTTTCCAGACAGATATAATTAGTAATGCAAGTACTGTGCAATGTCCATTATCACTAAGAAATGGAGAAAACTTCTGTTTTCATATGAACACAACTGAACGGCCACTGATCCATGTTTCTTAATTGAGCAAAGTGTGAACCTGTATTTTGATTTCTTTAACTTTTTTTCCCCCCCTAGTCACAGAACGCTCCACTCTAGTGAGGGCAGGGAAAGGCAAAGTCAACAGTTTACAAGCGGGCTTTAAAACTCATCTGCTTTATCCTTAACTCCCATAAGATTAAATGCCATAAAATGATAATAGATCACAACCAAACTGACCACTTCTAGTTTATTTTGCTTTACTGTGTGTTGGGAGATAATACCATGCTGTACATTGTGCCTAGCCTGATTCCAAAATCTGAAGCCATGACAATTTTTTTAATTGAAAAATTCATTTCTAGAAATTCTTCTGAATGTAAGTTGTTTAATCCATCCTATACCTGATAAGTGACTAAAAAGAGGGATGGGGACTCTGCAATCAAACACAGGCTCCCTACTTTAACGTCCTTCTTTGTATGTAAAGCCTTGAATGGAATTTGCCCATCACAGCAAATCCCCAAGAGTATTGTTTCCGTGAAGGAGATCACAGTAGTTGAGATTAGTGGTAACCTTTTGATTTCAGCCCACCGGAGGGTGAAATATATTAATATTAAAAATGCAGAAGGAGAGTTGTTTTAGTGACCTGCTATGGTGGCTCCATATATTATATCTACCAAAAGAATTTCCAGCTAGTTCAAAATAGATGATTTCCTTAAAACATGAATTTAACTTCTTTTTAAGAGAGGACTTCATGGCATAGAAAATAGAAGTTAAAGAATGAAAGCATCTTTAGAATCATCACCCTTGTCTTAAATCAATGAACTATGTCTTTTTTAAAAATGCCATCCAGTTCTTTTTCATAATGGCAAACATCAACACAGCAAAACAGGATGCAATTTTTCTAAATAAATAAATCAATGATGTGTCAAAAATTAACAGATGAGTTAATACACTCGGTGCTATCAAAACCAGATGGTGCTTCCTAATATTCATCCTGCTCAGTCAATCCCTGAATATTTTCTGGACCATCGGTATATAAAATAGGATGCTGCTATTTGTGATGGCAAACAAAAGCAATCATGCCTGCCAAGCACATACTATAACAGGCAGCATTTCAGCTCTGCTAGACAGAAAGTAATTAGAATGCTTTTAATGTCCAAAAGAATGATGCTGATAGGCTGCCACAGATGTGTAGATTTATGAATATTTATATGGTGGTTTATAGCTGACACTTTTATCAGTTGAAGAAGATAAAATATCTGCCTGACTCAAAAGCTTGACAGTCAGGTTAATAAAATCTCATTAAAGAGAATGACCTATGCAATTATATAGGATTTATTGTAATTCATTTTTGATTGTACTCTGCTTAAAGATGCAATTTCCCATTTCCTGATGCCAAATTTAGGCGGCATATCAAGATCTACGTGGGTTTTAACTCTAAGCCTCCCACAGAGGAAAAATATGCTTTTAAAACAATGGTATATTACCCCTTTCAAGGAAAATTATACTCTTCATGGGACTCATAAGAATGTTGAAAAATCTATTTTTAATCACATGTTTCTGTACTCAATGGTTTATGGCCCTTAATTGCAAATAGGATTCACTTCAACCCCTTCCATCGTTTCACTGCACTTACTCTGGCCACTCAGTTGTCTCTTCTTATATCCTAGACTCATTTCATTACACCGATGTTTGAACTATTTTCAGTTTACTAGGTGGCCTGATAAATTGCAAAAACAGTTTGTGAGGGTGTAACTGGCAAATCACCTCCAACACAACACCACCAACATCCAGGGTGCTAAAGTGGCCCTCTGTCCGTGCACCCGTGCTCATTGGTTCAAAGTGGAACCACTAGCTCCTCAAGGAACCAATCAGCTCTTCAGGGGACTGTCCCTCTGATGGCTACTTTATTGCTATGCTTATTAAGAGATGGCTTTGTCCATCAGTGATGGATATTATCATCACAATTTGTGATTTCTAGTACATATTGTGGTCTTTTTTTTTTGCTCCCAGACTATTTTCCTCACTGCATGGAAGAAACCTACCATCCAGTTTTAATCTTTCCAATAAGCACATGTGTTCCTGCTCTTGATGCTATCAAGCTTGCCCCTCTATGACCTCTCTTTAAAAAAGAAGTAGCAACAGCCTTGGGAATAAAAAGAAAATCAGGGAAGTTTGAAGGGCACCAACAAAGCTCCTTTTCACTCCTTTAGGATTAGTGAATTTGTGGTTTCTACCTGGGAACAGAGACAATCCACACAGGACATTGCAAGAAACACCAAAAGAGAACATTTAAAACAAGGTGAGAAGAGAAAAAACTCCGTATGAATGAGAGACAGCAATAAGAGAGAAACTGGTAGAGTAGGAGGGACCACGAAATGGATAGGAAGTGATTAGTGCAGAAAAGAAACAATAAAGGAAAAATAGCAAGGAAAAGAAACCTTAAAGCTATGAATAAAAATGGAAAGGGGGGGGCAGATATATAGTGTATAAAGTGAAAGTAAAGGATTGAAAGGCAGTCAGCAAAGATGGAAAAAAACAGTAAGATGAAAGGAAAGCATCTTAAGAGATCAAAGACTGATCTGAGCAAATACAGACAGGAGGGGAAAACAAACAAAAAAACAACTAATGAGCGTGATGGAACTGAGGTTACCAAAAAAGAGTTAGCAAAATACAGAAAATAGGAGAAGAGCCCTAACTGCTGAAAGATAAAAAATAAACATAAACCAGACCTGGGGAATAAACACGGGCATGAACAAGGACATAGGAAATAAAACCCCAAACCTAGAGAGAATGCAAACCTCATTAAGAAGGGGGGAAGAACAGAACAAAAATAAAGAGGAAATTGGAAGTAGGTGAGTAGCCTAACAATGAATATAAAAACACAGTAGAATACTGGGCCAAGAGGAACTGAAGAAAACCCCACAAACAACGCGGCCCACATAAGAGCCCCACTCAAAGCTGTCAAACACCTCCAAGCCAGTGAGGGATGTGACCGAACAGGTCTTCACTATAACCTGTAATTAGATTTTCCTTCTCAAAACCAATCCTTCATGTGTCAAAATATTGACAAACAACAGAACATTAGCTTAGGCGTCTGTAACTCATTTAGAGACAATGCTCTTACACTTTCATTAGAAAAAAAGGGCCTTGGATTCACTGACGCGCAGAATTTGGGGGGCTCCAAAGTGCCATACAAGGCCTGAGCAGGAACTTTTCATTCTGATGAGCGAGATAAACGTGTCTCTCCAGGGTGCGGAGTGTCCTGGGGCGCAGACGCCAGGCTGTGGCCTTGCCACCAGCCCATCTCCTTCCAGCAGCCTAGCAGGAGAGCTGGCTTTCCTCAGGGGGCCGCCGGCAGGCTCCGGGGAAAGGAGAGGAGTCTTCGACCCATGGGTTACTGATCCCCACGAGGCATTTCTGCAGCGTAGGTTCGAGATGCTCCCGGAAGGGTAGGACCACGCAGCGCGGCAGTCAGCATCGCAAAGGGGGGAGGAGGGGTGGCAGGGTCTGCAGCGCCGGGGACTCTCCGGACTGAGGGGAGAGGGGCATGCCCCTAAGCTCCCAAGTGCGCAGCAGGAGTGCCAGCTCCATTACTATGACTGGTGCAGAGGAGCCGGGTGTTTTACGCCCACGGGTTAGGACTATGGGGTGGGTGGCGAAATAGGAACACAGAGACAAAGTGACTAAGAAAAAAAACAGAGCACGCATGAGAAACACACAAGATCACAGAAAAAGGAAAGAGAAACACAGAAAGCAGAGAGCGAGCTGGATGGACCAGCACAAATGCGAACCCATCAACGAGGTGGAGAAAAAGTGGACCAGAAGGCAAAGAAATAAAAAGACAGAAAAAACAAACGGAGGGGAGAGGAAAAAGGTGTAATAGAAAAGGGGAAAAGTGGAAGGAGAAAAAGTAAAGCAATGGAGAGTAAAGGGAGCACGTTCCGGCAGAGCCACCAGAGCAGCCCCAGCTTCTCCCGGAGCGGCTGCGGCTGTCACCCTAGGGCGTCCCCCTCCCACCCAGGCCCGCGGCCTCGGTGCCAAGGCTGCCTCCCGGGCCCCGGTTTGAGCCATTCCCGCCTCTGACCCTCCACGGCCGCGCTTCCTGGGCGCCGGATGCGAGCCGCGGAGCCACCTGTTCCGAGGAGAGCGCCGTCGGAAGCCCGGGACGCGGCAGCGGCGGCGCCGGAGAGTCCTCCAGAAGTTGCTGCCCGCGCGTGGGGCGCACAGGGAGGTTTCCGGGGTGCGCTCCGACGGCCCGACTCTCTGCCAGGTGTGCGCGCCCCCCTTACCCTCCTCGCGTCCCACCCACAGGAGCAGGCGCGAGGGAGGGAGTTCCCAGTCCCCAGCCTCTCCTTCCCGGGTCCCCTCCCCACTTCCTCCCGGACGTGGCGGGAAGGAAAGTTGCGTCCAAGAGTTCTTACCTGCACTGAGCTCCAGGCTGCCGCCGTCGCTGCTCGCGCTGCTGCTGCCCGCGGCCGCCACTGGGCCCGGGCCGTACCTGACCACGGCAGCGAAGGAGGACGACGAGGTGGCAGCGGGGGAAGCGGGCGGCGGCGCCGGAGTCCTCAGGTGGCCCTGGGACGCGGCGGGCGTGCAGGACGGCGACGACGACGAGGCGGCGGCGGCAGCCCGGCCTGGCCCAGGCGGGTAGGAGCTCAGAGCTTGGAACTGCTGCTGCGGCGGCGGCGGCGGCGGCGGCGGCGGCTCGCTGCTGCTGATGGAGACAGGGGCGTGTGGGGCGAAGGGCAGCGGGGGCGGCGGCGGCGGCGCCCGGACGTGCGGCAGCTCCACTAGGGTGGGTCTTTCGTAGCGCTTGACCAGCGCCGGTCTCTTGCTGGGAAAGGTCTTGAGGACGCTGTAGGGGCTGCGCTGCTTGTAGATTTTGGGGACGCTGGGCCCCTCCTCCGCCGGCTGCGTCTCCTCCTCCATCCTGCGCCTCGGGGCCGGGCCCCCTTCGCACGCACACTTCCCGCCGGGCGCCGAGTCCGAGGGTGCCTCACCGCCTGCCCGCCGGCTCTCCCCGTGTGCGCGCGTGTGGGAGGGTGTGTGTTTGTGCTGTGGCCGCCGCCGCCGCTGCCGCCTGTCGCTAAGGCTGGCACCGCCGAGCCCCCGCGCGGGGGGCTGCAGCCCGAGCGCTGATTGACAGGCCGCCTCGCCAATGCCTGGAGGGAGAAACGAGGTAAAGTGCAAGTGTTTAGGGTAATATCTGCTAATGATAATGGGGGGCGGGGGCGGGGCCTGGCGCCCCTGCGGGCAGCCAAGTCCGCCCGCTTGGTCTGCGCCTCCGACGGGGTGGGGGCAGGGGAATCTGGAGCTGGGACGGGGCAGAAGAGAGGCACCCCGGTAACAAGTGAAAGGGGTTGGGACTAGGTTCTGGCCAGGGTAGGATGATTGCTCGGACTTTCCGGATAAAGATTTTGGAGCTTCAGATGTAGACTTGAGGTTTCTGCTGCTGCAGGCGGAGTCCAGCTTTGGAAGCCGGCTCCTGGCGACCCCTGTGTGATCTAAAAATCTCGGGTTTGCACATAAGAGGTGGTAGAAGTTGGGGCGGGGTGGGGTCGCGGAGGTGCGTGTATGGCTGGGGAAGGTATTGCAGCGAGTTCGGCCAATCCGGAATTGCTCCTCCAGCCTTCAGCAAAGAACGTCTTGGTCTTGGCCGAGCTCTCTGTGCGGTGTTTGCGTCCCTGGCCTTGCCCTAATCAGGCTCGTGACCTCCGAGTTCATGCTGATCATTAAACCGTACTGGGCGTTGGATTTTCACATTATTTTATTGCTTTCCCCATAATGCTCCTCAGAAAGTGCTTAACATCCTTATTATCCCTATTCTACAGATGAGAAAACCAAGACACCGGAGTTTCAAGTGAGAACCTCAAAAATGTATGGCGAGTTGCACCTGAGATCCATCTAGGTTTTTTGAGTTCAAAATCTCACTTCCCATAGCCAGAACTCTCTGCAGTTGAGGGGAGAAAAATGACCTGACCTCTCCCTTTGGGATGGTGATTGGATACTTCAAACAATGTCATTTTATATGTAAAAAAACCAGTTAACATAGATTTGAACTTAGAGTCATGGCCACCCCATGTGTGTCAGAGTGGAACTGTGCTCGATAGGGTTTTCAATGGCTGATTTTCAGAAATAGATCACCGGGCCTTTTCCAAGGCACCTCTGGGTGGACTTGAACTTTCAACCTTTCTGTTAGCAGTCAAGTGCATTAATCATTTTGCACCACCAGGGACTCCATTATATATATATCCACCACTTGTCTGTCAGTTTGTGTACTTTGGTGGCTTGCATGTTACTGTGATGCTGGAAGCTATACTACTGGTATTTCAAATACCAGCAGGGCCACCCATGGTGGACAGGTTTCAGAGGAGCTTCCAGACTCAGACAGACTAGGAATAAGGACCTGGTGATATCTACTCCTAAAAAAATTGACCACTGAAAACCTTAGGAATAGCAGCAGAACACTGTCTAATATAGTGCTGGAAGCTAAGCCGCTCAGGTTGGAAGACATTCCAAATATGACTGAGGAAGAGCTGCCTCAAATTAGAGTTGACCTTAATGACGTGAATGGAGTAAAGCTTCTGGGACCTTCATTTGCTAATGTGGCACAACTCAAAATGAGAGGAAACAGCTGTGAACATCCATTAATAATTGGAACGTGGAATGTACGAAGTCTGAATCTGAGAAAAGTAGAAATTGTCAAAAGTGAAATGGAATGCATAAAAGACCAATATCCTAGGTATTAGTGAGCTGATAGTGAGTTTTGGCCCTTTCAGATCAGACAATCATATGGTCTACTATGCCAGGAATGGCAAAATAAAAAGGAATGGCATCACATTCATTGTCAAAGAGAACATTTCAAGATCTATCCTGAAGTACAGCACTGTCAGTAATAGGATAATATCCATACACCTACAAGGAAGACCAGTTAATACAAATATTATTCAAACTTGCTCACCACCAGTAATGCCAAAGATGAAGAAATTGAAGATTTTGACCAACTTCTGCAGTCTGAAATTGATCAAACATACAATCAGGATGCAATTACTGGTGATTGGAATGTGGAAGTTGGAAACAAGAAGAAGGATCAGTAGTTGGAAAATATGGCTTTGGTGGGATAGAAATGATGCCAGAGATCACATGACAGAATTTTGCAAGATGAATGACCTATGCATTGGAAGGAAATTTTTCGACAACATAGACAACAACTATGCACCTGGACCTCACCAGATGGAATACACAGGAATCAAATCGACTACATGTGTGGAAAGAGATGGTGGAAAAGCTCAATATCATCAGTCAGAACAAGGCCAGGGGTCAATTGTGGGACAGACCATTAATTGCTCCTATGCAAGTTCAGGTTGAAGCTGAAGAAAATTAAAACAAATTCACGAGAGCCAAAGTACGACTTTGAGTATATCCCAACTGAATTTAGAGATCGTTTCAAGACTAGATTTAATGCATTGAACACTAATGATCAAAGAGCAGACAAGCTGTGGGATGACATCAAGGGCATCATACATGAAGAAAGCAAAAGATCAGTAAAAAAAAAAAAAAAAAGAGACCAAAATAGATATCAGAAGAGATTCTGAAACTTGCTGTTAAACGTAGAGTAGCTAAAGTGATAGGAAGAAATGAAGTAAAAGAGCTGAACAGAAGATTTCAAAGGGCAGCTCAAAAAGACAAAGTTAAGTACCATAATGACATGTGCAAAGACCTGGAGTTAGAAAACCAAACAGGAAGAACATGCTTGACATTTCTTAAGCTGAAAGAACTGAAGAAAAAATTCAAGCCTCGAGTTGCAATACTGAAGGATTCTATAGGCAAAATATTGAATGGTGCAGGAAGCATCGAAAGAAGATGGGAGGTGGAATATGAGCCTTAATCAACGTAGTGTTACAAGGTGGATGATTTGCGCTTGACTGATAATCGTTTTCACTCATACATTTAATGCAATTATTTGTGTTAAATTACGTTGCTGAATACTTGGTGGCATTACTCTTGTATGGTCTCAAATACCTGCATGAGTGTGGGAGAATGTGAGGCTGAGAAAATAGAAGAGTAAACTTCCTTGACTTAAAAAAAAAAAAAAGACGATGGAAGGAATACACAGGTCATTGTACCAAAAAGAATTGGTCGATGTTCAACCATTTCAGGAGGTAGCATATGATAAAGGACCCATGGTACTGAAGGAAAAAGTCCAAGCTGCACTGAAGGCATTGGTGGAAAAACAAGGCTCCAGGAATTGAAGGAATACCAATCGAGATGTTTCAACAAATGTATGCAACACTGGAAATGCTCACTTTCCTATGCCAAGAAATTTGGAAGAGAGCTACCTGGCCAGCCGACTGGAATAATTCCATGTTTGTGCCCATGCCAAAGAAAGGTGATACAACAGAATGCAGAAATTATCAAACAATATCGTTAATATCACGTGCAAGCAAAATTATGATGCAGATAATTCAAAAACGGTTGCAGTAGTACATTGACAGGAAACTGCTAAAAAATTAAGCTGAGTTCAGAAGAGGACGTGGAACAAGAGGTATCACTGTTGATGTCAGATGGATCTTGGCTGAAAGCAGAGAATACCAGAAAAATGTTTACCTGTGTTTTATCGACTATGCAAAGGCATTCGACTGTGTGGATCAAAACAAATTATGGATAACATTGCAAAGAATGGGAATTCCAGAACACTTAAATGTGCTCATGAGGAATCTCTACTAGACCAAGAGACAGTTGTTTGAACAGAACAAGTTGATACTGCATGGCCTAAAATCTGGAAAAGTTTGTGTCAGGGTTGTATCCTTTTACCATACTTATTCAGTCTGTATGCTGAGCTATTAATCTGAAAACCTGGACTATATGAAGAAGAATGGGGCATCAGGATTGGAGGAAGACTCATTAACAACTTGCGTTATACAGATGACACAACCTTGCTTGCTGAAAGCGAAGAGGACTTGAAGCATTTACTGACGAAGATCAAAGACTACAGCCTTCAGAATGAATTATACCTCAGCATTAAAAAAAAAAAAAAATCCTCACAATTGGACCAATAAGCAACGTCATAATAAATGGAGAAAATATTGAAGTTGTCATGGATTTCATTTTCCTTAGATCCACAATCAACACCCATGGAAGCAGCAGTTAAGAAATCCAACAACAAAACCACTCCCAAAGCCTATTTTTCAGACAAAGATTAGACAGGCCTGTAAAACAAATAACACACGTGAGGAACGTGCTTCTTAGTTCAATCAAATGCAGGAGACCAAATGGGCAACTTCTGAGCAAAAGCAAGATGAGAAGGCAGAAAGGGATAGGAACTGGACGAATGGACACAGGGAACTCGGAGCAGAAACGGGGAGTGTGCTGTCACCTTGTGGGGATTGCAATCAATGTTACAAAACAATATGCATATAATTTTTGAATGAGAGATTAACTAGAACTATAAACTTTTACCTAAGGCACAATAAACTTAATAAATAAATAAAAATAAAAGATTAAAAAAAAAAGAAAAAATCCAACTACCTATCGCTTTGGGCAAATCTGTTGCAAAAGACATCTTGAAGTGTTAACAACAAAGATGTCACTTTGAGGACTAAAGTGTGCCTGACTCAAGTTTCGATCGCCTCATATGCATACAAAAGCCAGACAATGACTGAGGAAGACCAAAGATGAATTGATGCCTTTGAATTATGTGGTGTTGGTGAAGAATATTGAATATTGAAGAATATTGGACTGCTAGAAGAACTAACAAGTCTGTCTCGGAAGAAGTACAGCCAGAATGTTACTTAGAAGTGATGATGGCGAGACTATGGACGTTATCAGGAGGGACCAGTCCCTAGAGAAGGACATCATGCTTGGTAAAGTAGTGGGTCAGCGAAAAAGCAGAAGACCATGGACAAGATGGATTGATACAGTAGCTGCACCAGTGGGCTCAAAGATAGCAACTATTGTGAGGATGGTGCAGGAGGAGGCAGTGTTTCATTCTGTTATACATAGTGTCGCTAAGAGTCAAAAGCTACTGGATGGTGTGTAACAACAGCAACATATATATATATATATATATATATACACACACATCAAGGTACTCGCAAGATTAAAGTTGTCTGAAAGCTCTCACTTCCTACAAGACCCAGCCAGCAGCTACTCACTCCATTTGGAGCCACCAAACAAGGATTTCTGGAGGATGCATAATTTCAGCAGTTGTTTGCATGAGAGAGAAGAGACTCAGTGGTTTGGAGGAGGATCTCTGTAGTGCAGATGTATCTTCAAATTTAGGGAAGTGCTCTGGCCTCTCCCAGCTATCCTTTGGAGCGGAGGGTCCATTTCACCCTCCTATCTCAAATCACCCCTCCCTTAGGCCAACTCCAATACCGGCATACTCCTGCACAGGTTTGATTTCTAGCCTCCAGTCTTCATTCTCCAGGTTGTTGTTCTGCGTGAATCTCTGCTTTGATCTCTGACCCTCATCTCTCCACTGTGAAGTTCCTCCCTTTTCAGAGCTTTCCTTTTTGTCTTGGGAAAGTGACCCATTTTCTTCTTCTGGGGATGCAGGTCCTTGGCTGCTCATTTCCCAGATCTCTTTTCCTTTCGAAGCCTTCTCTTTCTTCTTTGCTGGTGCTGTTTCTGTCTTCCTCCATTCTGGACTGTCTCCCTCTCCACTGCGGCCTCCTCAGATGGTGCTCTGCCCCCCGCCTCTATTTATTAGAGATGAAATAAATAATGCCATAAATAAAAGTATTTGGGAGTCCAGGAACTGTCAGGGCTGATTAGGGCATAGAGGACATTTTCTTTCTCATTATGCAGAAGCATTTCATGGGGAAATAAAAGAGGTTGCATTGTAACTCATGCATGTCATATTTCAAGGAATTCAAGATATTAATCATATTTAACATTATTTGCAACGTTTCTCCCTGGCTTCTGAAAACTGCTAAATGAGGACACGTGGATCACTAGGAAAAAGGGAGACAAGCATGGGAGGGACAGTTAAAAAATAATGAAATGTTAGTGAAAGACAGAGAAATGAGATGCCAGGGAGTTGTTTCTTAGGCACATAAGTGAGAAATGGGGGAGCTGCTTCTGAGACGTGAGACAGCTGAAATTGAATGATATACTGGAGGAAATAAATGATAACAAACCTCCTCACACTTTCCTTTCTATAATGCAGTTCTGAATTTTGCATTGAAATGTTTCCGTCCCACTTTCCTCCCAGACAATTTGCCAGTAAGTCCTAGCTTTTGAGAAGAAGTTGGGGTGGTGTGTGGAAGGTTAAAAGGGGAGTAATCCTTCAGTGCTTCTGCTAAAGTGATTTCCTGTTCCTGGGTGCTTTCTCTTCTGCTTATGTATCTTAATTTGTGTTATCCTCGCCTCTTACACACCATCGGAGACCAGGAACAGTGCTTCTGCTGTTACATTTTACCGACTAAAAAGGACCTGCCATCCTATACATAAAAGGTGGTGGTTTCTATAAAACTTAACACTCAGATTAGTGGTTAAGCTTAAGAAAACAAAGAAAAAAGAGGCCTCCCAGAGGAAAAATATTAAATATTTAAAAATGACCAGCTTTCAAAACCTCATGCCTGGTAGTTACCTGTGCCTGGGTCCGTAGAAAAGTGAAATGCTTGATTTCAAAGAAAAAGGGAAATTCTTGATTGTCTTTAGAAAATGGACCTTTGCACCAAGTGTGGAGTTGAGCTCAATTTTACAATTGTAATTGACCACTAATCCCTGCCTAGGATTATACTTAGCTGAGTATTGTACATAAATGTAATGAATCGAAGTGTTTATAAAATCACTGGTAGCACTCTGCAAGCATCTTGCTCTAAATTATAGTCTAAATTATCAGATGGTGACTTCGCCGATATCTTCTTTGGGGGTCCTATAGGGGCTGATAGGTTGTAATTACCCCCATACTTTAAACCTTTTGAGATATTTACTCTTACCTAAAAAAAAAAATGAACTTTTGAAAGCCAAGTGGCTATTTATGGACAGGGTGATTTTTTGATTGGCAGCATGTCAGTTCCTTGAGCCATCCAGAATATAGCTTTTAAATAATAATGCAGCCATGGGAAGTGCTTTTTATTGCACCAATTTCAATGATACTTAATGAGATTCTGATTGACCATTTGATCTCCCAATGTTTAGTGCTACTTTTAATTCATTAAGTATAATAGAAAAAAAAAGTAATTGGAATAAAATTTTGTGACAAGATAATGACCTTACACTTCGAAATTAAATGTCTGATTAGCTTCAAAATTTTAATGCTGAGATGATACTGCAGCAGGAACAGGGGCGAGCATACTATAATTTGATGGAGAATGACTGAGGAATACTCCTTTGCTTTTCCCATTGTGTAACAAAAATGGTGTAATGGCCGTAGAATCATAGACTCATAGGGCTAGAAGGAACCTTAAAAAGCAAAAACCAAGCAAAAAAGACAACCCAAACTCATTGCCATAAAGTTGATTGTGACTCCTGGCCACCCAGTATGAGTAGAACTACTCCATAGGGTTTTCTTGACTGTAATCTTTATAGAAGCACATCAACAGGTCTTCTTCTGCGGAGCTGCTGGGTGAGTTCGAACCACAAACCTTGAGGTTAGTAATTAAGCTCAAACCATCTAAGCCACAGAGACCTCCGGGAGACCGTTGTTATTATGTGCTGTCGAGTTGATTCTGAATCACAGCGACCCTATAGGACAGAATAGAACTGTCCCATAGGGTTCCCAAGGAGTGGCTGGTGAATTTGAACTGTCGACCTTTGGTTAGCATCCTGAGCTCTTAACCACTTTACCACAAGGGACCTTACTGGTTTTTCATTCTTGTGACTGAGGTATACCAGTAGCTTTTCTATGACTCTGTCATGTGGTTTTACAAACCATGCTTAAACACCTTCAGGGATGGGAACCTCATTACCTCCAGAGACATTATTTACGCAGTTATTTATTCAACAAATGTTTATTGAGTGCCTGCTTTGTGCTAGGTACTCTTCTAAGCAATGGCTAACCAGATTTAAGATCCTACTATTATGGAATTTCCTTCTTGGTAGAGAAGTAGGATAATAAACAAACTAGTACTTCACTGAACAAGATTATTTCAGATCGTTGTTGTTGTTGTTAGGTGCCATTGAGTCAGTTCCAACTCGTAGCGACCCCATGTATAACAGAACGAAACACTACCCAGCCCTGTGCAATCTTCACAATCATTGTTATGCCTGAGCTCATTGTCGCAGCCATGGTGTCAGTCTGTCTGAGGGTCTTCCTCTTTTTTGCTGATCCTCTGCTTTACCAAGCATGATGTCCTTCTCCAGGGACTGGTCCTTCCTGATAAAATGTCCTAAGTATGTGAGACATAGTCTCGTCATCCTTGCTTCTAAGGAGCATTCTGACTTACTTCTTCCAAGACAGATTTATTTGTTCATCTGGCAGTCCAGGGTATATTCAATATTCTTCACCAACACCATAATTCAAAGGCATCAATTCTTTGGTCTTCCTCATTCATTGTCCAGCTTTCACATGCATATGAGGCAATTGAAAACACCATGGCTTGGGTCAGGCGCCCCTTAGTGTTCAAGGTGACATCTTCGCTTTTTAACACTTTAAAGAAGTCTTTTGCAGCAGATTTGCCCAATGCAGTGCATCATTTGATTTCTTGACTGTGGCTTCCATGGGTGTTGATGTGGATCCAAGTAAAACGAAATTCTTGACAACTTCAGTCTTTTCTCCATTTATATTTCAGATAAAAATAACTATATTAAAGGAAAAAATAAGGAGGGGGGGTGTTACTTTTGACAGAGTGGTCAGAGAAGATCTCTCTGAGGTTCTTCTCATTTGAACTGAGTTGACTCAAGAGAAAGAGCTAACCATGAGAAGAGCAGTCCAGGCTAAGTGACAACAGATGGAAGAGCGTTAAGATGGGAATAGATTGATATTCTCAAGGAGCTGAAAGAAGAACTCATAGTGTCCTGGAAAAGGGTGGTGTGAGGAGATGAGGCCGGAGAAGAAAGCCTCAGAAGCCAGACCATGCAGAACCTTATAACACCAGGGTGAAGAGTTAGGGATTTATTCTAAATGAAATGGGAAGCCACTGGAGGTGGTTATGGCAGGGAGTGACATGATCAGATTTATGTTATTAAAAGATAATTTCAAAAAAAAAGAGAAAATAATGACTCTCATGCAGATATAAAAATGAATACATGTTAACGATTTTATTTAACTTATTCAATGCCCTCATGATGTTCAAAAGCAATGTAAAAAAAGCTCAGACTGATGCGGAATAAAGGAACATTGCATTGAATGTGCAAATGGAAGCAAAACTTTTTCCACAAGGATGAGAAGGGAGGTGAGGGATGGGGTAAGGGGACCTCCACCAAACAGGGCAGTTTGCACGTTATCAGTTGCCTAAAGCTTCAGAGTTGTAAAATAGCTCAAAGACAATGAAAGAGTAGAATCAGATAACTCAGAAGGGTGTCTTACATGTAGACAATGCATAGTTTTTCATTGAAAAAGTTCTTTTTCTACAAGTTTTATTTTTCTTTTTTAACTTTTTATTTTCAAATAATTACATAGTCACAGATAGTTGCAAAGACAATACACACAGGTCCTAGGTACCCTTCATGTGGGTTCACCCAATGGTTACATTGTATATAACTACAGTACAATATCAAAACCAAGAAAATGACACTGGTATAAAGTGTGTATATAGTTCTATGTCATTTTAGCACATGTGTGGATCCTTGTAACCACCACTGCAATCAAGATACAGAACTCTCCATCACTACAAAGATCTCCTTTGTGCTACTTAAAAAAAAAAAAAATTGTTGTTGTTGAGAATATGCACAGCAAAACATACACCAATTCAACAGTTTCTACATGTACAATTCAGTTTCATTGATTACGTTCTTTGAGTAACCATTCTCATCCTCCTTTTCTGAGTTGTTCCTCCCCTGTTAACATAAACTCACTGCCCACTGAGGTTCCTATCTAATCTTTTGAGTTACTGTTTGTCAGTTTCATCCCTTATAGATAGATCCTAATAGAGCATAATGCTCAAGGCAGACATTCTTTATTAGTTAAGCTAAACTATTGTTTGGTTTTAAGAGGACATCAGGGAATATTTTTGTTTTAAGATTTAAATATTATCTCAGGGCAATAGTTTCAGGGATTCATCCAGCCTCCATGGCTCCAGGAAGTCTGGAGTTCATGAGAATTTGAAATTCTGTTCTGCATTTTCTCTCTTTTGATCAGTATTCTTCTATAGAATTTTGAGCAACTTTTTTTAGTCACATCCACTCCCTTCTCCTTCACCATCCCTAGCCCTGGCAACTACTAATGTGTTCTCCATCTCTATAATTTTGTCACTTCAAGAGTGTTATATAAATGGAATCATACAGTATGCGACCTTTTGAAATTTTTCTCTTAGCATAATGCCCTTGAGATCCATCTAAGTTGTGTATTTCAGTAGTGTGTTCCTTTTTTTTGCTGAGTAGTATTCCATGGTATGGATGTACCACAGTTTGTTGAACCATTCACATATTGTAGGACATTCTGGTTGTTTCCAGTTTTTGGTTATTACAATGAATAATCGTGTACAGGTTTTTATGTGCACATAAGTTTTTGTTCCTTTGGGAATAAACATCCAGGAGTGCAGCTGCTGGGTCATTCTACATTATATTAAAAGATTCATTCCACTTTGTGGACAACGGTCTGTAAGGATCAGATTGGCAGCAGGAAGACAATTTCTTTTCAAAGCAGCAGCTGAGTGATCCTTTTAAAATATAATCATGTCTCCCCTCTGTCCTCTGTTGGCTTCCCTATTCCTCAGAGTAAAATCCTCACAATTGCCAATTTAAGGACCCTCATGACCTGTAAACACCCCTTGCCTCCCTTACCTCATTCCTTCTATCCTCTCCTTCATTCTACTCCAGCCTCACTGGTCTCCTTGAATAGGGCAGAAATGTCCTGTCTTAATACTCTCGCTCCCAGTAATCCTTCTGCCTGAAATGCTGTCTCCCCAGGTATCTGTATGTTGTTGCTGTTAATTGGTTGACTACTCAACTTGACTCATGGCAACCCCACGTACCGGAATGAAATGCTGCCCAGTCATGTACCATGATCAATTGTGAATTGAACCGTTATGATCCATAGGATATATGCTTGCTGATTTTTGGAAGTAGATTACCAGGGGTTTCTTTCTTAGTCTGGAATCTCTGCTGAAAATTGTTTCAGCATCATAGAAATGCTCAAGCCTTCACTGACAGAGGGGTGGTGGCCAAGCATGAGGTACTGGAATCCAACCTAGGTCTCCCACATTGAAGCAGAGAATTCTGCCATTGAACCACCAACGCCTACCAGATATCTGCATAGCTCTCTCCATTACCTCCTTCAGGTTTTTGCTCAAGTAATACTTTCTCAGTGAGGCTTTCCCTAATCACCCTATTTACAATTAGAACTTCACCCCCTACCCTGCACCTCACTCCCCAGAGACAGCCTATTATGTTTTGTGTAGCACTAAACAGTGGGAAGTTTCCTTGCATTGAACCCAAGTTTGCTTCTTTGCTTCTTCTGTTGGCTGTTGGGCTATTCAGAGGAAGTTAAATCTTCTCCTCATTCTCTCTTTAGAATGAAATCCACAACAGTTTTCTCTGTCCTTCCTGTGATGGTTTCTAGGCCTTTTACTCATCTGGTTGCTCTTTTTGGAATGGATACATCCTTTTAAACAGTAGAAAATCACAGTCATCTTTGATCTAACTACTGTTTTTTTCCACTCTTGTTAGGTACCATCGAGTGAGTTCTGATTCACAGTGACCCCATCCTCACAGTCATTGTTATGTTTGAGCCCACTGTTGCAACAACTGTGTCAATCCATCTCATCAAGGGTCTTCCTCTTTTTTGCTGATCCTCTGTTTTACCAAGCTTGATGTCATTCTCCAGGGACTGGTCCTTCCTGGTAACATGTCCAGAGTACGTGAGACAAAGTCTTGCCATCCTCGCTTCTAAGGAGGCTGTATTTATTCCAAGACAGATTTGTTCGTTCTGGCAGTCCATGGTATATTTAATATTCTTTGTCAACACATAATTGAAAGCATCAAATTTTTTTTGGTCATCCTTATTTATTGTCCAGCTTTCACATGCATATGAGCTAATTGAAAATACCATGGCTTGCATCAGAAGCACCTTAGTCCTTAAAGTGACATCTTTGGTTTTTAACACTTTAAAGAAGTCTTCTGCAGCAGATTTGCCCAATGCAATGCGTCATTTGATTTCTTGACTGCTGCTTCCATGGGTGTTGATTGTGGATCCAAGTAAAATGAAATCCTTGACGACATCAATCTTTTCTCCATTTATCATGATGTTGCTTATTGGTCCAGTGGTGAGGATTTTTGTTTTACGATGAGATGTAATCCATACTGGAGGCTATAGTCTTTGATCTTCATCGGTAAGTACTTCAAGTTTTCTTTTTTCCACTAATACAAAAAAACAAAAAACCCAAACCTGTTGCTCTTGAGTTGATTCTGATTCATAGTGACCACATAGGACAGAGTAGAACTGCCCCCACAGGGTTTCTTCCAAGGCTGTAAATCTTTACGGAAGCAGACTGCCACATCTTTCTCTCTCAGAGCAGTTGGTGGGTTCAAACGGCTGACCTCCAGTTGGTTAGTTGAACACTTAACCACTTTACCACCAGGGGTCCTTTTCCACTGATAGAATCTTATATTCATTAGAATTCTTAGTTGCATGTGACAGTATCCAACTCAAATGGGCTTAAACGTAGAGGAATTTAGTGCTCACATAACCATGAAGACAAGAGGTTTATCTGGTGTTAACCAGGCATGAATACTTATGTAACATTATTAGGAATCTACCTTTCTCCATTCTTTGCCTTCAATTTTTTTTTTTTTTTTTTTCTTCATTCTCAGGCAAGCTTGCCTTTTTTGGTGTCAGTCTGGCCACCAGCAGTTGTCAATATCAGTAAAAAGAGAGCAGCCCTTTCCCCGTGGTGCAGCAGATGTACCAGAATTGACTGTCATTGAACTGTTTAGTCTTGCAAATGGATTAGTTTATTTGTTCATTGGCCCTTCCAATCTTATGATGTTGGGGTTATTTGCCTGCAAGTGAAGAAAACTGAAGAACAAAGAATTAAAGAACTTTCCCCAAACTCACAAAGCAAGTCACTGAAGAATTTAACTCAAGTTCAAGATTTAATTACCTGTTTAATCAAAGTAACAAATATAACTTGTCAGGTTTAGGAAATTTAATCTTTTGTTTTCTGTTCTTCTCTCTCCTCCAATTTCTAAAAGAACATTCCTCCCGTAAAGCTGGAGGCACCATGAACAGAAGCGTGAGCTTGAGATATTTAAGACAGTGAAGTTGGAAATTAAAGCCAAAAGGGAAAAAGGAGAAGAGTCATTAAGAGAAAGTTGTGTAGATATGGTAACAGCAAGTCAAACTATGGGTGATTTTATTTCTAAGAGTTTGCAATCTCCACTGTTAAGATCAATTTCCTTTTTGTCCTTTCTTAATTTCTCTCTAAAGTTACTGTCATGGAAGAGGAAATGGCCAGTTCATAATGTTAATTAGTGTTTACACCAGAGTTTTTATTCCATAATACCACAGGGGGACTGACTTCCGAAGAGAAGCCTTTGAAATACAATCTTTAATATAAGCAAGCAACTTGAGGTTTTGTAACATCACACATTAGAACTCTTCATAGGAATTTAACAAATTAATTTATGCCAATTGTTGCTAGCCAAGAAGGCAACTGTCTGATGTCTTGGTTGTCTGGAGCATTTCATGGTCTGCTAACAAAGCATCTGTTTTTAAAAACCAGTATAAATTTTTTTTTGTGGCAAAAATTGTGATGGTTTTCTAACTGAGTTCTGTAAGGTCCAGGCAGCTGGCCTTTCTGGAGCTGTCTTCTGTGATAGAAAAGAGAAAGTTATTTTTTTCTCTTCTTTTGTCTCCAAGAAGCAGCTGGTAATAAATCTCATACATTTCATGAAGATCAACAATGGCCCTTTAACTTACTGTTTTCAGGTCGTTCAGAATTCTGGGTCTTCCTCCTCCCCCCTCAACATTACAGCATCAGAGATGAATGATTAGTCATACACTTTCCTTTTCTTTAAGAGACCTTAAAGGAAGTCCAATTTCCTCACTTTCCCTATGAGGAAACCCAGGATCAGTGCTCAAGATGTGGAGACCTGGTGTCAGAGTGAGTTCTAGAAGCATGGTATCTGGGCCCTTTTCTCTGCACTGCATTTTCATTAAACTACTAAAGATAGAATTCCTCCAAGGATGTTTATATGGTTCACTCTGGGAACCCTTGCTGGGTTTTGACAACCTAGCATCCAATTGACTTGACAGCACACGACAACAACAGCATCCACTCAAGCAGCTCTGGTAGCACAATGGTTAAGTACCAGGCTGCTAACTAAAAGGCCAGTGCTTCAAACCCACCAGCTGCTCTGTGGGAGAAAAGACCTGGCAATCTGCTTGCATAAAGATTATGGCCTAGGAAATCCTATGGGGCAGTTCTGCTCTGTCCTGTAGAGTTGCTATGAGTCAAAATCCATTAAGACAACACCTAACAACAACAACAAGCATCCATTTAGTATCCATTTGTTTGGGAAGAATTTTCTCTCCCCCATCATATATAGTATTTGTTGGACAGTAAATCCAAGAGTCTGTCCTCCAATGAGGAATGCTGAAAAGGATGCTGTAGAAGCTATTTTCACCAGTCTTACACTCACTACGACAAGTACAGCCAAGGAATGACCTAATTAGGCCAATTGGACGCTATCTCTCAGAGCCCTGAATCCTATGCAGTGATACAAGGACAGCTGCAGATCATTTATCCCCATCAATATTCCCGCTTTGACATAGCCTCTGTAGTCCGTGTTGCCTGTCCTCTAAAGTTGCCGTGGTTCTTGCCCATATCTAAGCTTACTTCTCCAGTCTTCTCACTTATTTTGTGAGTTTCCAATATCATTTCAGTAAACTCCATTTTGCTTAAGTAAGTTAGAGGGGGGTTTTGCTGCTTGAACACTAAGAATCTTGACCCAAAGAGTCAGAAGAGATCTATTTGTCCCAAATGGCAATATGTCACCCAAGTGGCACCCAGGTTTCCCTTGTGCACAGAAGAGCAGAACTTGGGATAGGAGAATGAAGGAAATTCCTCAAGTATTTCTTTTAATCCCTCCAAACATCCAGTAATGTGAGACAACGTACTTGGATGTGGTTGACTTTTTATAAAGACTAATATCTCAAAACATTACACTCTTCATACTTAAATCCAACAACTACCTCATTTTCTTCCATCTAATATATTTCCTATTTGCACCCTTATTTTTTGCACCATTGTGAAATAAAAAGTTCTGCTAATTAAAGTATAGCATGCCATTGTCAGATGTGTCCTGCTTTCAGAGATGTTAAAATGTGAAAAAGTGTGCGTTTTGGAATCAATGAAATACTGTATGAAGAATCTACAGTGGGTTATGAGATCAAGTTCCATTCCAGTTCAATAAAGCAAAAGTTAACCTTGGTGGCAATGTAAAGGGCATCTTAGACCTGTTTTGACATGATGAATCACTTCTTGATTAAAACAGATCTCTTGTGAGTTGGAATCGACTTGGTGGCACACAACAACAACCAGTTGGATATAAGGAAGCATTCAGTGGGGCTTCCTGGACACTACTTAGGGCAGTATCGCAAGCATTACTGGTTAGTCATTTCATGCCCAGTATGGTGTGGGTTATACTGAGTTGTGCAAAAGGACACAAGCATATATACGTCTGGAAACCTGTAGTATAAATGTAAAGCAAGTTTTATGGGGAAATATACAGATGAAGAAGTGGCAGTCAAGTCAAGGGTCTGCTCGCCAACAAGGAAAGCTTGTGGTGTGTTTGACTTGGGCGAGCTGCATATGCTAGCAACAGTGCTCCATTAGAAGGTGTTATGGATTGAATTTTGTCCCCACAAAATATGTGTTGTAAATCCTAACCTCTATGCCTGTGGTTATCATCCCATTTGGGAATGGGTTGTCTTTGTTATGTTAATGAGGCAGGGTTCGTGTAGGATGTATCTTGAGTCACTCTCCTTTGAGATATAAAGAGAATAAACAAGCAGATGAGCAAGCAGAGATGGGGGAAGATTGATGCCAAGCCACATGGAGATCTCCAAGGAACCAGGAAGCAGGAGCTGAAGAGACAAGGACCTTCCTCCAGAGCTGACACAGAGAGAAAGGCTTCCCTTTGAGCCAGCTCTCTTGAACTTCTAGCCTCCTAAACTGAGAGAAAATAAATTTCTGTTTGTTAAAACCATCTACTTGTGGTGTTTCTGTTACAGCAGCGCTAGATAACCAAGACAGAAGGACCCTGCCCCAATCCTGTTTTACGTTTATTTAATAGGGGAGTTGAAAAGAAGGGAGTGAACAGCTAGTCAGCCTTATAAGAATGGGCAATTCTTGGTTGAGTGACTTTGTTAGAAAAGGGGAGCTTCCTTAGCTCAGCTCCAGGTATCTGCCTGTTTTTCTATTGAGCTAATTCAGACCTGTGAAGCCAGCTTCTCTGTAAGTCACTGAAGCAAGGGAGTGTGGGTGCATAACTGTTAAGTACATTTGTGTTAGTCTCTTCCACGAAGTCCAAGACAGTGCAAAGAATATTTTCTTGTATATCATGTATGTGGTGGTGGTGGTGGTGCTTGCCATCGAGTCAGTTTTGACTCATGATGACTCCATGAGCAGAGTAGAACTGCTCCATAGGGTTTTCAAGTCTAAGATCTTTTGGAAGCAGATTGCTAGGCCTGTCTTCTGAGGCATCTCTGGGTGAGTTCGAACTGCCAACCTTTCGGCAAGTAGTCTAGATCTTAACCATTTGTGCCACCCAGGGATTCCTATGGTTGTATGATAACATCTATAAATCAGAACGAGTTATGTCACTAAGGTCAAATGTCTGATTTTTTAAAAAACAAGTCTCCCAGAACTTGTACAATTTAACATATGTTGACATACAACTTACAACAGATATTCACGCTGGGACACAAACAATGGCTTCCCACTAGACCATAGACCAGCAGACCATTGTGTAAGCGACTGTTAAGAGCAACAGCCTTTAATCATTCCAGTCACATCTGTGGAAATTCCCAATGTATATGCTTTAATGAATTCAAGTACATTCCAGGAAATGCTGAAAAACAACCAAAAACCAAACACATTGCCGCAGAGTCGATTCCAACCCATTAGCGACCCTACAGGACAGTGTAGAACTGTCTCATAGGGTTTCCAAGGAGCGGCTGGTAGATTAAATTGCTGACCTTTTGGTTAGCAGCCATGTAACTTAACCACTGCTGAAGGAGAGTTAAATAAGGCTAACACACCCATTCTGTCCAACACCACCACTGAAGCATGGTCAGGGAACAAGTTGTTCTAATTGAATCAAACAAGAAGATATTAAAGATATGTATAAATATGTTTTTAGTCAGTGAGTCTTAACCTAAATATTAAAATCACCTGAGACAATTCTGAAAAAATACTGATGCCCAGGCGCCTCACAAAACCCATTAAAACAGAATCTCTGGGGTGGGTGGGGCCTTAGCATTGATGGTGATTCTATTATAAGCTATACTGAGAGCCACTGCTTGAAGTAATAGCAATGTTACTAGAATAAACACATCACGGTATCAAGGTGACCATTTGGAAGTCCAGTACACATTGGGATGCCTGAGCATTTTGATATTTATGAGTATCTCCCTGTCTCTCCAAAGACAGACTAAGCTATATCAGAGAGCAGTCATATCTGCCTGAAGTTGAGGCTAAGTGAGGAATGATGGATAGTTAGAAAAAGAAAGCAATGGAGTTAATTCAGAAGAGGATTGGGACTAGCAAGATGACAGGTTTATTGGGTATAAAAAAAACCAGTCTTTTTTAAGAGAGGGAAATGCCTTGAGCTCAGGCAGGCACCTTCTGTGAGAGGTCATGTCAGTGATTTAAACTTTTAGTCTTTCATATTATGTTGCAAGAGACAGACGTCCAACTAAAACCAGATTAAGTACAAAGGGAAATTTATTGACTCATTCTACTGGGAAGGATGCTAAAGTATCTCACAGAAATGAAGAAGGAACTGCAGGAATCAGAGTGTTCAGGGTTAAAAACAGGCACTCACTGATTCCAGAATTTTCTCTTTCCGTTAGCACTGATCTTGCCATGTGGCAGGAAAGATAGCCTCTAGCAGCCCCAGCTTAAAATCCACCACTGCTACATGCCATACATGGACCAATCATTGTTGCCTGGGTGAGAGGGTCCTGCTGTGGGCTAGCCCACCAGAATTGCATATGGGGGAGCAATGAGTCCCTAACGGACACAGGATAGACAAAAGCAGCTGCTGTGACTGATCTTTGAGAGTGAGTGAACTAATAGCTCCTCTTTCAGCCTTCAGTAAAAAGCTATTTCTGGAGGATAAAAATGTTCCTTAAATCAAGAAAGAAAGCCTTTGGATTGTAAGTAAAAAAATGAGTGGCCAAAGGCAGGCAATCTTGATGTGCTCTTGTATGCCAGAATGACAGTCAAGATGATTTTGTGCTTTGCTATCTCTCTTTTCTACTTGGTGAAATTTAGGAGCATTGATCTGGACTTATTTGTTCACGGACAGATACACCTGCACAAACAATGATTTGACGAGCTCTCGACAGACTCCGCTCTGCAAAGCAAGTAAAGTATTTTCTGTAATATGCATGACAACAGCTGTTACTTAGGTTACTCTCACTTAAAAAAAAAAAAAAAAAAGGGCCTAGATTTTTGTTGTGTTTTTTTTTTTCAAGTGAGACTCCAGCCTTCCCAAGGAAGGTTATCCACAATTTAGAAGCTCAGGACAGACACATGGGTGTAATCAATTACTCCTGCTTGGGGAGCCCACCCTCCATCCTGTGGGGGCACATGCTTTCAGCCTGTGGAGACCATCCTAGATGTTCCAGATTTCCAAGGACTCAGATCTGGTTTAAGTATAAATTTGTTTTTCTGTAGAATTAAGTTCGGGGAGATCCTATTTTTTTTCTTTGGTAGAAACTTGTAAACAGCTCCATGTCCCAAGCATTTCGTTTTTTTGCCAGTGAGAGGGTAGCATGAGTGTGTTCTGAATAAAAGTGGCACAATCTAAAATTACACTGATGCACTGTGCTGCCCATCCAATATACTTGTGTCTGAAAAGCACGAGAGCCTAGAGGCCAATAGCATGAGCCCTGTAGCCAGTTCATTTGGGTTTTATGTTGGCTCTTTCACTCACCAGCTGTGCGTCCTTGTGCCCATCACTTAACCCTCAGTGCCTTGATTTCCTCATCTGTAAAATAGGGATAATAATAGTGCCCACTTGGCAGAATTATTCTGAGGATTGAGAGAATTAACATGTGGCACATAAATAGTGCCTGGCATACAGAAAACAGTAGATAAAGATTGATTCTTCTTCATCATCATCATCGTTATTGTTAGCTGCTGTCACATCATCCTTGAACTCATGCACAATCGGATAGGACTATTGTGATTCATAGGGCTTTCATTGACTGATTTTCGGAAGTAGATTGCCAGGCCTTTCTTCCTAGTGTGTGTTTTAGTCTGAAAGCTCCACTGAAAGCTGTTCGGCATCACAGCAACACAAAAGCCTCCACTGACAGACAAGTAGTCCCTTTGCTAGAGGCCAGGAATTGAACCCGTGTCTCCTGCATGGAAGGCGAGAATTCTATTGTCACTATCATTGTTGTTAGTTGCTGTCAAGTTGATTCTGACTCATGACGACCCCACATGTGCAGAGTAGAACTGTGCTCCACAGGGTTCCCAAGGGCTGTGATCTTTGGGAAGCAGATTGCCAGGCCTGTCTTCTGAGGTGCCTCTAGGTGGGTTCAAACTGCCAACCTTTTGGCTAGTACTAGGGTGCTTAACTGTTTGTGCCACTCAGGGACTCCTGTCATCATCATTAGATATAATACAGTTAAGTCCCCTGTGTGTATCTTAGTCCAAAACGAGTAACTCCCCATGAGAGAGGTCTTTGAAGCTTAGGCTCTTCTGCTGGCCTCTCCCCAGGCTGTGTGAAGAACACAGGCCTTGGATAATGTTGGCCCCAGTATTAGGCTCCACCACGTATTGGCTCTGAGTTTCTAGGCAAGTTGTATGACCCTGGGCAGATTAGGGGTGCTCTGACTCCTGTTTTCCTCTTTCATAAAACTGGGCTAATCTCACTCAACTCACTCTTCTGCTGGGTGTGCAGATCAAAGGAGACCACCTTTGCCAGCCACCCCAGGCCTGTGCTCAGCGTCGGTTAGCAGGCCCAGGATAATACCTAGCTGAGCGCCTTCTTAGATGCACCCCTTTCTCTCTCTTCCCCTGCTACTGATAATGTTTCAGCAAATGGAAGACACCCTATACTGCACTGTGACATGTTTTTAACGGTCTCCTGTTTTGTCCCTGTCTCGCTCTCAAGTTTTCGCTATTCTGGATTTCAGAAAATAGCTCAGTTGCCAAAATTGGTTGATTGAGCTACTTTTAAAATTAGTCAAGTGATACGAAGTACTGCTTTAGAGAGTGGTTCTAGCAATTCCCCTTCACAGGACAATTCTACAAGAGAGTGTTTTGACAGAAGAGGAATATTTATAAAATTCATATTATGAGAGCACCTTTTACCATCCACACCCAGGAAAGTCCCTATGTCGTATAAATCTCCTGTCTACCTAAACCAGGCCATCAAGATAAATCAAGGCTTAGATCATCATGAAATAATCTTACATGTTGGTATCCAAAGTTAGAGATATCATTATTATTACTCACTTCAACCACAAGGGCCTCTCTAGGCTACCAGTTTAGGCCTATCTGGATGGCCTCAGGTTTTAACCTTAGGTATTTAATTTAAACTCAGTTCAGTAGCTCATGTTTATGGATAAATGAGCAAAACAGTAAAGATCAAAAGCAAAAAATAAAATTACTATGGAGTTCAATATTTCAGAAGCGGGTGCCGGGTAAATGTTAGTGAAGCGTGGCACTCAGAACGAAAGGCCCACACTTACGATAACGTGCCTGATAAGGAAATGAGATGGACACAGCAATTCTCTGTTTTTGTTGTCCCCTGGGGTTAGAGATTATGCAGTGCATGCTTCTGTTTTCAGCCTCTTTGGTAATTCCTATGGTGTGAGATTGCACTCTGCATATTTGTCAAGGTAGCACTCCTGTCAGGTGCTGGGGTCTTTGAGGTAACACAGGAAATGCTGTTCTCTGAGCTGGAGGAGAACATCCTCCACACGCCAGTAGCCCCGTGATGCCACAGCCCCCTTGCCATAGCTTATTTATTTTTGTTCAGTTGCCAGGGAATTCCACAGGAGAAGCATGAGTCTAAACAACCATCGTTGCTGTGAGAAATGCTGTTTAAATGGTTGGCCTGAGGACAAAATGTTTACATTCTTTATTTGATGCCTCATTGTAATCCTGAGGCCTTTCAACACCAATTGAAGGTGAGCTCAGAACAGGAAACTATAGAAGATCAACATGGAGTTGAATAAAAATAAACTAGTTAGGCTTCTTACATGACAAAGCAACATGGGCTTGGATCCAGTGCCTCTTTGATAATGGTTATTATACCTGGAAAGGTCCCTAGGTGGTGCAAATGGTTTATGCTCGACTACTAACCTAAAGGTTGGTGGTTTGAACCCATCCAGCAGTGCCACAGAAGAAAGGCCTGGTGATCTGCTTCCATAAAGATTGCAGCCAAGAGAACTCTGAAGCAGTTTTACTCTATAACATGCAGGGTTGCCATGAGTTAGAATCAACTCGTGGTTTTTGGTTTTTGGTTATTTATCTGAATCTTTGTGGTTGTAAAAGTCATCAAGAAACCCAACTCAGACATGCTTAAGGACAAAAGGAAATGTATTGATTGACATAACTGGGAAGGGTATGGAGCTAGCTAACAGAATTGCCACAGCAATCAGGGATGTAGCAGCTGGAACAAAAGACTCCAGGATGCTGCCAAGACTTCTTCCCTTCCCTCCTTGTCCTTGCTTGTCTAGATTTCTTTTTGAGAATTGGCCTCATTCTCTCCTACTGCAGGTGGACCCCATCTATATGTCGGGGAACACAGCCACTCTCAGCTTCAGCATAGTACCCTACCAAGAGAAAGCTTCTTTCATTTGGTGTTTGTATATAAATCCTAGGGAAGGACACTGATTTGCTTTACTTTGGGACATATGCCTGCCCACTTGGACCAATCACTGTTGCCAAAGGATGGGTTTTATGATTGGCTGACCTGCGTCCAATGTAGTCAGTGTAGAGAGTATGTTCCAAGGAGAATAGGGATGAGATAATTGCGACTGGAGTCCATGATAGTCCATCTCTTGGCTGCCTGGCATATATATGCACACAATTGCAAGAAAACTTTCATTTATCATACTGTACCATATCCAACCCAAACAACTCACACTCACACACTTCCAGTGAGGAAAACAATCTAATGTCACATCCAGTTGCTAGCTCCAAGTATAGCATTTATGAGCAATACCTTTTCTTCTTGGTCAATTTCTAGGATGACTTTTTATGATCTGGCAACCTATGACTAACTATCCCCAAAATATCCAGTATATAATAATGGAAACTAAAAAAAAAAGGATAAATGCAATAAAAACTCCCAGTTAGAAAAAGGGAAAATGGAAAGCAAAATGCAGCAACCATCAGTTTTTTGTCCTGCTGTTGTTGTTGTTAGGTGTTGTCGAGTTGGTTCTGACTCATAGCGACCCTGTGTACAACAGAACAAAAACACTGCCTGGTCCTGCACCATCCCCACGATCGTTGCTATGCTTGACCCCATTGTTGCAGCCACTGTGTCAGTCCATCTCGTTGAAGGTCTTCCTCTTTTTTGCTGACCCTCTGCTTTACCTTTCTCCAGGGACTGGTCCCTCCTGACAACATGTCCAAAGTATGTGAGACCTACTCTTGCCATCCTTGCTTCTAAGGAGCATTCTGGTTGTACTTTTTCCAAGACAGATTTGTTTGTTCTTTTCGCAGTCCATGGTATATTCAATATTCTTCACCAACACCACATAATTCAAAGGCATCAAATTTTCTTAAGTCTTCCTGCTAGACAGGAATAATAAGGAGTCATTTTTCTAGCACTCTGACCCCTCCAGAAATCCAGTGACCAGATTTGAAACTTACAATTAGACAACAGAGCAGGCATAGCATGCTTCCTTGAGGAGGTGTGGAAGACAGGCTCGGATCCCTAACTCCCATACCATACAGAAACCAGTCTGGTTGGCCACATATTCCAAAATGCCAAAACCAGACCACAGATCTGAGCACTGATTTATGAACAACTTCCAGGCATGTGACAGTCCAGGAGTACGTAGTTTAGATGACAAAACATTAACTTTTCAGAAACTTTCTTTTTCCTGTTGTCAATTTCTGTTGGAAACCTTTCTATAATATAATACTGCTTCCCTGCCTTTTAAAAAAAATATGAATAATCCATGTTTATTTTGGGAAAGGAAAAAATACAGATGAACAACAATAAAAACATTACCCATAATACCACCTCCAGAGATAATGACTGTAAACACTTCGACTTATGTTCTTCTTGATGTTCTTTTTTAGTGTGTGCATATGTGATCGTGTGCATGTTTAACAGAATGGAATTGTATCGTACAACTTGTCCAGAGCCTACTTTTCTCCTCCTGTCTTCCTAAAAGATGACAACAGATGTCTCAGGGAAGAAGGAAGGAAATTGGCCTTTCTGGGTGCCTGGACACTGTGAAGTACTCCATACACAATATCTGACTTAATTAGGATTACCAGCGCAGGAACGACCCTTAGGCAGAATTCGTGGTCCCAGCAGGACTCAGTCCCCTTCCACTGCCTGAACCTCCCCTTTGTCCTCCACCTTGTCACTCCTGAAGGTTGGTTCCTTGATGGAATCTCCCTTCCTCCAGCCTTCCCTTCTCTTTTTTCTTTCAGTGTTAGAGACCCCTGATGTTTTCTGTTTGCAGCTTCATGGAAAGTTCTTCAGGAATATTTTATGGTTCACGGGCTAATGGGACATCATAAATGAAGTCGTGACTGTCCTGGAATCTCTAGAACCAAAAAACCAAACCAAACCCTTTGCCATCAAGTCAATTCCAACTCATAGTGACCCTTATAGGACAGAGTAGAACTGCTCCATAGGGTTTCCAAGGAGCAACTGGTGGATTCGAACTGCTGACCTTTTGGTTAGCATCCATAATATATATATTTTTATATGTGTATATATATAATATATATGTACACCTGTTAACAACAAACCCACTGGTTACCACCACATACAAGTGTAAGTGCTTAGGTCCTGGCAGATGGGGCATGATGCAGTCTGGAGCCAGTAATCCCTGGTTCCTTCATCAAGACTGAATTTTAGGATTTGGGACAGGTGCAGTCCTGTTATGTTTTCCTTTCTTCTCCTCTTACGTTCCCTTAGACCACGCTACCCTAAAACTCTAAGGCCCAGAAGCTATAGGCTTGAACACATGTCTCACCTGGTATTTTGTGGAGAGCCATCTCTTGATTCTATTCCTGTATTACCCTATGCATCTCTGAAGTATGTTTAAAATGACAGAAATGATGTTTTATTCATTTTTGCAAAATGACCTCTCAGCTTAGTTTTGAAAAATATCTCAGTGGGAATATGGAAGGTGAGTTGGAAGATGGGTGGGGACTTGGCAAGTTTAAATATTATTTTTCTTGACTGTGTGGCTTCAGGTTGAATATATCTAGTACCTGTGCAGTTACAGCCAGAGTGATACTTTTTAAAGGTAAGTGGAATCATGTCACTTCTCTGCTTAAATCCACCAGTAGTTTCTTCTCTTGCTCAAGGCAACATCCACACAATGCCTGCAAAACCAAAACTAAACCAAACCAGTTGTCATCAAATTGATTCCAATTCAGGGCAACCCCATGTGTTGCAGAGTAGAACTGTGCTCCATAGGGTTTTTTTTGAAAGGGGAAAAATTAACCTTTATCTTCACTAATTTTTAATTGAAATTCAGCATTGCCTTCAATTATTAGAGTTCTGTGGCTTTGTCACCAATAGAAAGCACAGATATTTTCGTATTTCTCAAAATTTAGTTTTTGCTTATAGACTCATTGTTAAATATTGTTATCTAATGCCTTAACAGAGAAGCACAAATATTAACATAGCACAATTTCTTTTTCTTAATATTTTGGTAATTCTATTTCAGTACAATTTGCTTCTTTTTTTCACTGTTCTTTAGATGAAGGTTTACAGAGCAAATTAGTTTCTCATTAAACAATTAATACACATATTGTTTTGTGACATTGGTTGCTAACCCCGCGACATGTCACACTTTCCTCTTCTAGACTTTTGGTTCCCAATTTCCATTTGTCAAGGTTGCCTGTCCCCTCCTGCCTTCTTGTCCTTCCCTCTGGGCTAGTGTACCCATTTAGTCTCGTATATATGGTTGAGCTACATGTATTATTGTTTGTTTTATGAGCCTGCCTAATCTTTGGCTGAAGGATGAACCTCAGGAATGACCTCAATAATGAGATAAAGAGGTATCGGGGGCCATACTCTTGGGGTTTCTCCAGTCTCTGTCAGAAACAGTAAGCCTGGTCCTTTTTTGTGAGTTAGAATTTTGTTCTACATTTCTCTTCAGCAATGTCTGGGACCCGCTCTTGTGATCCCTGTCAGAGCAGTTAGTTGTGGTAGTCAGGCACCATCTATTATGCTGAACTTAGTCTGGTGGAGGCAATTGTGGTCCATTAGTCCTTTGGACTAATCTTTCCCTTGTGTCTTTGGTTTTCTTCATTCTTCCTTGGTCCAGATGGGGTGAGACCAGTGGAGTATCTTAGATGGCCACTCACAAGATTTTAAGACCCCAAAGTAGGATGTAGAACATTTTCTTTATAAACTATGTTATGCTGATTGAGCTAGATGTTCCCTGAGACCATGGTCTGCAGCCCTCAGCCCAGCAATTCGGTCCCTCCAGGAGTTTGGATTTGTGTATGAAGCTTCTATGATTTAGCCTTTGTCAAGACATACTGACTTCCCCAGTATTGAGTACTGTCTTACCCTTCACAAAAGTTATCACTTATCTATTATCTGTTGCTGTTAGATGGCATCAAGTCATAGCTCATAGTGACCTTATGTACAACAGGATGAAACACTGCCTTGTCCTGTGTCAATTTATTGTCTAGTTAGAGTTTTTCCCTCCCCTCCCCACCATAACCATCAAAGATAGTTTCTTTCTGTGTCTAAACCTTTTCATGAGTTTTTACAGTGGTCTCATACAGTATTTTTTCTTTTGTGATTGACTTATTTTATTCAGTATAATGCCCTCCAGATTTATCCATGTTGTGAGATGTTTCAAAGATTCATTATTGTTCTTTATCATTGCATAGTATTCCATTGTGTGTAGGTACATTTGTTTATCTATTCATCTGTTGATGGGCACTTAGGATTGTTTCCATCTTTTTGCTATTGTGAATAATGCTGCAATGAATATGGGTGTGCATATGTCTATTCATGTGATGGCTCTTATTTCTCTAGGATATATCCTTAGGAGTGGGATTGCTGGATTGTACGGTATTTCTGGAGCCCTGGTGGTGTAGTAGTTAAGAGCTTGGCTGCTAACTCTCAAGGTCAGCAATTCAAATCCACCAGCTGCTCTTTGGAAACCCTATGGGGGCAGTTCTACTCTGTTCTATAGGGTTGCTATGAGTTGGACTGACTCAACAGCACCTAACAACAACAACAACGTTATTTCTATTTCTAGCTTTTTAAGGGGGTGCCATGTTGTTTTCCAAAATGGTTATCTTGTTTTGCATTCCCACCAGCAGTGCATAAGAGTTCCAGTCTCCCTGCAGCCTCTCCAACATTTGTTATTTTCTTTTTTTTTTGATACGTGCCAGTGATGTTGGGGTGAGATGGTATCTCATTGTAGTTTTGATTTTCATTTCTTTAATGGCTAGTGATTGTGAGCATTTCTTCATGTATCTGTTAGCTGCCTGAATGCCTTCTTTGGTGAAGCATCTGTTCATATCCTTTGCTCATTTTTTAATTGGATTGTTTGTCTTTTTGTTGTAGAGGTGTTGGATTTTCCTATAGATTTTAGAGATTAGACTTTTGTCAGATTTTTTCCCAGTCTGTAGGTTCTCTTTTTACTCTTCTGGTGAAGTCTTTTGATGAGCATAAGTGTTTAATTTTTAGAAAATCTCAGTAATCTAGCTTATCTTCTGGTTTTTGTGTATTGTTAGGTATGGTTTGTATCCTATTTATGCCATGTCTAGCATTGACCCTATTTTTTTTTCCCTATGATCTTTATACCTTTTGGTTTTATATTTAGGTCTTTGATTCATTTTGAATTAATTTTTGTGTATGATGTGAGGTATGGGTCCTGTTTCATTTTTTTACAGATAGACATCCAGTTCTGACGGCATCATTTGTTAAAAAGAGTGTCTTTTTCCCATTTAATGGACTTTGGGCTTTGTCGAAGATCAGTTCCATAGGGCTTTCAAGGCTGTGACCATCTGAAAACAGATCACCAGGCCTTTCTTCTGAGGTGTCTCTAGGTGAGTTCGAACCACCAACCTTTTGGTTAGTAGAGTGTTGAGTGCTTAACCATTTGTGCCACCCAAGGACCCCTAAACCTGCTGCTATAGAGTCAATTCCAACTCATGGTGACCCCATGTGTTACAGAGTAGAACTACTTGATAGGATTTTTGATGACTGATTTTTGAGCAGTAGATTGCCAGGCCTTTCTTCTGAGGTGCCTGCTGGTGGACATGAATCTCCAACCTTTCTGTTGCCATTGTTACTGTCCTGCTTGTCCCCACCCCTCTGATTTCATCCTCCCGTGCTCATCCCACTCCATCCACACTGGCCTTGCTGTTTCTTGGGCATTTAAGGAGCAGCCCCATTTCAGGGTTTTTACATTTGCTGTTTCCTCTGCCTGGAACTCTCCTTGGGTCCACATGATTTGATCCTTCAAGTCTTTGGTCAGATGTCACCTTCTCAGTGAGACTTTCCCTGCCCACCATCACACTCACTTACTCTTTCCCTGCTTTATTTCTTGCTGAAACCTTTTGAACCTTCTAACATACTTTCCTCTTGTTTCTTTTGTGTCTTGGTTTTCTAGGGCTGTCATAACAAATTACCATGAACTTGGTGGCTTAAAACAAATGAAATCTATTCTCTCTTAGTTCTGGAGGCTAGTCCAGAATCAAGGTGTTGGCAGAGCCATGCTCTCTCTGAAGGCTCTAGGGGAAAATTCTTCCTTGCCTCTTCCTAACTTCCGGGGGTTACTAGCAATCCTTGGCATTCCTTGGCTTGCAGCTGCATCACTCCAATTTCTGTCTGTGTCTTCACATGCTCATCTGCCCTCTGTATGTGTCTGTGTATCTCCAAATCTCCTTCTCCTTGTAAGGAGATTAGTCATTGGCTTTAGGGCCCACCTTTCGTTCAGTATAACCTCATCTTAACTTGGTTACATCTGCAAAAACTCTATTTCCAAATAAGGTCACATTCACAGATTCTAGGGGTTAGGACTTCAACATATCTTTTTGGGGAACACAGTTCAACCCGTAACACTTTACTTATTGTCTGTCTCTCCTCACTAGAATGTAAACTCCATGGAGGAAGACAGTTTTGTTCACTGCAGTATCCTTAGCACCTAGAATAGTGCCTGGCTAAATAGATGTTTGTTGAATGAATGAATTGAAAGTAAATTTCTTAGAGGTGAAATGATCATCATCTACAACTCCTTTTCTTTATAAATACAGATGTCCACCTGCTAATGGAAAAGATGTCTTTTTGTAAGTTGGCTATAAAATAAAATTTATTTGCCTCTTGGTTTTACTTATAAGAAGTAGATGTGCTTCTTGCGGGTGGCGGGTGGGTGTGGAAACTCCCAAGAGATTAATCAAGGATTAGGAAAACTTCTAAGCCTACAACCTTCTGGGCATCATGGTCATGCTATGCTTGCTTGCCGCCTTGGCATTCACTATTACTTCCTGCTCCCTTGTACCACTTACAGCCCATAGTGGCTATCTCTCTGCAAGGAGAGATTTTTTTCTTTTTTTGAGCACAACGATCCCATGACTCCATACTCATAATGTTCTGAACTTTCTTCTCTTTCTCTTCTCCTTGTGCCTAAACTGTACTGATCTTACCTAGATGTTACCAAGCATACCAGCTTATGGATACAGATGAAGTCACAACATCAGAAATTCGGATTCCTTGTTCTTGCCCCCACCTTCACTGCAGTGCCTCTGCCCAGTTTTGAAAATTACCCAAAAAATACTTATTGGAGTCCACAAAGGAGAGCCCCACAACTTGGATGTCAGCTATAGACACAATTTGGTGTCCACCATATTCTTTTTCTCCCCTTTGTCTCTTCTTAATTGATACCCAGTGCCAAAAATACCACTCTGAGGAATCTGACCATAGTCAATGGTGGTGACATCCTGTGGGAACATGCCATAGTTTATAAGCCAAAGGAGTTGCCTCCGATGTTCCACGGCTGCCAGTCCTCCAGGGACCCCAGGGTTTTTGAACTCTGAGAATTGGAGGAATGACCCAGTGCTAAGTTATTGCTGCATTTGTTCCTCTGACCACTGAAAAACACTTCTTGGGTTTTTCTTTTTGATTGCTTTATTTGTTTTTGTCTTCTTGAAGCTTTGGAATGACAGTTGACCTGTCATCTACCATTTCTATCAATCTTTCAAAAATCTTAACATCAAGTTTTGATCTCAACTCAAGCCTGAGATCCCATGGGCTTCCTGACCCTGCAGGAATTCCTGCAGGGATCTGAATTATCCTATGAGAGAGGCTGGGAAAAGGGAGCTTTGAGAAAATGATCCACATCTTGCTCCAAGAATCACTTTTTTTCTTGTGTAGGGGAACCTGTTACCCTAATAAAGCTGGGCAGTTATAAGTCTCCATGGTAATGTCATCATATAGCTCAGTTTGTGTTCCATTCATTCATTCCTTTAGTCACCAGATTGACTGAGGACTAGATATTACAGTGGATAATATAAACATGGCTTGGCCTACCTGGAGCTCACCTGTAGTCTAGTAGGGAAGACAGACAGTAAATAGGTAAATGCACAATTAATTAGAGATTAGTTAAAAGCATTGAAGGAAGAGTCCAGATTTTCTGAGACTGTATAAGAAGGAGGCAGTGGGACAAGCCTTCTGGGATGTGGGAGAGGGGTCAGGAATAGCCTTCCTGAGGGACTGACAGAAAGAGAGGCCGATACTTGAAAGATTGGTGGGAATTATCTAGGAGTAAAGAGGAAAAGAATGTTCCAGGCAGAGGAAACAATTCAAAGTTCCTTAAGATCAAAGTTTCAGGATTCTATTAATATGTCAAACCTTAATTTATCAATAGCGGAATGGCAGACCCCAACAAGTTAACTCCAGTTAAACATGGGTTGTAGTAATGTCCAAACTAACCAACCTTATTCCCAGTGACGGCCTATGTGTTTTCAGACCTGCTTCCTGTTCTGATAAAGCCGTGTAAGTGAATGTCAGTAAAACTGCCAGGACTCCTTGGCTGAGCAATTTTTTGATCTAGTTTTGTTTTATTTAAACCATTTGCAGAGCATGTTTCTTTGCTTATGTTATGGAGTTTCATGGTATCAGTATATTTTCAAAGTAATCTTCAGCTTTGTGTGTTGGTAGGTTGGATCTTCCTACGGAAAGTTCCTAAGTATACTACCTTGGTGGACTCCAGGAAGACATGCTTGTCCAATATAACCTTTGTCTTTGTTGTTCTCATGTCCTTTTTGATGCTGCATGAAACTTGTGATTAAAAATACTCTGCATTCATGAAATTCATTTCCACCATCCACAAACCCATTCCTGCGTTTCTTGAGTCTAGGCCTAAGAAACAAAACTTGGGTTTCAAAACAATTTGTACCTTTGGGTTTTATGCATGTCAAATCTCCAGAGTCCCTTTTTTATGCCAGCTTTGACACTGTTCCTGTATTTGCCTATAGAATAGTATTTATTTAGACAAATATTTGAATTGTTATTGTAGAAGTTTAAAAACACTTTTGTGAACTGTACTAAGTACGTGTCACATATTTTATGAACTAGTGGTGAACAAAGCAGCCCTTATCTTAGTGGGCTCACATTTAATTTGGGAAATACAAGCAATAAATAAATATATACATAAATAGAGAAATATGTCAGTAATAATAATTGCTAAGAAAAATTGGTATGGGATGGCAAAGGATGGGGGTGGGAGGGTACTGCTTTTTACAGTGTGCTCAGGATGGCCTCTCTGAAGAGATAGCATTTTAGCAGAGACCTGAAAGAAATGAGGGAAGGAACCATATGTCTTGGTGCAGAAGAGCATTTTAGGCAGAGGGAAAGGCAAATGCAAAGGAACTGAGGAGGTAGTATGTTTGGCTTGTTCAAGAAATAGCAAGTATAGTAGTGGTAGTGGAGTGGGGCTTCAAGATGGCAGTAGGGATGGGTCCATGGTGGGTGGGAAGGAAAAATGTGTTGAGAAATTAAAGATTGAGAGGTAGTCAGAGCCAGAACAAGTCAGGCAAGGTATGAACTCTGGGTTTTAATCTCTGTGTGATGGGAAAGTGTTGGAGCGTCTTGAGCAAGGTGTGACATGATCTGATTTATGTTTTATTCAAGGGATCTGAGGGCTTGCAGGGGCTTAGTTGTTGGAGTAGTGTAGTTGTTACCAGTAGGCCTCCAGGTCTCTCACCTCCCTTCAACCAGAGCAATTTTACTCTGATCTATTTTACATGTTTGGTTTCTGCATAGATGTTTCTTTTTTTAAGAGAAAAGTTTCCATTGTCTTTAAAACTTCTGGAAGTTACTGTTTTATGTTGTCCTTGTTATTTAAAAAAATGAGTGGACAGTGGAACATTTAAAGTGACAGGAAATTAATATCTCATAAACTTAACTCCACTGAGAAAAGATAGAAGCACTATGACCAGAGGGTTACTAGTAATACAACTGGACTATCTGTATCTAAGCCAGTTGAATTGTTCTTTAAAAGTGAGGATTTTATAGGGAATTGATAATACTACTTCCTAGTTGTATGAGAATAGAAGACCATTCAAAACAGGTCTGTTGTTTATATCCATCTTTAGGCAACATGGGCATTGCTTGTGCAAGGCAAATTTAATTAAAAAAAAAAAGTTGTAAACTAACATCGTTTTTAATGGAGCTTGTCCGTTTTTTCTCTTTTACCTTTACATTACATTGGTGAATAAGAATGAAAACCTAATGTTTGAATTTTAAAAATTGATATTGCAAGAAGTTTTCATGAATTTTTAAATTCATTATCCTGGAGAGAGATTGCCTTATTAAGCTGTTGCCTGACATTTACTGAGTGGCAACAATGTGCTGGGCCTTCGGTTTTTAATAAGATTTATTTAAAAAGACATAAATGCTTTAAAATTCAAAACCTCAGTAAAGGTAAGTAATTATTTAGAGGAAGCTTGCTCCCTGCTAGGATCTGTGCTGAATGTTTTGCATGCATTAACCCTTTTAATCACCACTGCAATCCAAAAATTTGGCATTATTTTCTCCATTTTCTAAATATGAAAATGAAATCACAGAAAGTAAAACAATTTTCTCAGAATCATAAAGCAAAGAAATGGTAGAGGTGGCATTAAAAAAAACAAAACAGTTGCTGTCAAGTCAACTCTGACTCATGGTGACTCTATGTGTGTCAGAGTAGAGTTGTTTTCAGAAGTAGATTACCAGGGTTGTGCAGACAGTTTATGTACTTGGCTGCTAACTGAAAGTTTGGAGGTTTAAGTCCACCCAGAGGTGCCTTGGAGAAAAGGCCTGGTGATCTACTTCTGAAAAATCAGTCATTGAAAACCCTGTGGAGTACCGTCTCCTCTGATACACATGGATCACCATGAGTTGGAATCAACTCAAAGACAACTGGTTTGCTGACTTCTAGGCCAGCTTTTTTATTGCTGCACAGAGTCATTTCCCAGGATAAGCAGGGTGGTTTTTCTTGAATGATCTAGGTGGAAGCTAGATCTAGGTGGCAGAGAGAAAGATTTCACATCCTCTGGTCCTTTCGTGAAAACATATTATCTGGTGACCTTGTAGAAACTGTCCCTAGGGCTCTGGATTGTGGAACTTTAACTTAAGATCAATTTTGTGTTTTTTGGGGGATAGATATTTACAGTCTGAAATTGATTCCTTAAAACTATGTAATAAAACTTCAGAATTTGATATCCATAAAATAATATAAATGGTGCTTGTCAGCAAAGTACATTCCTGGATGTCAATCCCTGATATTAAGATATATCTGTAAAAGTCTCTCCTTCTCAAGAAATATAGGAATATCAGTCCTTAGGATGTTTGTAGCGCTGGTAAATTTATGTTATAGTTCAGAAAACATAACAGGCTTATCTATATTCTCTGAACCTTACAGTGTAAAAAAATTGAAATTGGTTAAAAGGTGGATATTGATACTAAAGAGGAAGGAACTGACATAATTTATAGGAATGTGCATAGGTCACAATGCATTTAGTAAATGTTAATGGAATCTCAAGTTCTTCAACTGGAGAAAATCCGACTGAGGATGGCCTAAAATAGCACTAGAATAGGTTTGTCTTCTGTGTCCTCCCCCTGCCTTCTCCTCTCTCTTTCTCCTGCCCTCCCTTCCTCTGAAATAATAAAAGTACTCTGGTAACCAAGAAAATTTTGAAAAAGTAGACTAAAAAGTTAGATCTTATCCCAGCAAATTTTAAAACATATTTTAAGTTTCCAAATATAAAAGCAGTGGTAGGCCAGGAACTAAGAAGCAGATGATGAGTCAGACAAGAAGGTCAGGAAACAGATGGAGCACTTCCAATATAATAAAGAAAAACACAGAACCTTGTATCAGTGAGTACTGTGGACAATGTTTAGCTGCTATTCATAAAGTTTTCAGTTTTTTTAGAAATAGATCACGAGCTCCTTCTTCCCAGTCTGTCTTCGTCTTGAAGTTCTGCAGAAACCTGTCCACCGTGAGTGACCGTCTTAGTCATTTAGTGCTGCTATAACAGAATACCACAAGTGGATGGCTTAAAAAAGAGAGTTTATTCTCTCACAGTCCAGTAGGCTAGAAGTCCGAATTCAGGGTGCTGGCTCCAGGGGAAGGATTTCTCTCTCTGTCGGCTCTGGAGGAAGGTCCTTGTGATGCATCAGTCTTCCCTTGGTCTGGGAGCGTCACAGCCCAGGAACCTCAGGTCCAAAGGACATGCCCTGCTCCTGGCAATGCTTTCTTGGTGGTATGAGGTCCCCATGTCTCTCTGCTTGCTTCTCTCTTTTATATCTCAAAAGAAATTGGCTTAAGACACTATCCAATCTTGTATGCCTCATCAGTATAACTGCTGTTAATCCATCTCATTAGATCATAGTGATTGAATTTACAACACATAAGGAAATCACATCAGATTACAAAATGGTAGACAATCATACAGTACTGGGAATCATGTCCTAGCCAAGTTGACAGATATTTTTGGGGGACACAATTTAATCCATGACAGTGACCCTTTTGGTATTTGAAATACTGGTGGCATAGCTTCCAGCATCACAGCAACATTTAAACCACCACAGTATGACAATCTGACAGACGAGAAGAATATTGAATATACCATGGACTACCAGAAGAATGAACAAATCTGTCTTGGAAGAAGTACAGTTAGAATGCTCCTTAGAGGCAAGGATGGTGACACTTGATCTCACGTACTTTGGACATGTTATCAGGAGTAACTAGTCCCTGGAGAAGGACATCATGCTTGGTAATGTGGAAGGTCAGCGAAAGAGAGGAAGACCCTCAACGAGATAGACTCACACAAGTGTCTGCAACAATGGGCTCAAACATAGCAACGATCGTGAGGCTGGCGCAAGATCGGACAGTGTTTCGTTCTGTTGTACATAGGGTCGCTATGAGTCAGAACCAATTCGACGGCACCTAATGACAACAACAACTGAATGGATTATTAAGATAATAATTTTTGGATAATTTTCTAATCCTTTAGAAAAAAAGAATGTGGAAGAATTTCCTTACCCCTAACATCAAAATAAATTCTCCATAAATTAAGATTTTAAGGAAATACATGCTACGACATGGATGAACCTTGAAAAGATTACGTTGAGCGAAATAAATCAATCATAAAAGGACAAATATTGTATAATCTCACTTATATGAAATAACAAGAATAAGCAAATGTACAGGGACCAAAGTTCATTAGAGGTTACCAGGGGCAGAAGGGATGGGGACTTCTTGTCTAAGAAGCAGTGAGTTTGTATTTATAGTGATGGGAAATTTTTCAACAGTTAAGGGTGATGGTTGTACAACATGATTAATGTAATTAATATCATTAAACTGTACACCTGAAAAATGTTTAATTGGCAAATGAAGTGTTACATATATTTTTACAACAATAAAAAAAGACTTTAAGGAAAAAAACCCATAAAATCTTAGAGTGAAAATAAAGATAAATATCTTAGCATGGTAAAGGCTTTTAAAGCATGACTCTAAAGAGGAAACAAGAAAGGTGGGTAGATTTTATTGAATTTTAATTAAAAACTTTTCTATGATTGAAAATGTAATATCAAATTTGGTGGTGGTTGCACAATATGATTGATGTAATTGGTGTCACTGAATTGTACACGTGGAAGATACAGAATTGGCAGATGTCGTGTTACCTATATTTTTACAACAATAAAAAAATTAAAAAATAAAAAAATTGAAAGGCATGTAAGCTTGGACCAAAATGTGCAATCATATCTTTATTATATAGGGAGCCCTTATAAGTAGAAAAGATCATCACCCTAATATAATGTTTTAAGCTCATGAAAAGAAATTTCACTGAAGAAACATAATTGTTTAGTGATTATTAAAAAAAAAAAAACCTTTAATGTCATCAGTAGTCAGGTATATGCGTACAGAAACAAGGAAATTTCATTTTTTACATATCAGACTAATCAGGGATTACAAAGCATAATATCTAGTCCTGCCTGAGGTGTAGGGAAATTGGCACAGTGAGTGAGAAGGCATAATTGGTAGGTTTCTGGTGAAAATTTTGGCAATGTGCATCAGAAACTTTAAAAATATTTATAGTTTTTGCATCAGTAATTCCACTTAAATTATTTATCCTTTAGCCTAAGGAAAAACTTTTGTACAAAATATTAATTATGGCATTAAAAGTTACAAATATTTAATGCCACAGGAATTTACTCATGATAAAATTGTAAGTAAACAAAGATAATGTCAATTTTAATTAAGAAAAAAATATGTATACTTACATGGACACTAGAAGAAAATGCATCCAATTATTAACCGTGGTTGTCTCTGGGTATGTAAGGTCACTATGAATCAGGATTGACTTGACAGCAATGGGTTTTTTTTTTTTTTAATCTCCAGGTATTGGGATTATAGATGATTTTTATTTCTATCTGTAAATGTTTATATGTTCTTTGAAATTTCTACAATGCTCATGTGTTTCCTTTACAATTATGTTTATTTATTTTATGTTTGCTTACTGTGTCCTAGCTTCTTGTTTTGATATGCCCAAATAGGCTGCTCATGTGAGCTATTTTGGTTATTGGTGCCTTTGAAACTCTAACGTCTTGTCACCAGGTGGTTAGATGTGTTACTAGGTACGTGAGCCCAGGAGTCCATACTTCTTTTGTATGGATTCAGCTCTGGTGTCCAGATAGTTGGTCACCAAGTGTGTGGTGCAGGCTCTCACCTACAGACCTAGATGGGCAGGGGTGATTGGAGTAGGCACAGGTATCTGGCTGCAGCAGGGGGTCATGTGCTGAGCAAGGCAGGGGACTGACGGCCGCCACTGAGTGTCTGGGAGGAAAGCGTATCCCTGTTCCCTGGAGTGCGTAGGTGGGTGGGTTGTGCAGCCGGACTATGTGCACCCAATGCTGTTGGCTGTAAGGACTGGGAGGCACCACTTCTTCTTGGACCCCTGTCACAGGTGGCTGGGTGGCGTGCATGGAGCCACCAGTCCTCAGGCCCCTGAGGTGGGTAGGTGAGGACCCTGCTTAATGGGCAAAGCAGTATCAAATGTCACAAACCTGCCACTCTACCGTATAGCTGATACAGTGAAGTTAGGGTTCAGGTCTATACCCTGTTGTGCTGTGCTAATGAGGGCCTATGCTGTTGAAATGGGCCCACACAGGACTATGCAGGGGTGAAAGCATTCAAAGTCCATGGACCTCTTATGCCTGTGCCTAGGCAAAGGAGCTGTGCCTGCCTTGAGTTCCTGGTTTAGGGATGCTGGCAGATTATTTTTTTCTGTTTGTTAATTTGTTCCCTCTCCAAGGCCAGGAGAATGGCTTGGCGTGCCTGAGGGGTCCTACTTCTGGCAGAGGGGACTCAGCAATCACTGAAGCCAGGCCAGGACCCAGTGCAGAGCGGGGAGCGAGCAGGTAAATGAAAGAGAGGTTCTTCCCAAAGTGGGTGATTTTTGATCCATGTGGTAGATTAAACGCACTTACTTATCTTTTGCTGACTGAGCACTGCTTTTCACTGGCTCTGGAGGCCTGAGCAGATTCTCTGCTGCTCGGTCTCTCTCGACGTGGAAAACACGTTCCAAGTGCCACCGTCCACCTCACTGTGCACACCAGCTGATCTGGCCCACAGGGCACCGGCTCCCACCAGGTCAGTCTGGGAACTCCTCGCTGCTTCTGAACCATCTCTCCCTCCCCCTGCCACTCAGTCCGATTTCTCAACTATGCCTTTGATGTGTAGGGCTCCTAGATTGTCGTATATAATTGATTCACTTGTTTTTTTTTTGGTCTTTGTTGTAAGAGGGACCACTGGAAGCATCTGACTGCTCTGCCATCTTGGCCCCGCCTCTGTTTCCTCTACAATTAAAAGAAAAAGGGGATTAAATTTTTTTGTTGTTGTTTTTTAAAGTTCCTTCTTTTTAGCTTCAGACACATTTGAAGCAAATCTTCCTTGGATGACTACCCAGTTAAATTATCAATCTGTAGTGCTGCATTAATTTATATTATCTCTTCTCTGTAGCTAAGAAAAGGGCCGTTGGCAATGTATTCTCAGATGGAAGGCAGACCAAGGTAAGGCTCAGTATATTTTAGGCACTCTTGCCTTCCTGGAAACCTTCCTTTCAGTAGGGTGGATCCTAAACCTAATCTCTTCTGAGTGGGGTCTTAAAAAAAAAAAAAAAAGCAGAATAGACACGGAGACACACACAAGGGGAAGAGAGAATGGGAAGAGCTTTCTACAAGGCAAGGAAACTGGCTACTGCCAAGGAAGGACCCTCCCCTAGAACTAATGTCCTGATTTGGACTTTTAGCCCCAAAAACTGTGGGACAATAAGTTCTTTTTATTTAAAACCACCCACGTGTGGTATTTTTTGATACGGCAGCAGTAGGTAACTAAGACACAGGCTGACTGACCAGGGCAGTGGTGGTGCCATTTCCCAATATAGAGAAGAAGAGTTCTGTGTAGACACATTGAATTTTAGGTGACTTGGGACATACAGAAGGAGGTGGAAAGTAAACCCGTTGGGGAGGTTCTGGAGCTCAGGGGAGAGGTGTGCTAGATTCGTGGACTTTTGTCACTAGTGGGCAGGTGGTGGATGATGACATGAGCATGGATGAGTGACCGGGAGAGTAGTGAGAAGAGAGATGGGATGAGAACAGAATCCTTGGAATGCTTCCAGAGAGTAGGGAAGAGAAAACTTTCAAGATAATAATGTTGAAACCAAGAAAGGAGGCATTTTCAGCAGGAAGGAGTGGTTCAGTTTCAAAAGCCACAGAGGGCTTTAGTAAGATCAGGATTATAAAGTAAGATAATTTAAAAGTTCTGCAGTCACTGGTGATCTTGCTGAGAGCATTTGTTGCAGGGCCAGATTACAGTGGGTTTAGACATAAATGGATGGAGAAATACAGAGAAAGACTATTCTTTTGAGAAGTTAGCTGTAAAAGGGAAGAAAGAAATAAGGTCATAGTATGTATTATTATAGGTCTCTAGGTGGTGCAGATGGTTTGCACTTAACTGCTAATCTAAAAGTTGGCTGTTTGAACTCACTCAGTGGCTCCACAGAGGAAAGGCCTGTGACCTGCTTCCATAAAGATTACAGTCAAGAAAATCCTATGGAACAGTTCAATTCTGCAACACATGGGGTTTCCATGAGTCGGAATTGACTCAATGGCAATGGTTTGGGTTTTATTTATTTATTTTGGTTTAGGTGTAATTACTATTTCTTAGTTTCATTTATAGGAAGAAACATGGTAGAGCAAACTTATATGCTGAGGGAGTGGGAGAGAGAGAGGGGAAAAGGACAGTCCTGAATAAACCCTAATTCTCAGGATTTGGCTAAGTGTTGCTGACGAGGCCACATTCTGATTGGTGAGCACCACAGGAAAATGAATGACAGTACGTGAAAACGTTTCCAAACTGCACCAGATGTCATGAACAGGGTCATGTCTAGCTTTTTGGTTGTATCTCTTCCAACTAGAAGTCATTTCTACATACTTTAAAGGGATGATAACTGCTTCTATCTGCCTGCTGGAGACAAAAACCATTGTGAGTTTTATTATTTTTTAATTCCTCACTTCTCTATTACATAAGTTCAATAAAATCCAACACCAGAGGCATAATTCATAGTGCTCTCAGAGATAACACTTACAGTAACTTGGCAATATAAATCTTGGTAGTATTGACAGAAAGTGTTTATATAGATATTTCCAAATACCTCGACTTGAGCAGAAAAGTGGGAACGAATAAGTAACAAATTGCACTCAACAGTATTTTAACAAATTGATTTCCACTAAAATGAAAATGAAAAAAGATTCATATCTTGGCTGAATATTAATTCTTATGCTCTTTATCCAGGGCTAAATTAATCTTTAGGGTAAAATTCATAAATCAACCAAATAAAAACTATATGCATCAAGAAGAAGATCTAGAAATGTACTCAGTGAGATGAAACTGTTGCTTAACTCTAACTTGATCTTCATTTATTTATTTTTGGGGAATAAATGCATTATCAGACAATTGCTACCTTATTACTCTATAAATAAATTGTGACGCTGTTGATCATGCTAAAGGGATATAAATAATATGACAAATAGGAGAAGGGCTATTTTGTGTTTATGGATTGTCTAGGAAAAGCTGACTCTGTGAAGAGGGAATGTTCAATGGTGAAGTACAGGTGAGGAAGGAGAAGAAGAATCAGCACAAAGACAGGTTTCAACTCCTTTTTCTCCTTCCTCAGTTTTTTCATCTCTGACATAGTTAATAATAACTACCTTTCTATTGTAAGGAGCCCAGGCAGCACAGTGGTTAAGCGCTTGGCTGTTAACTGAAAGGTCGGCAATTCGAAACCACCAGCCACTCTGCGGGAGAAAGATGTGGCAGTCTGCTTCCCTAAAGGTTATGGCCTTGGAAACCCTATGGGGCAGTTCTACCCTGTTCAGAATTGACTCTATAGGCAGCGGGTTTTTTGACCCCACTATTGTATGTGAAAGCAGCTAACAGAGTCTGAGGCAGAGTACGTGAGTGATTGATGTTCGTGGCATCTATTTTATACTTGGATTTATGACCTGGGAAGCAATATGAGTGGGAAATGTGTGGAGTTTTGAATAGGCTGATCTGGCGTATTCAGATCTTAGCTCATTTACTTACGAGTGTGTGGTTGACCCTGATCAAGTTATTGACATTCTCTTAGTGTCTTTTCCTCCATCTTCTGTTTTTGTTGTTTGGTGCCTTTGAGTTGATTTTTGACTCATAGTGACCCCATGTGACAGAGTAGAACTGCCCTATAGGGTTTCCAAGGCTGTAATCTTTATGGAAGCAGACTGCCAGATCTTTCTCCCTTGGAGTGGCTGGTGGATTTGAACTGCTGGCCTTTTGGTTAGCAGCTGAGCACTTAACCGTTGCACCACCAAGGTTCCTTTTCTCAATCTTAAGATATTTATTTTGTAAGTTTGTCAAGTTGATTAAATGAGAACATAAAGGAAGGCATCCAGCATAGTGACTATCAGGGCCATCGCTTGCCTCTATGGCATTTCACAACTGGACCAATAAGCAACGTCATGATAAATGGAGAGAATATTGACGTTGTCAAGGATTTCATTTTACTGGATCCACAGTCAGCGCCCGTGGAAGTAGCAGTCAAGAAATCAAGCGATGGGCCCAAATTCTGTTAAATGGGGAAAAGACAGTTTCTTTAACAGATGGTGCTGGCATAACTAGATATCCATCTGCAAAAAAATGAAACACGACCCATACCTCACACCATGTACAAAAACTAACTCAAAATGGATCACAGACCCAAACATAAAATCTAAAACGATAAAAATCATGGAAGAAAAAATAGAGACAATGCGAAGAGCCCTAATACATGGTAGAAATAGTATACAAACCATAACTAACAATGCACAAATACCAGAAGAGAAACTAGGTAAGTGGGAGCTCCTAAAAATCAAACATTTATGCTCCTCAAAAGACTTCACCAAAAGAGTAAAAAATAGAACCTACGGACTGGAAAAAAATTTTTGGCTATGACATATCCAATAAGGGTCTAATTTCTAACATCTGCAAGATACTACAAAACCTCAACAACAAAAAGACAAATCACCCAATTAAAAAATGGGCAAAGGATATGAACAGGCACTTCACCAAAGAAGACATTAAGGCAGCTAACACAATACATGAGGAAATGCTAACAGTCATCAGCCATTAGAGAAATGTAAATCAAAACTACAATGAGATACCATCTAGCTCCAACAAGGCTGGCACTAATCCAAAAAACACAAAATAATAAATGTTGGACAGGTTGTGGAGAGACCGGAACACTTATGCACTGCTGATGGGAACGTAAAATGGTGCAACCACTTTGGAAATTGATTGGCACTTCCTTAAAAAGCTAGAAATAGAAGTACCATACAATCCAGCAATCCCACTCCTTGGAATATATCCTAGAGAAATAAGAGCCATCACACTAATAGACATATGCACACCCATGTTCACTGCAGCATTGTTTACAATAGCAAAAAGATGGAAACAACCTAGGTGCCCATCAACAGACGAATGGATAAACAAATTATGGCATATTCACACAATGGAATACTATGCAATGATAAAGAACAATGTCGAATCCTTGAAACATCTCACAACATGGATGAATCTTGAGGGCATTATGCTGAGTGAAATTAGTAAGTCACAAAAGGACAAATATTCTATGAGACCACTATTATAAGAACTCAAGAAAAGGTTTAAACATAGAAGAAAACATTCTTTGATGGTTACGAGGGTGGGGAGGGAAGGAGGGTGTATTCACTAACTAGGTAGTCATCTTTGGTGAAGGGAAGGACAACACACAGTACAGGGGAAGTCAGCACAACTGGACCAAAGCAAAAGCTAAGAAGTTTCCTGAACACATCCAAACACTTTGAGGGACAGAGTAGCTGGGGCTGGGGTCTGGGGGCCATGCTTTCAGGGGACATCTAGGTCAATTGGCATAACAAAGTTCATTAAGAAAATGTTTTGCATCCCACTTTGGTGAGTGGTGTCTGGGGTCTTAAAAGCTTGCAAGCAGGCATCTAAGATGCATGAATTGGTCCCAACCCACTTGGAGCAAAGGAGAATGAAGAACACCAAAGATATAAGGAAAATATTAGCCCCAAATATAAAAGGTCCACATAAACCAGAGACTCCACCAGCCTGAGACCAGAAGAACTAGATGGAGCCTGGCTACCACCAATGACCGACCTTACAGGGAATGCAACAGAGAGGCCCGGATGGAGCGGGAGAAAAGTGCAGAGCAGAACTCAAATTCATGTAAAAAGACCAGACTTAATGGTCTGACAGGACTACTGGAACTATGGCCCCCGGGAGCTCTGTTAACCCAGAACTAAAACCTTTCCTAAAGTCCACTCTTCAGGCAAAGTTTAGATAAGATTATAAAACAAAAAATAATACTCATGAGGAGTATGCTTCTTAGTTCAATCAGATACATAAGACTAAATGGGCAGCTCCTGTCTGGAGGCAAGATGAGAAGGCAGGAAAGGACAGGAACTATTTGAATGGACACAGGGAACCCGGGGTGAAAAGGGGGAGTGTGCTGTCACATTGTGGGGATTGCAACTACTGTCACAAAACAATATGTATACAAATTTGTGGATGAGAAATTAACGTGAGCTGTGCACTTTCACCTAAAACACAATTAAAAAAAAAAAAAAGAAAGGAAAAAGAAATCAAATAACATATTGCGTCGGGCAAATCTGCTGCAAAAGACCTCTTTAAGGTGTTAAAAAGCAAAGATGTCACCTTAAGGTCTAAGGTGTGCCTTATCCAAGCCATGGTATTTTCAATTGCCTCATATGCATGCAAAAGCTGGACAATGAATAAGGAAGATCGAAGAAGAATTGATGCCATTGAATAATGGTGTTGGCAAAGAGTACTGAATATACCATGGACTTCCAGAAGAATGAGGAAATCTCTCTTGGAAGAAGTATAGCAGTAATGCTCCTTAGAAGCAAGGATGAGGAGATTTTGCCTTACTTACTTTGGACATGTTATTAGGAGGGACCCTGGAGAAAGACATCATGCTTGGTATAGTAGAGGGTCAGCGAAAAAGAGGAAGATCCTCAAAGAGATGGATTGACACAGTGGCTGCAACAATGGGCTCAAACATAGCAACGATTATGAAGGTGGGGTAGGACTGGGCAGTGTTTTGTTCACTATGAGTCAGAACTGAATTTATGGCACCTAACAACAACAACCCTTATGTGAATTACAAAAATCTACCCCTTCCTCAAGTGATTTTACTTCTACTTGTTACAAAATTGTCCTAATATGCTGATAACTAGAAAACAAAACAAAAAACAAACACAAACCACTTAACTGCCATCTGCCAAAAATTATCATAATAGATATACAAATCTATGGTATCTAGACTGTGTTGCCTTTTGTGCAGTGCACAACCTGCAGAACCTTACAGGGCAGAGCAGCCCTCAAGTCTAGGACATAATAGGTGACAACATAATGTATATTTCCTCTTCTCCCCTCTTCCTCCTTTTATCTCTGTCTTCTTTTCTTCCTCCCAGGCAGCGCACTCACACTGGTAGATCTTTCAGCCTTACCTTGGCAGTTTCTGTCCTGAGTGGAGCTGCCACGCCCCCTAGAGAGGAGTCTCTGCAGGAAGCCAAAGTTGTCAAAATTGTTCCCCAAAAGTAACTTGATTTTTCTGGGTCCTGCCCTTACCCAGAGTCAGGGTTTACTTTTCTGTCCTAGGTTTCTTTCTATCGCACTACTTCCTCATCTCCTCAAGCCAATTTGCCAGCGTAATACTTGGGGAAATCCAAAGGAGCTTGTCTTAGTTCCCTAATGCTGCCATAGCACAAATACAAGCAGGTTGCTTTAAAGAACAGAAATTTATTTTCTCGTAGTTCAGGAGGCTAGAGTCTGAATTCAGGGAGTGACTCTAAGGGGAGGCCCTTCCTTGTCTGTTTCAGCTTCCAGTAGCTGCTGGCAGTCCTTATAGATGCATCTATATCCCTTGTCTGTCTTCCTCTTCTCCTTGTGTGTGTCTTTCTGTGCCCATTCTGCTCTTTTTATAACTCAGAAGTGATTAGATTTAGAGCCCACCCTACTCAGGTATGGCCTAATTAACATAACAAAGAAATCTTCTTTACAAGCAAGATCATATTTACAGGTAGAGGGGCCAGGATTTCAATACATATTTTTTGGGGGGGAGAGGGAAACACAATTCAATCCATAACAGAGCTCCTTAGCAGGAAAAGACAGGTAAATGCTAGGCTAGCTGTAGCTAAGTGCAGAAGCAGTTGGGTGAAGAACTGATGCTGGACAAGGTGCTAAATAATCTGCACTTTAACATTTGATAGGTCCATTATTCCCACTTATTCATTGGAGACTTTTGCCCAAAAGTCTCCTTAGTCGCCCCAACACTTGTCATCATAATTGATGTTTTCGACAAGTAGAAGTTGACCCATCCACCACCTGGCCCAATGACTTTCATGTCCATTCCATTGCAGTTACCCACATATGCCTCATCACCAAAAATTGTAACACTTCCAGAGTTACTACCCCAATCATCCTACTTTCCAATTGAAACCTTCTATAGCTCCCATTTTATTGCTTGATCCCTGCTTAACAATTCTTCAGTGTCAGTGAGATTTCTGGTCACTGATCATACTCTTTTTTCTGTATCTTACAACTCACTCCTGCCCTTTACTTTCCTTATTACCCAAATTAGATTCCATGATACATCATTATAATGAATGCTTTATAGATATCCTGAATTACTGTGATTCTTTCATCTTTTGTCACATATACCTGGAAAAATCTTGACCCTGGATGAAGTCAAGCATTCATCTTCCCTGGGCCTGTGCCTGAGCACCTGGGCATAACCAAATTCTACTGTATGGCAGTCCTACCTCAGATCTTAGATCAGCTTGCTTTCCCACTCTCTCTGACTTGGTTCCTTAAACCTCCCACCCATTTTTCCAAACTAATTTTCAGCTGCTGAACTTATCTTCTTTGAGAAAACTGAGACCATCAGATGGGAGCACTCTGTCTTTCCATCACCACGTCTACAGTCTTTCCTTGTTTGCAGCCATCCCCTCAATCTGCTCTGGTATGGGCCCACCCTTCACACGTTCTCTGTATGCCTTCTCCTTACATTACTGCGTCATCAGTCTTCCCTCCCTACTGGGTCACACAGGCATCTCAAATTCCTCCCATGACCCAATCATTTTTTAGTAATCGCTCCATTTGTCTGCTTCTTGTCATTGTCAAACTTCTTAAAAGAGCTGTCTGACTTTTGTCCCATTATCTCTACCAAAACTGCTCTTGTCAGTTTCACAGATTGCCCAATCAGGTGGATCCTCTTCGGTCTTCATTTTATTCGGCATGGTAGCAGCAGTCAACACAGTTGACAACTCCTCCCTCTTTAAAGCACTTTTTTCTTTTGGCTTTTGGGGTGTCACCATCTCCTGGTTCTATATCTACCTCCATGGATCCTTCTCCTCTATTCTAAGTGTTGGATTTCCTCAGGGATTGGTCAGGTGCTCTCCTTTTCCTCTACACTCTCCTAGTGCATCTTCTGCATTCCCATGTTTTTAATGGCCATTAGTGTGATGATGATTCCAGCACCAGCTTCTTTTATGTGCTTCAGATTCAGACAGCCTACTTGACATCTCTACTTGGGTGTTTTGCAGATTTCTCCAGGGCTTCGAACCAGTTCTTCCTGGTTCAGTCATGGCCAAGGAAGCAAAACCAGGACAGATCCAAATTTTCAAAATTTGGGTGAACTGGAATGATAACTGGAACAGGAAAAATTATTGGTAAAAGCCCTGCTGGAAACTTAATCTCCTTCTTAGAAAACAAGGGGATGTACACATGACCTTGCAACCAATCTCTTGCCCATCAGATTTTGAGGAGAGTCAGATACAGCAGTGCCCTGCTCAGAGATGGCAGTCATCTTTGAATGTGCATGCCACATTCTTGCCAATAATCCAATAATCCAGTCTCATGCAACAGGCTCCTGAAAAGGCTTACTACCCTCTTCCAAGTCTCCCATTACAGAGCTTCAACCTGTAATTTTTTCCATTCCAGTTATCAGTACGGATCACTCAAATTTTAAACATTTGGGTCTGCTCCGGTTTCACTTCATAGGCCATGATTGAACAAGTTTGAACTGGTTTGAAGCCCTGGATTTCTCAGACATGAGATGCCTGTAAAAATCTTGATAGTCAGTCCCCCAAACTGTTTATTCTGAAGCCGTCTCTGTTTCAATAAGCCAAGCCAGAAACCTGGGAGTCATCTTAATTTCTCTCTCTTTTTTTTTTTTTTTACCTCCCACATCTAATCCACCACCAAGATTTACTTTACTTCCAAAATATGTTTCCAGTTTATCCACTTCTGTCCATTTCTTCTGTCATCAACCAGGTTCAACTGACATCATTTCTTTTCCTGGACTACTTCTCCTAATCTGTCTTCCCATCTTCCATTTCTACTTTTAGCAGCTCTCCAAACCACTCTTCACACAGCGGTCATGGTAGTCTTTATACAGTTTGGATTTCATTGTGACATTCCCCTGATGAAGACTATTCAGGGCCTTTCCATTGCTCTTGGAATAAAACCCAAATGCCATTCCATGGCAACACAAGCCTTCCCTGCCTGATTTAACTCCTTCCATCTTTTTTGTCCCCATTTCATGCCCCTTGCCCACTCATTAAGAGCCCTAGGTAGCACAAATGGTTTGTGCTCATCTACTAACAGAAAGACTGGCAGTGCGAACCCACTCAGTGGCACCATGGAAGAAAGGCCTGCCTATCAGCTTCCTTAGATTACAGCCAAGAAAACCCTATGGAGCTGTTCTACTGTATAACACATGTAGTCACCATGAGTCAGAATCAACTCAATGGCGATAGTTTTTTTGGGTTTGCCTCTCGTTCGCTGCTCTCTCAACATGTTTTATCTTCTCCAACATGCCAAGCTCTTTCCTTCCTTGGGGTTTTTGCACACTGTTCCGGCTGACTGGAATTATGTTCCCCTCCATCTTTGTAAGACTGGCTCCTTCCCCATTTTGAAGTCTCATTTTAAATGTCACGTACCTTGTTTTCTCTGTGCAATCAGGCCTCCACCTCTTTGTTATTCTCACTCATTGTGCCCTGTTCTTTTCCTTCACAGCATTGATCACTATTGTAATTCCACATGTATTTCCTTCTTCGCTTGTTTATGTTTGGCTCTCCCACTAGACTGTCAGAGCCGTGACAGTAGGGACCATGTTGAATTTCCTTCCATTATAAGCCTAACATAATGCTTGGCACCTATTCGTCAAATTTTTGATTGAATGAACCAGCTGTTAGATTTTAGTAAAATCGCTTATCATTTCTGAGCTTAAGCTTCTTCATCTGTATCCCCTAAAATATCACTCTAAAATTTATAAAATGATTATGAAAAATATTGAATCATTGTGTTTTTAAAACTACAAGTTTCCATTTTAATTGGTATCTATTAACTACCTGCTAGGAAATTAACACTTCTACTTCCTTCTACTTCCCTCCTCCACCTTCGGCTTTTGTTAGTTACATTATTTTATTATATATTGGCAAAATTTATAACATTGACATCTGATTTGTATCTCTGATTCCCTCTGTTATTTAATCTTAGTGATTTTTTTGGATTAATTACTGACTACCTGTATCAATTTAGGTTCTTGGTTTCAAACAATGAAAACCAACTTTGGTTAATTTAAGCAGCAAAGGAAATTATCAGAAGAGTGTTGGGTGGCTCACAGGTTGGAAGACAAGGCAGTCCTGCTCAGAAGATGGGCAGGAACAATTGAAGACTGAGCAATGGAAAACTCAGCCAAGGTCCTGCCATGGGAGTACCTGGTTTGGAGAAACCCCAGGCCCTGCCCACTGGACACTCATGGTATGAATTCTCATTCTTAAATTTTACATTATCATCAAGCTCCTGTTTGTGGTGAGAGAGAGAGTGAGAGAGATAGATGAGGGGAGATATGTTTCTTCTGTTTCTTGGGTTATGTTTTTCCTCCAGTCTGATTATTTTTAACCAATCTTTTGTTTCCGTCCTTCCTTCTTTCCTCCTTTTCTCCCTTCTTCCCTAAAATTTCTTTTTCCTCCTCCTCCTCCTTTGCTGCCGTGTGTTTGGATAGCTTTTGTCATCTCATTTCATTTTGCTCATACTTACTGTGAACATCTTTTCCAAATTGTTTATCTGCTCTGATGCAATGTTAATGAATTCTCCTTGACTCTTTTCCACTGTATCTGAGACCTCATCATTTTTCACTCTGAGTAGTTTGAAGGATGGATATTTCTTCTTTCCACTTTTTTTGTTTGTTTGTTTGTTTACTGTTGTAGTTTAAAGGAAAGTTTACATTTCAAGTTAGTCTCTTATACAAAAATTTATACATACATTGTTATGTGACCCTAATTGCTCTCCCTATACTGTGACAGCACACTCCTCCTTTCCACCCCTGATTTCCCATGTCCATTCAGCGAGTTTCTAACCCTCTCTGCCTTCTCATCTCACCTCCGGACAGAAGCTGCCCATTTAGTCTCATGTATCTACCTGAGCTAGGAAGCACACTCTTCACTAGTATCATTTTATGTCCCACAGTCCAGTCCAATCTTTGTCTGAAGAGTTGGCCTCGGAAACTGTTTTAGCTCTAGGCTGACAGAGAGTCCGGGGGCCATGCTTTTCAGGGTTCCTCCAGTTTCAGTCAGACCATTAAGTCTGGTCTTTTTTACTAGAATTTGAGTTCTGCAGCCCACATTTCTCCTGCTTCATCAGGGACTCTCTGTTGTGTTCCTTGTCAGGGCAGTCATTGGTGGTAGCTGGGGGCCATCTAGTTCTTCTGGTCTCAGGCTGATGTAGTCTCTGGTTTATGTGGCCTTTTTGCCTCTTGGGCTAATACTTTCCTTGTGTCTTTGATGTTCTTCATTCTCATTTACTCCAGATGGTTGGCACCAATTGGTGCATCTTAGATGGCTGCTTGCAAGCTTTTAAGACCCCAGCCACCATTCACCAGAGTAAGATGCAGAACATTTTCTTAATAAGCTTTGTTATGCAATTGACCTAGATGTCCCCTGAAAGCTTTGTCCCCAGGCCCCTGCCCCTGCTACTCTATCCTTTGAAGTGTTTGGTTGTATTCAGGAAACTTCTTAGCTTTGGTTTAGTCCAGTTGTGCTGACTTCCCCTGTAGTATGTGCTGTTCTTCCCTTCACCTAAGATAATTCTTGTCTACTATCTAGTTAGTAAATAATCCTCCCTCACCCTCCCTCCCCACCCTCATAACCATCAAAGAATGTTTTCTTCTGTGTTTAAACCTTTTCTTCAGTTCTTAAAATAGTGGTCTTATACAATATTTGTCCTTCTGTGACTGACTAAATTCACTCAGCATAATGCCCTCCAGATTCTTCCATGTTTCATGGCTTCATGGTTGTTCTTTATCATTGTGTAGTATTCCATTGTGTGAATATACCATAATTTGTTTATCCATTTGTCCATTGATGGGCACCTAGCTTGTTCCCATCTTTTTGCTATTGTGAACAGTGCTGCAATGAACATGGGTGTGCATATATCTATTGGTGTGATGGCTCTTATTTCTCTAGGATATATTCCAAGGAGTGGGATTGCTGGATTGTATGGTACTTCTATTTCTAGCTTTTTAAGGAAGTGCCAAATCAATTTCCAAAGTGGTTGTACCATTTTACATTCCCATCAACAGTGTATAACTGTTCTAGTCTCTCCACAACCTGTCCAACATTTATTATTTTGTGTTTTTTGGATTAGTGCCAGCCTTGTTGGAGCTAGATGGTATCTCATTGTAGTTTTGATCTGCATTTCTCTAATGGCTAATGATCGTGAGCATTTCTTCATGTGTCTGTTAGCCGCCTAAATGTCTTCTTCGGCCAAGTGTCTGTTCATATCCTTTGCCCATTTTTTAATTGGGTTATTTGTCTTTTTGTTGTTGAGGTTTTGCACTATCTTGTGGATTTTAAAGATTAGATGCTGATTGGATTTGTCGTAGCCAAAAATTTTTTCCCAGACTGTAGGTTGTCTTTTGACTCTTTTGGTGAAGTCTTTTGATGAGCATAAGTGTTTGATTTTTAGGAGCTCCCTGCTGTCTAGTCTTTCTTCTGGTGCTAGTGCCTTGTTACTTATGGTTTGTATTCTATTTATGCCATGTATTAGGGCTTCTAGCATTGTCCCTATTTTTTCTTCCATGATCTTTATCGTTTTTGCTTTTATATTTAGGTCTTTGACCCATTTTGTCTTAGTTTTTGAGCATGGTGCGAGGTATGGGTCTTGTTTCAGTTTTTTGCGGATGGATATCTAGTTATGCCAGCACCATTTGTTAAAGAGACTGTCTTTTCCCCAGTTAACAGATTTGGGGCCTTTGTCAAATATCAGCTGCTCATAGGTGGATGAATTTATGTCTAGATTCTCCATTCTGTTCCATTGGTCTATGTATCTGTTGTTGTACCAGTACCAGGCTGTTTTGACTACTGTGGCAGTATAATCGGTTCTAAAATCAGGTAGGGTGAGGCCTCTCACTTTGTTCTTCTTCTTCAGTAATGCTTCACTTATCCGGGGCCTCTTCCCTTTCCATATGAAGTTGGTGATTTGTTTCTCCATCTCATTAAAAAATGCCATTGGAATTTGGATCAGGATTGCATTGTATCTGTAGATTGCTTTGGGTAAAATTGACATTTTCACAATGTTGAGTCTTCCTATCCATGAGCAAGTATGGTTTTCCACTTATGCAGGTCTCTTTTGGTTTCTTGCAGTAGTGTCTTGTAGTTTTCATCGTATAGGTCTTTTATGTCTCTGGTTAGACTTATTCCTAAGTATTTTATCTTCTTGGGGGCTATTGTAAATGGTATTCATTTGGTAATTTCCTCTTAGAAGTTCTGTTTGTTGGTGTAAAGGAATCCAACTGATTTTTTTATGTTTATCTTGTATCCTGAAACTTTGCTAAAATCTTCTATCAGTTACAGTAGTTTTCTTGTGGATTCGTTGGGGTTTTCTGTACATAAGATCAAATCATCTGCAAATAGAGATACTTCAACTTCTTTCCTACCAATTTGGATGCCTTTATTTCTTTTTCTAGCCTAATTGCTCTGACTAGGACCTCCAGCACAATGTTGAATAAGAGTGGTGATAAAGGGTATCCTTATCTGGTTCCTGTTCTCGAGGGGAATGCTGTCAAAGTCTCTCCATTTAGGATGATGGTGGCTGTTGGCTTTGTATAAATTCCCTTAATTCTGTTGAGGAATTTCCCTTCTATTCCAATTTTACTGAGAGTTTTTATCATGAATGGGTGTTAGGCTTTGTCGAAATCCTTTTCTGCATCAATTGATAAGATCATGTGGTTCTTATCTTTTGTTTTATTTATGTGATGGATTACACTGATTGTTTTTCTAATGTTGAACCATCCCTGAATTTCTGGCTTAGAGCAGCTGGCAGATTATTTTTTCCTGTTTGTTAATTTGTTCACTCTCCAAGGCCGGGAGAATGGCTCAGGGTACTACGTGACAGGTACTACTTCCGGCCCAGGGGACTCAACATTTGCCGACATCCGGGACCCAGTGCAGAGCGGGGAGCGGAGAGGTAAATGGGAGAGAGGTTTTTTCCTACGGGGGGTGTTTTTGATCCGCACGGTTGGCCAGTAGTCTCTCCACTGCTCGGTGTCTCCCAATGTGGAAAATGCCTCCCGACCACCGTAGCTTGCCTGCCTCACCACTCACTCCCAGGCTTATAAGGCCTGAAGGGCTCAGGCTCTCACCGGGTCAGGTCTGGAAACTCCTCACTGCTTCTGAACCATCTCTCCCTCCCCCTGCCACTCAGTCCAGTTCCTCAACTTTGCCTTTGATGTTCAAGGGTCCTAGATTGTCATATATAACTGATTCACTTGTTTTTTCAGGTCTTTGTTGTAAGAGGGAACACATCTTTCCCCACACCTCCACTTTTTTTTTTTTTAGCTTGTGGAATAAGGATGAGGGGGAGTATGGAGGAAATGTGGCCAAAGCTGTAGGGAATCCTAATTAGAAGGACCTTGGTCTGTTTTGTTTTCTGAGCGATTTTATCAAACGTCCTGCATGAATGTTCTCCACAGCCAGTTGAGAATGGATCATATTCCCATGTGCAGAGATACCTGGGCTTCAGATTGTTCTCCCTAATCCCATGAGGGACTTTGAAGCCTTCACTCTGGTAGAGAAAATGGGCCACAACTGTCTCCTTTATCCATCTCTCCTTAGGAGTCATTTCTATTCTCTCCCAATCAAAGGAGAGAAAATAAAAAGACGTACTCTCAATTCAGAGTCCCTGGGTGGTGCAAACGGTTAATGTGCTTGGCTGGTAACTGAAAACTTGAATATTTTAGTCCACGCAGAGGTGCCTCAGAAAAAAGACCCAGGGATCTACTTCTGAAAAATTGAAAACACTATGGAGCATAGTTCTACTTTGACACACATGCAGTTGCCACAAATCAGAATCAACTCATAGCAACTAGTATACTCTCAATTCACTTATCTTCAGATTTGGAATAAAGTGGTTGTAGTTTAGGATTTTTTTTTCACTTTCTGCTACTGCATCTGGTGGGCCAAGGGTGGATAGTGGTAGATGGCTGGAGGAGGTGGGGGCTGAAGGTCATACTCAGGAGCTGGGCTAAGCCAGAAACTTTTTTTTTTAATTGTACTTTATTTTCTTCAAAAAAAAAAATTTTTTTTTTACTGTACTTTAGGTGAAGGTTTACAGAACAAATAGTTTCTCATTACACAGTCAGTATGCATATTGTTTTATGACATTGGTTAGAAACCCCACGACATGGCAACACTCTCCTTTCTTGACCTTGGAAGACCTTTTTTCTTTTTTGGTGAAAATATACATAGCCAAAGATACACCATTTCAGAAATTTCTACATGTACAATTCAGTGACATCTATTACTTTCTTCCAGTTGTGCTCCTGTTCTCACTATCCTTTTCCAAATCATTCCATCACCATTATCTTCAACTAACTGCCTCCTAGGCTTCCCATCAAACCTTTTGAGTTGCTGTTTTCTATTTGATCTCACATAGATAATTCTTTTTTTTTTTTTTTTTTGGTACCTTAGATGAAGGTTTACAGAACAGAATAGTTTCTCATTAAACAGTTAGTACACATACTGCCCTATGACAATGGTTAACAATCCTATGACATGACAACACTGTCTTTCTCAACCTTGGGTTCCCTATCACAGGCTTTTCTGTAACCTCCTGCCTTCTAGTCTTTGTCCCTGGATTGCTGTGCCTCATTAGTCCTGTTTTGTTTTGCGGGGCTGTCCAATTCCCGGCTGAACAGTGAACCTCGGGAGTGATTTCCCACTGAGCTAAAAGGGTGTCCGGGGACCATACTCTTTCTCCAGTCTCTGTCAGGCCAGTAAATCTGGTCTTTTTGTGTGTGTTAGAATTTTGTTCTACATCCTTCTCCAGCTCTGTCCAGGACCCTCTTTTGTGATCCTGGTCAGAGCAGTCAGTGCTGGTAGCTGGGCACCATCTAGCTGTATTGGATTCAGTCTGGTGGAGGCCGTGGGAGTTGTGGTCCATTAGTCCTTTGGACTAATCTTTCCCTTGTATCTTGTTTACTTCATTCTCCCTTGCTCCCAAAGGGATGAGACCAGTGGAGTATCTTAGATGGCTGCTCAGAGGCTTTTGAAACCCCAGATGCTACTCATCAAGGTAGAATGTAGAGCATTGTTTTTATAAACTATGTTATGCCAATTAAGCTAGATGGTCCCCGAGACCATGGTTCCCACAGCCTTCCGCCCAGCAATTTAGTCCCTTAGGGTGTTTGGATGTGTCTATGGGGCTTCCATGGCCTTTCCTTGTACAAGTTGTGGTGGCTTCCCCAGTAAAGTGTACTGTCTCACCCTTCACCAAAGTTATTACTTATCTATTGTCTATTTAGTGTTTTTCCATCCCAACCCGTCATCTCCCTTACAGTGGTTAAAATGGTAAACTTTATGTTATACGTATTCTATCACAATTTAAAAAGTGATTTAAAAAATAGGGGTGATATACATTTTGAACCCTTAAGGAGTAGATTACTTAGCAGTGACTAGGGCTAACCATCAAAATATGACTTAAATAGGTTTGACAAAAAAATCTTCTTTTCATGGAATCTGTTTCAGTTTACGGTGGTGTGCAGAAAAGAGTTAACATAGCAGACCTGACTGCTATCCTTTGAAAGGCCTGCTTACATGGTCTGGGAATTTAGATTTCAGGAGGTGTCCAGCCATTATGAATTAAGACTGGCACATTGAGCCTAAACTGTTGGTACAGACAGCATGGTTTATGCTGAACACCTGCTTTCCTTCTGGGTATCTGGAATTTTGATACATGCCAGGCAGAGGCTGCCTATGTAACCAGCTCCCAATGAAAACTTTGGGTATTTAGCCTCTAATGAGCTTATCTGTAGACAACATTTCGCACATGTTGTCACAACTCTGTTGAAGGAATTAAGTGTGTCCTGTGTGACATGGAAGCTTGTGCCTAGTTTCCTCTGGACTTTGTCCTATGTGCTTTTTCCCTTTGCTGATTTTGCTTTGCATTCTTTCACTGTAATAAATCCACAAGTATAACTATGTGCTGAGTTCTGTGAGTTCTTCTAGTGGCTCACTGAACCTGGCTAATCAGATATTTTACATTATAAGGGGTTACCAAGTGCCTTGATGTTGTGCTGTATCTCTCGGACACCCCTTCAGGTCTAAAGGCATATTCCCTCAATTTCTGGGAAGGTTGTTGGCTGACATTTCTCTCCAGGAATTGCCATCAGTTGGAGAGAGAGCCTTCTTGCCCATGGTCACATTCTCTTCTGGGGACAGCCCACATTCAATGACTGGTTGTCACTGAGGTATAAAGTCCCAGTCTGTTTGCCTTTTTGGCCTGACTGAGGATAACTCTGAAGGGGCATTCCCGCTTCAGGCTACCCTGAGGGGTTGGCTGAGACCCTGTTGTGACTGCATCACAGCCCAATTTCTCCCTCTGTCCAATTTTCCTTCTTTCCCTCCTTTCTACAGGTGTTGAACCAAGAGCACCCTGGATACACTTCTGCATGTAAATCATCATCTTGGAGTCAGCTTCCTGGGGAAAGCTAACTGTGAAGCCAGGTCCTACTGGAGGTGGAAAGGCAACAGTTCTCATGTCTTTTTTGCATGAGAAAATATTCACTTTTGAGATTGTATGCCTTTGATCATTGCTATGGATTGAACTCTGTCCTCCAAAAATATATGCCAGCTTGGCTAGGCCATGATTCCTAGTATTGTGTGGTTGTCCTCGGTTTTGTTATCTAATGCAATTACCCTAAGTGTTGTAAATTCTTATCTCTGTGATGTTAATGAGGCAGGGTTGGAGGCAGTTATGTTAATGAGTCAGGACACAATCTACAGGATTAGGTTGTATCTTGAGTCAATCTGTTTTGAGATATAAAAGAGGGAAGTGAGCAGAGAGGAGAGGAACCTCATTACAACCAAGCAAAAGAGCCAGGAGTGGAGTGCAGCCTTTGAACCTGGGGTCTCTGTGCTGAGAAGCTTCTAGACCAGGGGAAGATTGATGACAAGGACCTTCCCCCAGAGCTGACAGAAAGCCTCCCCTTGGAGCTGGCACCCTGAATTCGGACTTCTAGCCTCCTAAACTGTGAGAGAATAAATTTCTGTTTGTTAAAGCCATCCACTTGTGGTATTTCTGTTACAGTAGCACTAGATAACTAAGACAGTCATTAAAAAAGGAAGCAAAAATGACCTCTTTTGAAATTTGTTAGGTCTTTTTGCTGAGCTAGACAGTCTGCTATTTGTTATTCACTTTATTTACTAACTTTCACCCTAGTTTTAATTTACTCAGAATGAGAATAGCCAAGTCTATTTGAACTAGTTTTGCAGTTGAAATTTGTTGCAGAACAGAAAATTACGGGAGGAACTTGAAGGATGAGGTATTTGTTGGAATAGGCAACACAGAACACTATAAAAGACTGGACTACGTTTGGATATGATGCATGGGACTGAAATGATGTGAAAGGGAATCATCTAACCATGCAAACTGAACAAAGGAGAATTCTATGATAATGACTCCTAGGCCCTAGTATTCAGAAGAAGAAAATGGTGGACATCGGAATGAGGTCACCCTGGCACAGGTGGCATTGGATTCATCCATTTGCTTGGGTTTGGCAACCTGGTATGATTTTCTGCTAGAACACGAGTTAGTTTTCATCTCAACAGTCCTACTTCTTTGAGGGTAAAAAGTAGGCTCGTTTTATAATATACTACAAGATATTTTAGGGTAAGAACTATTTTAGACAAGAAGAATTCTAACAAATAAGTTGGCGACTCCATTAATTGAAGTTCTCAGGTTAAAACACTTGCATTTGCTAGAGAAAAAGAAGAAGAGTAAGGGCTGTTGTTGTTGTCACTGTTTTTTCTAATATTTCTTACCCAGCAACTGCTTTGGGATAATAGCAAAATGATTTCACTGTGGAAAAAAATGAAGAGAAAAGAAACTAGGGTTGTTGGATTGGCTAATAATGAACATAAAGGACTTCATGCTTGTTGAATGGCAGATTGAAATCCAGTGTGTATTCATGCAGATCTTATAGGGGTGGTATAGGATTGGACCACAAATTAGTGCTGGCATTAATGAGATGGAAGCTGTAAAACACAGAGTGTTCCAATAACCATGATCTCTGATAAGACCCGATTGAAAGCACCCAGACCATTCATACGAGTTCTGTGTGGAAGCAGAGCAATAAACAACAAAGAGACATTGAATATGGGAAGGGAGGGGAGACGGGGTTAAAACTGGGGATTATATAACAGACGGAGTTGGTGTTAGAATGCTTGGTTAAAACTACATTAACCAGCAGCTGAGTGACAGACATAAACTTGCACAGAATAATGATTTTTAGAAACAGACACTGTTCAGACACTACTTAAATAATCGTAGAGAAAGATTATACCCCTTCATTATAGGGAAGTTAGTCTAAATCTGGAACTGCTCTGTGACAGTATCACTACTGCTAATACTGATGCTCATATACCTTATATGTGAAGTGTTATCACTGGGGCAGTGTGGTTCAGTGGTGATTATTGTCTTCCATGTAGGAGACCTGGGTCCAATTCCTGGACAATGTGAACCCCGCCAATGCACCTCATGCACAGCACCTACTCTTCTGTCAATGGAGGCTACATGTTGCTATGAGGCTGAACAGTTTTCAGTGGAGCTTCCAGACTAAGACGAGGTAGGAAGAAAAGCCTGGAGATCTACTTCTGAAAATCAGCCAATGAAAACCCTATAACAGTCCAATCTACCACTGATCATGGGAATGGCACAGGACCAGGCAGAGTTTCATTCCATTATGCATGGGGTCCCCATGAGTTGGGGACAGCTGACAACAAACGTGATGATTTATAGTTGCAATTCCCTTTTATATATGCTTTCTCATTTAAGCTTCACAATATTTTTACAAGGATAGTTGCATACCTGTCTAGGCTCCCAGTTAGCTTTTTAATTCCATGACTACAGGCACTGGGTCTTATTTGTTTTATGAAACGCCTCCTCTTTCCATTTAATTGTTCATGAATTCTCCTAGGTAATTTGTATCAAAGAACATTGCTAGGTGGAAAACTTCCCTCCCCATTATTTCTGGGATTATTTGGCATATAGATCAAGCACTATTATGGCAAAATTATATAATTTTATTAAGTTACTAGTTAAATGAACACAAAACACGATGCAACTCATTAACATTTGGACATGGAATTCTTGGATGACCTCAGTCTACAAGAGCCATCTGCAGCCACTGTCACTGTATTCCCTTTGCCAAGTAGGCTAGCAAGGTCTTGGTGAGCGTGTGTGCGTTTATTGAGCCTCTAGGCTTTCCAGAACTCCATTAGTAAGCTTTCCAAATTCCTTGTCAGTTTTGTTTCAGGTAACCAGGTGGCACCTATCCTGTTGGTGCCACCCACGCCTATTTATTGCTCAACCTCCAGTCTTTTATTCCCTGTCCCTCCAGGGAAGCCCTAGGTTATGAAGGAGTTATTGTCTGTCCAGCCTTTCTGCTCACTGCACAAATAGTGTGTTGACTAGATGCTCTGTGGCTGTGCTGCTATCGAAGGTGTGAGTAGGTGGGAGAATTTATTTCATTTCCTTGATGGTCATCATCTTGATTTTATTGTTCCATATCATTATTTTCACATCAACCAAGAGTTATTTCAGTGCCCTTTGAGTCCTTCAAGGGCCTCTCTGGGCACAATATCTTTTAATCTTGCTCTTCCATTGTCTGTCCTTTCTATTACAATTTAATATATGTGTTCATATATCTTAGCACAGAGCCTGGCGTAAATCTTACATTCATAAAAATTTTCAGCTGAGAAAACTTAGAGATCAACTGAGCCTCCTCACCCAACTCCCACTGTGTGGGTAGGTAAAGACATTAAATTAGAGGCTAATTCACTTGTCCACTATCTATAGTCATGGTCAATGCCTGTCGCCCCACACGTTTTTATTAGGGTAAAGACAATAGACATAGAGACACTTCTAGGTGCATCATGTCATTCTTGTTTCAAAGTCTTTCTGCCAGGCATGGCATGCCAGTAGCTTCCTATTTACATTGCTTGATAACCTCCTGTCTCTCCATACTAAGAATGTAAGAGACACCAAGGAGGGAGAAGCTGGAAGGCTTCCTGAACTGGCTGGTACAGAATCACAGAATCTAAAGATCAGAAGGATTTGAATGTCCATCTATAGCATTTCTAACAATGGTCACCTGGACTCTGCCCCAACATTTACAGCCTCTATCTTTTAGGCAGATGGACTCAAACATACCAATGGTCATGAAGATGATGCATAATATCTGTAATACATAAGGTCATCATGAGTTGTAGCCAACTCATGGCAACTAACAGCAACATCTTGGGCAGAGCTGGTTCTTAGGATTTGAATGAAATCCATCTCCCTGGAGCTTTCACTTGAGGGTCCAAATCTGTCCCTGTGGGGATATGCAGAGTAATCAAATTCCTGCCCCTGTGACAGGTCTTCCAATAGATTTTTCCATGATGTTTCTACTTCTCCATCAGCAATTCTTTTATACAGTGTTTTCCAGCTTTTTGAAAGACAAAGTATATATTGAAAATGATAATATGTGCATGGCATCCAGGGGTAGGCCAGAGGGGAATTGTTGTTATGTGTTGTTAGGTGCCGTTGAGTTAGTTCCAACTCGTAGCGACCTTACGTACAACAGAATGAAATACTGCCCTGTCCTGTGACATCCTCACAATCCTTGTTATGCTAGAACTCATTGTTGCAGCCACTGTGTGAATCTATCTCATTGAGGGTCTTCCTCTTTTTTGCTGACCCTCTACTTTACCAAGCCTGATGTCCTTCTCCAGGGACTGGTCCCTCCTGATAACATGTGCAAAATACATGAGATGATGTCTTGTCATCCTCGCTTCTAAGGAGCATTCTGTCTGTACTTCTTCTAAGACAAATTTGTTTGTTCTTCTGGCAGTCTGTGGTATATTCAATATTCTTCACCAACACCATAATTCAAATGCGTCAATTAAGGATGTCTATATTGTGGTGCAGTGACCAAAGCAACCGACTGCTAACCGAAATTTGGAGGTTCAAAACCACCAGCCGCTCTCTTGGGAGAAAGACGTGGCAGTCTGCTTCTGTAGGGTTATAGCCTTGGAAATCCTGTGGGGTTGCTATGAGTTGGCATTGACTCCACAGCAGTGGTGGGTTATATGGGACTTAAATGGAGCCCTGGTGGTGGAGTGGTTAAGAGCTCAGCTGCTAACCAAAAGGTCAGTATTTCAAATCCACCAGCTGCTCCTTGGAAACCCTATGGAGCAGTTCTGCTCTGTCCTGTAGAGTTGCTATGAATCAGAATCGACTTGATGGCAAGGAGTTTGGTTTGGGTTTTATATGGGACTTAAGGGAGCCCTGGTGTCACAGTCGTTAAGCGCTCAACTGCTAACCAAAAGGTCAGCAGTTCGAAACCACCAGCAGCTCTGAGGGAGAAAGATATGGCAGTCTGCTTCTGTAAAGATTTACAACATTGGAAACCCTATGGGGAAGTTCTACTCTGTCCTATAGGGTTGCTATGAGTTGGAATCAATTTGATGGCAATGGGTATATGGGACTTGGTGAAAAATTCTTTACATTTTCCTTTATAGTATATAATTATGATTAAAAAATACAAAGTATTATGGAAGATATTAAATACTGAATTTGTATAAAACTTCCAAATACAAGCTTTTCATGTGTTTGAAAGGGAAACATCCATGAAGAGAACTTTTAATATCAGGTTTTATGTTTGAACTGTCCACATGCAATTCTTGATCAAGACATCTTAATGATAATTTCTTCAAATTCTTGAGATTCCTGGTGGACAAGTTACTTTTACTAAAAATTTAATACCATTTTTTACATCCTTTCAGTAATGTATAGTAGTTAATATTATACTTAAAAATTCTAATAGCTCTTTCTTTAATTGACAAATATAATGTTGAAATTTTTAGTGTTCATGAGAAAGGGCTTCTAATCCAATCAAACTTTTACATTTTACCCATTGCCGTTGAGTCGATTCTGACACATATGCAGTGGTTAAGAGCTCAGCTGCTAATCAAAAAGTTGGCAGTTCAAATTCACCAGCTTGGAAACCTTATGGGGCAGTTCTACTCTGTCCTACAGGGTCTCTATGAGTTGGAATTGACTTGATGGCAATGGGTTTGGGTTTTTCATATTATGTATTACAAAATACATTGACGCTATATTTTGTAGAATGCATACACATTGTTAGAGTGGTTAACCTAAAGTATGGATGTTTCTTGAAAGGGTACATAACACACATGGAAGGAAGTATTTTGTATATGTCAAAAGAGCTGTGAACAGCACCCACAACCACATCCACTGGATATTTTGCCCAGCCTCCTTCTTGACCCTTACCTCCACCCAGCAGCACTTTGGGTGACACACTGTGCTCTTTGGGCACCTGGGACATGGACTCCAGAAGCAGCTCCTTGGCCCCATGTTTAGGACGGGCGGTGAGCAGGTGGTAGAGAAACTTCTTGTCCATGCTGAGTGTATGCAGTCTGGGCAGAGAGAGCTAGATGTCACTTTTTGTGGTCTCCTCTGGGGGACAACAAAAGGCTTCGTCAGTCCCCACTGTGCTTGGACAATGCTTTGCAGAGCCTCTGGGCCAGAGCTGGCTGGCATGGAGTTTATTGCCGTCCCAGAGTCTGGTCAAGGGCTGAGGGATCCATTAGCTCTGGGGATATCTCTAAACCCCTCAGAGAAAACCAAGATGCCAAGATTCATGGATTAGGAAGATCTGCTTTTAGCCATTGATTCCATAATGTGGCTTCTAGTTCTTTCATCACCATGGTCTCACTCTGATGGTCACGTCTGGTTGATTTGTATACTTTTAAAAGCATGATGCACAGACTCAAACCTCAGGGATAGGAAAGGAGATCCCTGGGGAATCTCACCTCTTTAAACAGTGCATTTCTAAGGCAACATTTTTGGAGCCCACATCATACTGCTGACTTGTATTAAACTGTTGGAATTTTATAGATTTTAAGTAGCTAACTTATCTGCAAACAAAGTATGAGTCAAAAGCAGCAATCTATGGTTGAATACAGGGAAACCAACTGCCTCTGAGGTGACAAAACTCTGCCACATGGATGGTGGCATCTCTTTGCCTTGGTGGGGAAGTGGTGAGTGTAAATGCTGGGTAAATAAAGAGAAGGCATGTTAATCTTTGCAACATTAAAGAATCTTCTGATTCTCCATGCTAAGGAACTTGGACTGGATTCCGTAGGCAATGGGGATCATTGTAAGTGTTTCAGAAGTCAAACAGCCTAATCTAACTGAGCACCTTTATTTTGCTTTGGGTTAGTTTTTTACTTTGCAATTTCTTTCTCTTTTTAAATAAACCATTTATATTGAAGTATGCATAAAGAAAAGTACATCAATCATAAATACAGTTCAATGAATTATTAAAAAATGAACATACCTATGAATACACAAATCAAGAAATAGAGCATTACAAGGAACCTGGAAGATTTCTTATTTCCCTTACCAATCACTTCCCCCTCCTCCCTGTTCAGAGGTAACTATTCTCCTAACTTCTAACACATACACTAGTTTTGTCTATTTTGGACTGTATATAAACAGAATTCTATAATATGTATTCTTTTGTGTCTGGCTTCTTTTGTTCAACATTATGTCTATGAGGTTCCTCTGTATTGCAAGGTATGGCCATGATTCTTCTTCTTTATTGTGTACCCCATGGGTCTGTCAGTTTGTCATACTGTGGGGGCTTGCATGTTGCTGTGATGCTGGAAGCTATGCTACCAATATTCAAATACCAGCAGGGTCACCCATGGCAGACAGGTTTCAGATGAGCTTCCAGACTAAGACAGAGTAGGAAGAAGGACCGGGTGGCCTACTTCTGAAAAGAATTAGCCAATGAAAACCTTATGCATAACAGTGGAACGCTGTCTGATACAGTGCTGGAAGATGAATCCTTCAGGTTGGAAAGCACTCAAAATATGACTCAGGAAGAGCTGCGGATGATGTGGATTGAGTCAAGTTTTTGAGATCTTCATTTGCTGATGTGGCACAACTCAAAATAAGAAGAAACAGCTGCAAACATCCATTAATAATAGGAACATGGAATGTACGAAGTATGAATCTAGAAAAACTGGAAATCATCAAAAATGAAATGGAACACATAAACATTGATATTGTAGGCATTAGTGAGCTGAAATGGACTGACACTGACCATTCTGAATTGGACAGACATATGGTCTACTATGCTGGGAATGACAACTTGAAGAGGAATGGCATTGCATTCATCATCAGAAAGAACATTTCAAGATCTATCCTGAAGTACAGCACTGTCAGTGATAGGATAATAGCCATACACCTACAAGGAAGACCAGTTAATATGACATTATTCAAATTTATGCACCAACCACTGAGGCCAAAGATGAAGAAATTGAAGATTTTTGCCAACTTCTGCAGTCTGAAATTGATCAAACATTCAATTAGGATCCATTGATAAGTACTAGTAATTGGAATGTGAAAGTTGGAAACAAAGAAGAAGGATCAGTAGTTGGAAAATATGGCCTAGGTGATAGAAATGATGACGGAGACGCATGATAGAATTTTGCAAGACCAACAACTTATTCATTGCAAATACCTTTTTTCAGCAACATAAATGACAACTATACGCATGGACCTCGCCAGATGGAATGCACAGGAATCAAATCGACTATATCTGTGGAAAGAGACAATGGAAAGTCTCAATATCATCAGTCAGAACAAGGCCAGGGGCCGGCTGTGGAGGAGACCATCAATTGCTTGTATGCAAGTTCAAGACGAAACTGAAGAAAATTAGAGCAAGTCCACGAGAGCCAAAGTATGAACCTGAGTATATCCCACCTGAATTTAGAGACCATGTCAAGAATAGATTTGACAGGTTTAACACTAACGACCAAAGACCAGATGAGCTGTGGAATGACATCAAGGACATCATACATGAAGAAAGCAAGAGGTCGTTAAAAAGACAGGAAAGAAAGAAAAGACCAGAATGGATGTCAGAAGGGACTCTGAAACTTGCTCTTGAATGTTGAGTAGCTAAAGAAAAAGAAAGAAATGATGAAATAAAAGAGCTGAACAGAAGATTTCAAAGGGTGGCTCAAGAATACAAAGTAAAGTATTATAATGACATATGCAAAGACCTGGAGATAGAAAACCATAAGGGAAGAACGTGCTCCCATTTCTCAAGCTGAAAGAACTGAAGAAAAAATTCAAGCCTCTAGTTGCAATACTGAAGAATTCTACGGGGAAAATATTAAAAGAAACAGGAAGCATCAAAAGAAGATGAAAGGAATACACAGAGTCACTATACCAAAAAGAATTGGTAGATGTTCAGCCAGTTCAGAAGGTAGTATATGATCAAGAACCGATGGTAGTGAAGGAAAAGGTCCAAGCTGCACTGAAGGCACTGGCGAAAAATAAGGCTCCAGGAATTGACGGAATACCAATTGAGATGTTTCAACAAATGGATGCTGCCCTGAAAGTGCTCACTTGTCTATGCCAAGAAGTTTGGAAGACAGCTACCTGGCCAGCTGACGGGAAGAGATCCATATTTATGCCTGTTCCCAAGAAAGGTGATCCAACTGAATGTGGAAATTATAGAACAATATCAGTAATATCACACGCAGGTAAATTTCTTCTGAAGACCATTCAAAAGTGGCTGCAGCAGTGTATTGACAGTGAATTGCCAGAAATTCATGCTAGTTTCAGAAGAGAATGTGGAACCAGGGATATTATTGCTGATGTTAGATGGATCCTGGCTGAAAGCAGAGAATACCAGAAAGATGTTTACCTGTGTTTTATTGATTATGCAAAGGCATTCAACTGTGTGGACCATAACAAATTATGGATAACATTGTGAAGAATGGGAATTCCAGAGCACTTAATTGTGCTCATGAGGAACCTGTACATAAATCAAGATGTGGTTGTTTGAACAGAACAAGGGGATAAAGCGTGGTTTAAAGTCAGGAAAGGTGTTTGTCAGGATTGTATCCTTTCACCATACTTATTCAATCTGTATGTGGAGCAAATAATCCGAGAAGCTGGGCTATATAAAGATGAATGGGGCATCAGGATTGGAGGGAGACGCAATAGAACCTGTGTACTTGATGACACAACCTTGCTTGCTGAAAGTGAAGAGAACTTGAAGCACTTACTGATGAAGGTCAAAGACCACAGACTTCAGTATGAATTACACATCAACATAAAGAAAACAAAAATCCTCACAATTGGACCAATAAGCAACATCATGATAAATGGAGAAAAGATTGAAATTGTCAAGGATTTCATCTTACTTGGATCCACAATCAACACACATGGGAGGCAGCTAGTCAAGAAATCAAAAGATGCATTGCATTGGGCAAATCTGCTGCAAGAGACCTCTTTAAAGTGTTGAAAAGCAAAGATGTCACCTTGAAGGCCAAGGTGGGCCTGACCCAAGCCATGGTGTTTTCAGTCGCCTCATATGCATGCAAAAGCTGGATGATAAATAAGGAAAACTGAAGAAGAATTGATGCCTTTGAATTGTGGTGTTGGCGAAGAGTATTAAATATACCATGGACTGCCAGAAGAACGAACAAATCTGTCTGGGAAGAAATACAACCAGTATCCTCCTTAGAAGCAAGAGTGATGAGACTGTGCATCGCATACTTTGGACATGTTATCAGGAGGGGTCAGTCCCTGGAGAAGGACATTATGCTTGGTAAAGTAGAGAATCAGCGAAAAAGAGGAAGATCCTCAGCAAGATGGATTAATACAATGGCTATACCAATAGGTTCACGCACAACTGTGAGGATGGCGCAGGATGGGGCACGTTTCATTGTGTTGTACATAGGGTCACTATGAGTCGGAAGCGACTTGACGGCACCTAACAACAACATGTCCATAGTTCTTTTTCTTTACTGTGTAGTATTTCATTGTATGAATACATCACATTTCATTTATCATTCTATTGTTGATGGATATTATTTGGGTTGTTTCCAGTGTTTGGTTCTTGTGAATAATGCTGCTAAGATTATCTGTGTATGTGTCAGTGTTCTATATTTATCATTTTAAGGGATTAACATGCTTTGCTGCCATTTGGAACTGATCTTCCCTGGGAGGGCCTGGGGCACTGTTCTCCCTGGGCACAAAGGCACAATATTCGTCTTTCTGTGTCTGACATATTTCACTCAGCATAATATTTTCAGGGTTCATCCATGTTTTAGCATGTATCAGCACTTCATTTTTCTTTATGGATGAGTATTCCGTTGTATATATATGCTACATTTTGTTTATCCATTCATTTGTCAATGGACACTTGAGGTGTTTCCCCTTTTTGACTATTGTGATACAGTGTTTTAAATAGAAGTTTTCCAGCATTGAAAGAAAAAATCATAAAGCTCAGTCTCCACTGGAAATCCTATCACAGTACCATTTTTTCTCAAAATTGCTTCTTACCTATTTCTTTCGATGTCTGCCTCCTGACTAATGTGGCTTATTTGGGGAAAACACTGGGTTAGAGTCTTCTTTGTGTCTGCAGTGGCTTGCATGGTGCCTAGAACATAGCAGCTGCTCAACCAGTATTTATTGATCGCTGTTTGTGTGCCAAGCATTGTTCTAGGGGCTAAGGAAATGGTAAGGAGCAAAAGCTCATGTACCGTTCCTCATTTTCCAGCCCCCTTCCTACCCAAAGGATGATGTTACTCCCTGCATTTTCTGTGATTAGTAATATAAAGAGGAAAAATCATTCAGAGAGAAAATATGAACTGTCAGATGAGAATGAAATTATAAGTGGTAAGAGGAGAATTAAATTAAGAGCAGTAAGCATCATGGATTTATAAAAACAAGTCATGTCAGACAAACTTAATTGCTTTTCCTGATAGAATTACCAAATTAGGGGATGGCAGGGTTCAATATTCTGAGAACAGTTTCCTTCAACAACCAGGTAATGAATATTATTTTTGAAGGTAGCAGAGCCTTTTGAAATAGTATCAATTGAAATTGTACAAAATGAATTCAAATTGACTTTGATGTGAGTCTGGTTGACTGACTTGATGCAGATTGAAGAGGGGGAAAGCAAAGACAACTACAAACAATATGGTGCTAAGCTTAAAGATGCTGCCTGTCAGAGGCTGGGAGTCATTATTCCAATGCATTTATCATGATCATTATTGGAGTCAAAGAATGACTTTGTGACATTTAAAAGATGTTCAAAGAAAATCACAGTACTTGAGGGAAATCATGGCATGAGACTCAGAAATGAGATGCTTCTACATGACCATTTTAACAATGTGGTCCTTGGAGTGATAATACTCAACAGTTTGCACAGTGTGTTAAACCCTTGCTACTCAAAGTGTGGTCAACAGACGGCAATAGCACTGGGAGCATCTGGGAGCTGGTTAAAACCCATTGCCGTCCAGTCGATTCCAACTCATAGCAACCTTATAGGACAGAGTAGAACTGCCCCATGGAGTTTCCAAGCCTGTATCTTTATGGAAGTAGATTGTCACATTGTTTTCCTGAGGAGTAGCTGGTGGGTTCAAACAGCTGATCTTTCAGTTAGCAGTCAAGTGCTTAACCACTGTGGCACTAGGGCTCTTTAGAAATGCAGGATCTCAGGCCCCACCCCAGTGAATCCAAATCTGCGTTTTAAAATCCCCAAGAGACTCGTGCACACATTAAAATGTTGGAAGCATTGCTGGTTTTATCTAACATTATCTTATATGATTTGAATTTTAGATCCCTCTCAGAGATGCAAGGCATTGTGTTAATCTAAATAAATCAGGCTTAATCCAGGTCTCAGCAATTCCATTATTTACTGTTTTTACTTTCCTCAAAATCAAGCATATGAAGCTGATGTACATGTGTCCTTGAGCAAGTGGTTTAACTTCAATGGGCTGTAAAGCTGTAAAGAGGAGATGACAACCTGTGCCTCCTGGTCGTGTTTTGATGTGTCAAGCATGTACATCATCTCACTGCATTTTTTAACTTTATTGAGAGATATATTATTATTCCTATTTCACAGATGTGTACACTGATATTTGCGGTGGTGATGTAATTGGTCTAAATTTATGTTTTTAGTAATTGACAGGATTTAAACCTAATCCTATCTGAAGTCCAGAGCCATCTTCTTTTATATCATACTATATGACAGGGATTTCAGACGCTGGGGCAAAGAGGAAGATTCAGATAAGTATTTACTAAGCATATGATGTTGAAGGAGCCCTGACGGCACAGTGGTTAAGAGCTTGGCTGCTAACCAAAAGGTCAGCATTTGGACCCATCAGGCGCTCCTTGGAAACCCTATGGGGCAGCTCTACTCTGTCGTATAGGGTTGCTATGAGTCGGAATTGACTCGACCACAACGGGTTTTATGATGTTGTAAAGGAACCCTGGTGGTGCAATGGTTAACAGCTGAGCTGCTAATAAAAAGGACAAGGGTTCAATCCCACCAGCCACTCCACAGGAGAAAGATGTGGCTGTCTGCTTGTGTAAAGATTACAGCCTTGGAAACCCTATGGGGCAGTTCTACTCTGTCCTACAGGGTCGCTGTGAGTCAGAATCGACTTGATGGCAATGAGGTGATGTTGTAGGAACCCTGAGAATATGCATTAGGAAATAAAACAGACCTGGGCTCTGCCTTTGTAAAGTTTATGATCAGAAGGGACCAATCCCTGGAGAAGGACATCATGCTTGATAAAGTAGAGGTCCATAGAAAAAGAGGAAGACCCTCAACGAGATGGATTGACACAGTAGCTGCACCAATGGGCTCAGATATAGCAATGATCTTGTGGATGGCACAGGACAGGGCAGTATTTTGTTCTGTTGTACCCAGGGTTGCTATGAGTCAGAACTGACTTGATGGCACTTAACAACAATAACAACATAATCTAGAGGAGATGGGAAATTCTGTGTGTGTACACCTGTGTGTGTGTGCCTGAGTGTTTTGAGATGGGAAAAGTGGGCTTTGAAACTTAAAATGCCATTTTTAGGACAATGCAGATATTAAGGATGATGGAAAATTGCTTTAAGTCTAAGGTCAACAATACCTCATAACTATTAGCAATGAGGGTATAGAAGCACAGATTAAAATATATAATATACTATTGAGCTACTGGAGCCCTGGTGGTGCAGTGGTTAAGACCTATGGCTGCTAACCAAAAGGTCAGCAGCTCCAATCCACCGGCCACTCCTTAGAAACCCTGTGGGGCAGTTCTACTCTGTCTTGTAGGGTCGCTATAGGGGCTGTAGGGTTGCTATGAGTTGGAATGGACTCGGTGGCAATAGGTTTTGAATTGAGCTATTAATGACAAACTTTTAGCCAAGCATTCTGCCTTTTTAGAACTTCTTAAATTTCTTAAAATAACCTTATTGGGCTCTTCGAGAATTCTGTTATTCAATGTATGCCAGTGAGAGCTTTGGAAAGGAAAAACAAAGGAGATTAAAATGCCATCTCTTTTATCTGGCCCGGTATAAGGAGCCTTGGTGACGCAGTGGTTAAGCACTCAGATGCTGACCAAAAAGTCAGGGTTTGAAACCACCAGTCGTTCTGTGGGAGAAAGGTGTGGCAGTCTGCTTCCGTAAAGATTTACAGACTTGGAAACCCTATGGGGCAGTTCTACTCTGTCCTATAGGGTCGCTATGAGTTGGAATTTGACTTTACGGCAATGGGTTTGGTTGGTTTGGATCTAGGTTTCACACCCCTTGGTATTTGGGATTGAACTAAAAGGAAGATATTTGTCTTCATGTGAGTCTGTCCTCTAGAAAATCGCTAAGTGACAAGCATTACAGAAACTCAGAAGGTCCAAGAAAGTTGTTAGTGGGAAGATGCCTCACTGAGAAATCTGAGACCAACCATCAGGATACCAAAGCAGGAATCTCTCAGAATCCCCTTTGTGTCTCAGCTAAAGTGACCCTTCCTCAGGGAAGCCTTCTCCAATCCTGTAGGCTAAGATAGGGTGTTATTTTTGTTGTTAACTGCCATAGAGTCAGCCCCCGACTCACTGTGACCCCATGCACAACAGAACAAAACGGGGCCTGGTCTGCGCCATTCACGTGATCGGTTGTGGATCTGACAGTTGTGATCCATAGACTCTTCATTGGCTGATTTTTGGAAGTAGATCACCAGGCCTTTCTTCCTAGTCCATCTTAGTCTGGATGCTCTGCTGAAGCAACAAGCAAGCCTCTACTGACAGGTGGATGGTGGCTGCTTGAGGTACATTGGCTAGGAATTGAATCCAGGTCTCTAGCATGAAGGCAAGAATTTTACCACTGAACAGTGTCTGCAAAATGTCCTGCACTGCCTTCATCTTTCCTTCCCAGAACACTCATCAAATTATAATGATTTATTATATCCATCTATCCTAACTCCCAACTCCATGAGGGTAGAGTGTGGGTCTCTTTTTATAAATACTGTATCCCCAGAATCTAGCAGAGTACAGGGCACATAAAAAAACGCAAAAACTTGTTGTTGTTGAGTCGATTCCGACTCACAGCAACCCTATAGGACAGAGTGGAGCTGCCCCATAGGGTTTCCAAGCAGTGGCTGGTGGAGTCGAACTGCTGACCTTTTGGGTAGCAGCCAAGCTCTTAACCACTGCACCAGCAGTGCTCCACAGGACATATGAAAACCAAACCCTTTGCCATCGCGTTGATTCCAACTCACAGTGACCCTATAGGACAAAGCGAACTCCCTCGTAAGGGTTTCCAAGGAGTGGCTGGTGGATTCTAGCTGCTGACTTTTTGGTTAGCAGCCCAGCTCTTAACCACTATACCACCAGGGCTCCCTAGGGCACATAGTAGGTACTAATAAGCAGTGTTAAATCAATAACTGAATAACTATTCAAATGGGGAAAAATTTGATACTTTTGAAAGGCCATTTTATTTTTCTGAGTTAGCAAAGGGCACAAACTATGTGGTAGTGTTTACTGGAGTCAGTCTTTTTTTTGCCTAATTTAAAGAGAAGTATGCTATTCTTGGGCTATTTCTATTTATAAAATCAAGAATAACAGAACAGGTAGAGATGTGGACAGATCATCTGCCTCAGAATCCTGACTTTTAAGTCCCAAGTTACTTAAATATAAGATTTGTTGCTAGACTAAAATTAAAATGGGACAGGAATGGTGGACCAGGTATTTCACCCATGTCTGTCAACATATTGAATGTGACAATCCAGATTAAGACAATATTTCAACACATTTCTGATTTTTACATCTGATAAAATCTTCGAGCATAGTATTGGAGGGAAAGCATAGAATCAACTCAAGAAATGCAAATATGAAATAAAAACAGGATGAATGTGGCAGGGATCCTTGGTGGCTGTTTAATATCTGAATCTGGGGCACAGTGAAGGGACTGGCTCTGGTCTCTTTGTTGACCCAACAAGGCAGGTCACATTACGTGATTCCTTTCTGTACTTTGACTGGAAGATACTTACAAAAAAAAATCCTGACTGTTTAGAGATGCCAGAAAGGCCCTCAAAAAGTCAGCTCTGCATGTGCAACATCTCTTGGAAGGTCAATGAATTGACAACAAATAGCCACTGAAAATGAGACTTTTGAGAAAAATATTAAAACAGATACTCAAATTATTCTCCCCTGTGGTACAGGGAGGGTGTAGGGAGTGGTGTTTGGTGGTGCCTTCACCTGGAATTCCATGGGCTGGGGATAGCAACTGGAGTCTCCTTTGAGGCTTCCAGCCTCACCAGATTGTGAGAAGCTCACTGAGTAAAGAGCTGAGTGAGAAATCTAAGTCCAGAAAGCCAGTTTGGGAGATTTGAAGGTGTGCAAAATTTGAAGAGGGACAGAGATCATTATTGGAACCCAAAACTTGGAAGTTGAGGGACTATCAAGCAACATTCAAGCCTAAGTGGTGCCAGTCTGGAGCAATAGACAGGAACAGCAGTGTTTTCTGTGACTGATGGTTACTTTTCATGTGTCAGCTTGGCTAGGTTCCTGGTGGTTTGATCAAACGCTAGTCTAGTTGCTGTTCCATAATGTAATGTAATGGAGTATAGTGTAGTGTAGTGTAATGCAATGTAGTCAATCAATCAGTTGAAAAGGGACTTTCTTTAGGGTGTGTTCTGCCTCCAGACTGCAAACAGATATTTTGGCAGAACTCTCTCTCTTCACTCTGCATTCTTTCTGTCGCCTGACCTACTGATTTTGGGACTTAAGTCTGCAGAAGTCTCTGGCCTGCTGCCTGACCTACAGTTTAGACTTACCAGACCCCACAGTTGCATGAGCCAATCTCTTGAAGTAAATCAATAATCAATCTCTCTTCCTTTCTTCCTCACTCCCTTCTTCCCTCACCCTCCCTCATATTTCACTTCTCCTCCCCCTCTCCTGTGTGTCTCTGTGTGTGCCTTTCTCTCTCTCTCTATATATATATATATGTTGTTGTTGTTAAGTGCAGTTGAGTCAATTCCAGCTCATAGCGACCCTATGTACAACAGAACGAAACACTGCCCGGTCCTGCGCCATCCTCATAATCATTGTTATGTTTGAACCTATGTATATATTTAGAACAACAACAAAAACTTGTTGCCCTAGAGTCAATTCTGACTCATGATGACCCCATGTGTTATAGAACTGCTCCATAGGGTTCTCTTGGCTATAATCTTTATGGAAGCAAATCTACAGGACTTTCTTCCACGGTGCTGCTGGATGAGTTTGAACCACCAACCTTTAGGTTAGTAGTCAAATGCAAACCATTTGCACTACCCAAAAAGCAAAAAACAAACCCACTGCTGCCGAATTGATTCTGACTCATAGCATCGCTAAAGGGTTTCCAAGGGTGTAAATCTCTACGGAAGCAGACTGTCACATCTTTCTTCCACTGAGTCTCTGTTGTTTCCAACTGCCGAACTTTCGGTTAGTAGTCAAGTGCTGTAACCACTGCACCACCAGGAACTATCTGTCTGTCTATTTACTGTCTATCTATCTATCTATCTATCTGTAAGCCCTTTGCTGTCGAGTTGATTCCGACTCATAGCAACCCTGTAGGACAGAGTAGAACTGCTCCATTGGGTTTCCAAGGAGTGGCTGGTGGATTCGAACTGCCAACCTTTTAGTTAGCAGCCAAGCTCGTAACCACTGCACCACCAGGGCATCATATATATATATATATATATATATATATATATATATACACACACACACACACACACACACACACACACACACACACACACACACACACATATGTATGTATGTATACAGCGACCATGGCCCAATTGTGGGTATGAGCAACGTTAAAAGTCTAGGAATAGTACAGAAATAATAGTTTAACCCAAAGTTCTAAACAGATTGCATTTATTTGACTATGTAGACTTGTCCAAGGCTCTGTGCTGCTATCCGCTTTCCCCAAAACCTGCTTTCTCCACCTCTCAGACATCAGTTAAAACTTCCTGGCCAGCCTCATATCCCCACTATGAATCAACCATCTGGATGCCAAACAGTGTACCTAATGTAATAGTTAGGAGGCTTCTAACAAAATAAGTTCTCTACCTCCAATGATTCTGGCCTGTTATTAGCAGTGTGCATCCTAGTTTGAGAGCTCCCAGGTGTCTGGGGAGCTTTAGGTCTTGTACAAAGTCATTTTTACATCTTCAACTCATATTTAACTTTTACCTGTGCAGAGGTGATAATGGGCCTCCATTTAGTCTTTCAACATTTTTTGACTATAGAAATAGTTACAGAGTTTGTTGAGAATCTTTGCAGCCCAAGTTCAAATTATCGATATACATATACGTACACACACATATATACACACACACACACCTTTCCCTAATGAAAAGGCTTCAGAAACCACCAGCCGACAAGTTCCTCTTGGCTTTTGCAACATCAGGTCTCAATGCCAGACCAGGATATGCTTTTCTTCTTGGATTGCATGGTATGTGCTTTGGTCTGAATAGCATTAAAAATATTTCTCTTAACAGGATGTGGTGGGGTTATTTTCCTTTTTTAATTTCAAATAACACCATTTCTTGAACTGGGAACAAACAATTTACTCCCAGCTCGGCTCTGCATTTGTTTGTAATTTTCACATAAATCAACTTATATGAAAATGTATTCATAATTTGAGCTTTCTCTATAGCGATAAAATGTTTCTGCTTCTGTGGTAGAAAATAGCTTATTATGCAAACAACATTGCCACTGTTACATTATGCATGGGATTTACCTGGAGAACATCACAAAAGCTTAAAAAAAAAAAAAAAAAAAGAAAGGCTGGGGGAGGGTGTAGGGTGCTTCATTTACCGCACCATTTACCTATAATAATTAGCAACAAATGAGCTAATATCTGTATTTAGCAACTTATTTAATATTGCTTTGGTTAATTCAGTGAAAAATGGAGGAAAAAGAAAAAAATACAAGGGAGGTCTTCTGACAAATGGTGCCTTTCAGGATGTCAGCCCAATGAAAAATGAGATCTGGGGGTTTCAAACTTAGGCCAGTGGTGGTGAGTAATTAATGGCCAACTCATTTGAACTTGTGTGCTTGATCTAATTTGGGATAGTGGGGGTTCACACTGATTTGCCTTTAAAAAGAATGTCACTGCCAAATAAGGTAATTGTTTAAGACTGGTATAGAGAACTCTGACTTAGACATACGGCCCTTTTTATATTTAGAGAGGCAGCAGTGAGCAGTGTTATTACTAACCTTTTGCTCAATGGGGCTGCCATGCCTGGAGGGAAAGCTGGTGTCCTTTCTATGTAGGATTCAAGCAGGGATCGCTTTAGGTATAAATGGTGGATGGTATTTATTTGTTCAGTCATTTAACAAATGTGTTTTGAGTATCTTTGCAATATAGTCAGGCCTGTGAATAAAATAGTGATACAATATGGCCCTGCTCTCATGTTGCTTCTATTCTAGTTGGGGAGGGGGTCAGGCAGACAAAGAATAAGTAGTGTAAATAAAATAAAATAATTGCAATGAGTGATAAATGCTATGAAGGAAACACATAGGTTCGTGATTCGCAGCATTTTGGGGAAGGTTCATTACCTCGAATATATTTTTCCATCTGGGTGGCATCTAGAACTTCATGACTGGGTAACCCATAACCCATTGCCGTCCAGTCGATTCTGACTCAGAGCAACTCTATAGAATAGAGTAGAACTGCTCCACAGAGTTTCCAAGGAGCACCTGGTGGATTCGAACTGCAGACCTTTTCGTTAGCAGCCGTAGCTCTTAACCACTATGCCACCAGGGTTTCCTATGATTGGGTAGGAGGTATTAAAAAGTAAGAACGAGATAGAGTGGAAAATTCGTCCTGGAGTTTATGCCAGAGGCCTGCATTTTTATGCTAGTTCTGTCACTTGCTAGGAGAATAATCTTTGACAAATTATTTAATCTCTCTGAGTTTACACTTTTATGTTAAAAAAGGAATATATATGTGCATGAGTTATCATTACTTTAGATTTTCACTTGGGTTCACCCTACACAGTTGCCCCTTGTTAATCTGCCATCTTGCATCACTGGCAGTGGTTCACTTATTCCACACGAGCCGTCCCAGTTCAAAGAGTCAAATACCAAGGCTTGTATCTGCTCCATTATATCTTCTCCAAAGGGTGTCTTTCTTCTGTTGGTCCTGCTGTGGGCTTTCTGATCATTTTGTCTACTTCATGATTTCAGGATCATGCCTAAAGACATGAGGTGGTACATAGCAGACCAAGCACCAAGCCTGGGATCAGCAGCCTGGGATTCTAGTCCTAACTTGCCCCTTAAAGGCTGTTTGACTTTAGTCAAGTTACGCAACCTTTCTCGTCATCATCTTTAAATAACACCCTGCTTTGTATGCCTCTCTAAGTTATTATAAACTAAAAGTCCTATATTATTTAAATAATCCTAGGCTATAGCAAAAAAAAAAAAAAAAAAAAAGTCTCTTAGTTCATTTTTCAAAGTGAGCATAATCTGATAATTATGTCAATTTCACTTACAAATATGGATGCAAAAACTCTAACTAAAACATTGGCTAATTGAATCCAGCACTGTGTAAAATGAATAGCCCACCATTATCAAGTAGAGTTTGTTTCTTGACTATAAAGTTGTTTTCATATCAGAAAATCTATCCAGATAATTATTCAAATTAACAAATTAAAAGAGGAAAGTAGGATTAAAGCATTAAATAATAAAATATAATTTTATAAAATTAAATAGCCATTCTTAATAAAACCAAGCAAAACAGGAATGGAGGGAAAATACTTAAACATGAGAAGACTATAAAATTCTTTTAGCAAGTACAGCAAGCAGTCAAATGATGAAGCCATTTTGTTTAAAATCAGGAGCAGGGTTCCTTTCTATCATTACAGTTATTTACTTTGATTTAGAGGTACCAGGTAATATAATAAGAAAAATAAATAATAAGTTGAAATATTAAAAGAAAAACATTGCTTTATTGGAAGATGATATAACTGGATACTTATCAAACCCCAGAGAATCCAAAAACAAACAAACAAAACAAAAACAAAAACAAAACACCAAAATTTGGTAAGAACTTTCGATGAAGTGTTTGGATATACGATAAACAGACAAAATCTACAGATATTTTCTTTTTACAGCATAAATCTTAGAATGGACTTTGAAAAAAAATCCCATTTGTAATAGCAACACAAATTTAAAATATATAGGAATAATTTTAAAAGTTTTGTACTCCTCCCCAAAACCTAAAAAAAAAAAATCTTACTGAATAAATGGAAACATGTACAGTCATCTACATGGAAGACTTAATATTATAAAAGTTTCCATCCTTTCAAATCAATAAATACACATTTGTAACTGCATTCAAAATCTTAATTTTTTTTTGGATAAGATAATTTAAAGTTTCAAATGGAAAAGTAGGTGTTTAGAAACAATCAAGAAAATTATACAAAGAATTGTAATAAAAACCATTACTAGATATTAAAACTAACTTTATAGCCACTTTAAATAAAATTGTTTAGTATTGACATTAAACCAGATAAGTAGATCAGTGGAACAGTGTAGAAACACTAGAAAAAGATCCAAGTGTTTATTAAACCCTGTGGCCATCGAGTAGATTCAGGCCCACAGCGACCCTACAGCACAGAGTAGAACTGCCCCTTATGGTTTCCAAGGCGTTACTGGTGTATTTGAACTGCTGACCTTTTGGTTAGCAGCCAAGCTCTTAACCACTGCATCACCAGGGCTCCAAGTATTTATAAGACCTTATTATATATCAAATGAGCCCTGGTGGTGCAGCGGTTAAGAGCTATAGCTGCTAACCAAAGGTCGGCAGTTCAAATCCGCCGGTCACTCTTTGGAGTGGCATCTCAACCTATTAAAAGCGTAGATTATTAAAATTATGCTGGCAGAATTGGCTACACATGTAGAAGAAAACAGAATTTATACCCTGTACGTCTGCATACACAATGGACTCAAACATACCGAGGATCATGAAGCTCGTGATCAAAAGGGCAACGCTTGTTCTATTATACGTAAAGTCAGAGCTGCCTCGACAGCCAGTAACAACAACAACAAAACAACCTCTCTATACATAAAAATAGAGTCCAGATAGGTTGAAGAAACTAATATATTACAATCTATGAAAATGAATAACATACTTGATCTCTGACCCTGCAAAGTGAATGGGATTCTAGCCAATAGAAATAAAGCACCGGTGTGTAAGAACGTGTATACTAGAATGTTTATTCCAGCGTTGCTTTAGTGGCAAACACCCAAACAAAAAAATGGAAACAATCTCAATGTCCATCAACAGAACTATTGAATAAGAAGACCCATATGTTGGAATATGATGCAGCCATTTAAAGGAATGAATTCCACCTATATATGTTGCCTTGGAAGGCTGTCCATGTAGTTAAAGCGGGAAAAGCAAACTGCAAAATTATGTGAAGCAAGTGATACAATTTTTGTATGTGTGTTTTATGTACACGGAAAAAAGTGTGAACGTGTATTAATACTGTTTTTTCTCTGGGAGGAAGGTAAGAATGGAGGGAAGTGATGATAGAGATGCTTAACTTTTTCTTTATGCCCTGTTAGGTTGTGTCATTTGTTACACTGAACATGTGTTTGTTTTAAAATTCAAAAAATTCATTAAAAATGTTAAAATGACCAAATGAAATCATGGACATGAGGTGCCCTGTCTCAGGAACATCATTTCTTGGCTCTGCCTGATTTCTTTCTTTGTCCTTCCCTCCATCCTTCTCTCTCTCTCTCTTTTTCTTCCTTCCTTCCTTTCTTTCCCCAAGCATTAGAAAACTGGTTTATTGAAAGTGGGCAATTTGCCCTCTGATAGACTGATACTTTTTTTTTCCAAATATACTCCAGGAAGTAAACTTCCTAAGAATCCTCAAAGCCCAGAGCCTCAAATACCAAGTACTTAACTTTAGACTCAAATTACTAATGTTAAAAAACAAATAAACGCACACACACACATTGGACAATAAGAACAATTTATAGAACTTAGCATATTAAAAAGGGGCCTGGTTCCCCAATGGCTAAGTGCGCCACTGCTAACTGAAAGCTTGGCTGTTTGAACCCATCCAGCCGCTCCGCAGGAGAGAGACATGGTGATCTGCTTCCGTAAAGAGTTCAGCCTAGAAAACCCTATGGGGCAATTCTGCTCTGTCACATGGCGTTGCTCTGAGTTGGAACTGACTTGATAGCACACAGCAACACGGAGCATATTAGAAGTCCCCTTCATTGTAAAGTAATATGAAATCAGCCTTCAAAAGGAAGAAGCTCTTTAAGGACCCTGGTCTCACAGCTGGTAATGCTGGGCTCCAACTCTCACTTCTTCTGACTTAGAATACGGTGTTCTTTCCACTGCCTCACACTGCCTCTCAATATGAGTAAAGAGCTCTAAAATTTTTCCAGAGGGAAATTATTCTTTCTTCAACCAATTTAGTAGTCCCTTGAGGATTTTACAGGCTATTGTATGAACTGTAAGTATCATACAGCCTTGAAAACATTCTGCTTTTTTGAACTCTTTGGTTTTGGGGGTATTGAGTACACAGAAATTTCCTTTTGTAGGCTGGCCATAACCATGTCCTGCCAGAGCTGGCATGATACCTGAAGTAAAAACTGATGCCACCTTATTCCTGTCTTGCTTTACATTTTACTATGAGCAGAGCAATAATTGGAGATGGTTTATAGGTCAGTGAAAACTGGGTGCCTCCTTGTCAAACTCCACTATTTCCTAGGTGTCTGGCTTGGGAAGATGATTCAAGCTTTTGAATGTAATTGGTTGCAAATATGTATTTCCTGATTTGAAAGGACAGAAACTTATACAATATTAAGTCTTCCATGTAGATGACTGTACATCTCTCCCTTTATTCCATAGGATATTTTAGTTTTTTTTTTTTGCAGGGGGTAGAAGTCATTTAGGAGTCCCTGGGTGGTGCAAATGGTTAAGTGCTCAGCTGCTTAGCAAAAGCTTGCAGTTTGAACCCACCCAGAGGCACCTTGGAAGAAATGCCTGGTGATCTGCTTCTGAAAGGTCACAGCCTTGAAAATCCTATGGAGCAGTTCTACTCTGCACACATGGGGTTGCCATGAGTTGGAATTAACTTGATGGCAACTGAATTTTTAACAAGTCATTTAAGAAAGGCAATCTGGCAGAATGGACAGAATGGACTTTGAAATTAGAGAGCCGCTGTAGCCGCTGCCTTTGTGTGTATGTGTTTGCAAGGCTTAGAATTGCCTAGGTAATTATCACAAGCACTTTCTGATGTTTGCAACCTGTGAACAAATGCCAACAACTGACTGACTGGCTGAGCTGGATGGGTTTCCCAGTGGATGGGTCTCTGGCGGCTGTTTTTGGTGTATCTTCAAGCATAGCTACTTGTAATAGAAGAAATAAAATTGGAGCGAGAGAACAGCTTGGCTTTATGCCTTTGGTAGTGGGAAGGGGTTATAACTTGAACTCATCAGTCTGTATCCCGATGTTAAGAGTAGCTCAGATGTAAATTTCAAATTAAATAAGAAAGTCTAAGAGAATTCATTATGAGCTCAGTGCTCAATGAACAAAATAAAAATCATTTCAGCCAAGGTAGTTAATTTCACTGTGGGGATGAGTTTGCATTTTTTTCCTCTTTAAACATGCTTGGAATTCAGTCCTGAGGGTCAAATATGGACGTTTACATGACTTCTTATACCAGCCAGCAATGAGAATGAATAACTATAACTACACACAGTGCCATGAGCAAATGTCACAAACATGTTAAGTGAAAGAAGCCAGATGAATACAAAAGAATACAATTTGTATGATTCCATTTACATAAGGTTCAAAAACAGGCAAAACTCATGTATGGGGTTAGAGGTCAGGAAAGTGATTGCCATTTTTGGGGAGGAGGAGGATCCATCGGAAGAAACACGAGGGAGGCTTTTGTGGGTACTGGCCATGTTCTATATCTTGATCTAGGTGCTGGGTACAGGAGTGTGATGTTCAGTTTTTGAAAATTTCATCTCCCTGCATACTGATGATAAGTATACTTTCCTTGTGTGTGTTATACGTCAATAAAAAGTTAAAAAAAAAATCAATCTGTGTGGTTCTCATGCCCTCCCGCTCTTTATTTGGCCTATTTACTGTCCTTCTTACCTATTATTCCTCCCCCTTCTCACTCCCACTGTGTGAGTAAATTTTAATAAAGGTTATGTTTGATTAACATGAAACTGTTTTGAGTTCATTTATATATTTTGATATAATATTTTATTGAGGTGGCTGCCTGATAGAGAGAACAGGTGTAGACAGTTTGAAATAAACATTAAGCATCAGGAAAATAAAGCCTGTTAACCTAACACAGTGAAGAGTGCTACAATTTTAAATACAAAGTAAAATTTCCCCCTCTTCACAAATTTTATTAGGCCCTGGTCAGCTAGCTAAGTTTTTAATCTCTGTTCTGGGTAATTGGCTCATTTTTTCTCTCTAGAAGCAGGACATCAATTAGAGAATCTCTCGATAGCTTTTCTATCCTTTTTATTGCAGATAATTTCTCAGGGGATTGTTGTTGTTGTTAGCTGCCCTTGAGTCGACTCCAACTCATGGTGACCTTATTTACAACGGAATGAAATGTTGCCCTGTCCTGCGTCATTCTCACAATAGCAGGCATGTTTGAGTCCACTGTTGTGGCTATTATGCCAATTTATCTCAGTGAGGGTCTCTCTTGCCCTCACTGGCCCTCTGCTTTACCAAACATGATGTCCTTCTCCAGTAATTGATCCCTTCTGATGACGTGTCCAAAGCAATTGAGCTGGACAATGTTCTGTTTTGATCCATAAGGTTTTCATTGACTAATTTTCAGAAGTAGATCATCAGGCCTTTCTTTCTAGTTTTATCTTAGCCTGGAAGTTCTGATGAAACATGTCCATTATGGGCAAACCTACTGGTATTTGAAATACTGGTGGCAGAGCTTCCAGCAATATGTAAGCAACCAAAGTGTGACAAAGTGACAGATGGGTGGAGGATCAGGGGATACATACATATGTATATATATACACATATATACATATATATATACACACATACATATACACATATACATATAGTCACTGTTAGGTGCCATCAAGTCGGTTCCAACTCATAGCGACCCTATGTACAACAGAACGAAACACTGATCAGTCCTGCGCCATCTTCACAATTGTTGTTATACTTGAGCCCATTGTGGCAGCCACTGTGTCAATCCATCTTGTTGAGGGTCTTCCTTTATTTCGCTGACCCTCTACTTTACCAAGGATGATGTCGTTATCCAGGGACTGATTCCTCCTGATAACATGTCCAAAGTATGTGAGACATAGTCTCACTATGCTTGCTTCTGATATGTATATGTATACACCAATATATATGTATATATGCATACACACATCTATCTATCTATAAATATACACACACACACACACACCCCGCACGACTTTTCAAACATAGCTAGGAGACGAGGATAATCCTCTTCAAAATATAAGAGCTCCAGCATCCTGAGGCTGTGAAGCCACTTCTTCAGGTGCAGTGACAAACAGGGATCACGTAGGATGAATAAAGGTGACGAAATTTACATATCTGGCCTTTAGATCAGGACATCTTGCCTCACAGCTCAGTAGTATCCCTTCGATTCTTACTCCAGCCCTTTTCTGCAGAGTCCAATCAAGCTGGCCAGGGCTATACTCAATTTTGGTTGGTTTCGAACTCTCTTATTTCACCCCTGCTTGAGTTATGATCTCCTGGTTCCCGCCCCTGGACATTTCTTATCACTGAGTTAATTTCCCGGCTTTCATTTTGAATCATTCTCTCTGCTAGGAGAGAATGTCCACCCATTGGCACTTGCCCAACATTATGACATTATCCTCCTCTCCTCTCTCCAAGAAGACTCCACGCCAGCTTACCTTGGAATGGTTCCTTACCTGGGTTGGACTGCCCCTTCCTCACCTATCAGTGGCCCTTAGCTGGGACTAAACAGAAAAAACAATGAAGATCGTTGTTTCTCAGGAAAAAAAATATGCTTGATCTTTAGATGCTATAGTTCAAATATTACTTCCTTGTAGAAATAGTCCCTAACCTTCCTTTCTAAAGTGACCTCAGCATTTTCCATTATATCATCCTGTTTTATTTTCTTCATTTCTACTGAAAGTATTTTGTTTGCTTTTGTGCTGTCTTATTCTCCACTCCTCCACAACTGTCATCTCCATTCAGAGACCCTTAAATATCTTATTCACTGTGACATCCTAATGTGAACACGGATTCACACTCAACTATTTTTTTTTTTTTTTGGACAAATGAAAGAATGAATCATTAAAAACACTCTAAAACATGAAGAAAGTTTACGTGACTCCCACTCTGAATGTAATATAAAAAAACAAAACCAGCTGCTGTGGAGATGATTCCAGCTCATGGCAATCTCATGTGTGTCAGAGTAGAACTGTGCTCCATATGGTCTTCAGTGGCTGATGTTTTGGAAGTCAATCACCAGGCCTTTCTTCTGAAGTGCTTCTGGGTAGACTTGGATCTCCATCCTTTCAATTTCCAGCCAAGTGTGTTCAGCATTTGCACCCCTCAGGAACTCTGAGTATAATATATACTTGGAGTTAAAATAACATCAACAGTGAGATAAATTCCTCACCTGGTGATTTTCCTTCCAAAACCCAACTGGCTACAGACTATAGAATACCCGTTTGGTTATTTACACTCTGATGCTGACGCAAGCATTCTTGAGATAAGTGTAGGTCATTGGCCTGTGATGGCGATGTTACTTTCATAGTCCAGCTTTTGGTTCCTGACCCCATAGGGGTGTATGGCTTTTAGTAACAGAATTGGAAAGGCATGCAAGGTTAATTCTGAGTTAAGCCCTAGGATTTGACTCCCTAGAGAGACCTAGAAATGGCTAAGATCTTACATTAATATGGAACCAAAATTTAAACTCATATTTGAGCAACAAGGAATAGTAAATAATACATTGCTTCATGAAGATTTGCTTAGTTTATTTACTTACATTATTTATAGGTTATGTTGGGAAGAGACTTGGCCTGCTCTGCCTTGTACACAGTAACATTCCGTAAATATAACAGCAAGCAATAAAATAGCATTGATTCAGAAGTGAGCTCATAGCTTCATGTAACATCAAACATAAAAGCTCTGTTACAATGATAAATACTAAATCTTTAAAATACTTTAAAATATCATTGGCTTTTTACTGCCATTACTTATGCAGTGTATATTTCAGATTTTCATATTCAGTATCGTACTTTTTACGTGTGAGTTATGCCCTGGAGTTTTTGGTGCAGCCTGTACAAAGCAGGCGTTTTGAACTTTTGGAAGAGTGCTGGAAGATGGATTTGATTCTGGTTCAAAAGACCATCCTAAATTTTCACCAGGAAATTCTTAGAAAGAGAACAAATGGCAATAAAATATATTGGACTTTTTTTCCTATGAGTGTGAAGTTCAAGTAAGACAGACCAAAAAGTGAGGGCTTGACAAAAACAGTCTTTCATTCTTTCTGTGGTAGGAAATGTCCTTGTTCTCCTAATTGGTGTGTCCTAGAGTTTTCACAAGGTTTTGGAGGGTCTGCATGGCCTCATGTTGGTCTAATGGAATCCAAAATGGTGCTTTGCAAATGATGAGAGACAGGTATATAGTAGTTTTAAGACATGGATTGTGGAGCCAGGCAGATCTGGGTTCAAATTCTGACTCTGCTACTAACAGGTTGTGTGCACTTAGGCAGGTAACTTAACCTTTGAGCCTTAATTTTCTTGTCTTTAAAATAGGTATAATACCATGCACCTAATAATATTATAGTGAGTATCCAGTAAGATAATGCTTATAAAGTACAGTGCCCGTCACATACTTACCAGATGCCATCGAGTTAATTCTGAATCATGGTGACCTCATGTGTATCGGAGTAGAACTGTGGCTGCATAGGGTTTTCTTTCCTTATTTTTTATTTTAAGAGAAAATAATTTATTTTAGAAAATAAGAAAATTCAGATAAGCAGACAGGAAAAAAATAGTTTTCTTAAAACAAAAAATGTTGTTGTTAGGTGCCGTTGAGTTGGTTACAACTCACAGCGACCTTATGTACAACAAAATGAAACACTGCCTGGTCCTGAGCTATCCTCACAATTGTTGCTATGCTTGAGCCCATTGTTGCAGCCACTGTGTCGATCCATCTTGTTGAGGGTCTTCCTCTCTTTTGCAGATCCTCTACTTTACCAAGCATGAAGTCCTTCTCCAGGAACTGGTCCCTCCTGATAACATGTTGCAAGCATGTGACACAAAATCTCGCCATCCTCACTTCTAAGAAGCATTCTGGCTGTACTTCTTCCAAGACAGATCTGTTCATTCTACTGGCAGTCCATGGTATATTCAATATTCTTCGCCAAATCCATACTTCAAAGGTGTCAATTCTTCTTCAGTCTTCCTTATTCATTGTCCAGCCTTCACATGCATATGAAGCAAGTGAAAATATCATGGCTTGGGTCAGGTGCACTTTAGTCCTCAAAGTGACATCTTTGCTTTTTAACACTTGAGAGAGGTCTTTTGCTGTAGATTTGCCCAGTACAATACATCATTTAATTTCTTGACTGCTGCTTCTATGGGCATGGATTGTGGATCCAAGCAAAATGGAATTCTTGACAATTTCAATCTTTTCTCTATTTATCATGATGTTCCTTACTGGTCCAGTTGTGAGGATTTTTGTTTTCTTTCTGTTGAGGTCTAATCTATACAGAAATTGTAGTCTTTGATCTTCATCAGTAAGTGCTTCAAGTTCTCACTTTCAGATAAATACCAAAAGATAAACACTATTAAACTTTCTGTTTATTTCACTTAAGATATGCATGTTTGTGAACATTAAAAAATTTATATTTATATTTTCATACACATATAAAATGTTGGTATAAAACATTAAAAATATTTTCATATAAAAAATAAACATTTCGGTCATCATTCTAAATGGTTGTATAATGTTCCATTGCTTAATTATGCTGTAATTTATAAATCAAATTTTCAAGCATAGGCTATTTAGTTGGTTCTAATTATTCTCTATTTAAAAATATACTAAATTCTCCATAGGGTTTTCAATGACTGATTATTCAAAAGTAGATCTCCAGGCCTTTTTTCTGAGGCACATTTGGGTGGACTCCAACCACCAAACTTGAGGTTAGCAGCTGAGGTGCCTTAACTGTTTGCACCATCCAGGCATCCAGGGACTGTCACATACTAAGGGGTCATAAGTGTTGCATTGGCCTGTGAATGAGCTGGTGACAAGGAGGTAAAGGTATCATGGCTATGTAAATGAAATAGAATTTACATTTTCTAGCATTTATGATAGTAATGAATTATATGAAATGGTTGTAATTATACATTGAAACTTTGCCTTAACACTATTTGACATAAGGCATGTCCATCTTGGATCCTTTTCAAGGAACTTTTTAAAACTGGTATAACAAAAAGTCCTCATAATAAAGTGGCTTTGTGCATGTCTGTTTCCATGGCAAAGTCCTCCTTGAATATATGTTAAACTTTAAAATATTTGAATGTATTCAAAAAACACAATTTGTGAAATGGGTGAGTCTGAATGTTGGATAATTAAAAAAAAAAAAATTTGTGTCATTATGAAGGCCCAGATGCACATTCAATATAATCATAAACTGAAGTAGGGGTGGAAAGATGGAGAGAAGCAAGCCCAGGGAGGGACAGAAAGTGAGGAGGACTGACAAATGGCCTAAAAAAGGAACCAGTCGAAGCAAATCTCACTTTATGGGCCCACTTTTTACTATGCACACGGGACAGGCCTGCTTTGACGGGCAGATTGTAAAGCAGCGGCTCAGACAGTTAGATCCCCATGTGACGGGATCTAAATTGCAGCTTCAGTGCACAGTGACACAAGGGATTTCACTTACAAAATTATTTTCTATCTCTAATGGCATCCTCAAGACTTATTTAATCCTTTCTCAAAGCTTCAAAAATACATAAGAATATGGTGTTTTGTTGGGTAATATCTTTTTTAAAATCAAGCCTTTTAATGTGAAAATTTTCAAACCTATAGAAAAGTTGCAAGAGTGATACAAGAAACTCCCGTATATCCTCACCTAGATAGACCCATTGTTAATATTTTGCTACACTTGCTCTATCTATGCGTATCTATGACATCATATATGATATATAATGTAACCAAACCTGTTGCCGTCGAGTCGAGTTCGACTTATCATGACCCTATAGGACAGAGGAGAACTGCCTCAAAGGGTTTCCAAGGAGTGGCTGGTGGAATCGAACTGCCGACCTCTTGATTAACAGCCGTGCTGTTTACTACTGCACCACCAGGGCTCCGATATATAATATACACATTATTATTATTATTGTCATTTTTCCTGAACCATTTGAGAGTAACCTGAAGAGATCATGAAAGTATCAGTGAGTATTTCCTGAGAATATTAAGTGCATCAGCTGGTGAACTTATCAGAAAATTTCACAGTGATACAGGGCTATGATCTAATGTTGTTGTTAGATGCTGTAGAGCCACAACCACCCCATGTGACAGAGTAGAACTACCCTGTAGAATTTTCTTGGCTGTAATCTTTACAAAAGCAGATTGCCAGTTTTTCTCCTGTGGAGTCACTGGGTGGGTTCGAACCACCAACCTTTTGGTTAGCAGTTGAGCACTTAACTGTTTGCGCCACCGGGACTCCTTATACTGTCTATATTCAAATTTTGCCAATTGTCTCAATAGTGTCTTTTCTAGCAACTTCTTTTTTCCACTCCAGGATCACACAATACATTAGGTGTCATGTTTCTTTAGTCTCTTTTAATCTGGAACCATTCCTTGATCTTTGCATTTCATGACATTAACATTTTTTAAGAGTGCAAACCCATTGCCATGGAATTGATTCTGATTCATAGCGACCCGATAGGACAGAGTAGAACTTCCCCATAGGGTTTCCAAGGAGCGGCTGGTGGATTCAAACTGCCGACCTTTTGGTTAGCAGCCTGAGCTTTTAACCACTGCGCCACCAGTGCCGTCCCCTTATTTTGTAAAATGTCTCCCAGTTTGAGTTTGTCTGATTGTTTCCTTATGATTTGTTTCAAGTTGGTGTTTTTGTCGGGAATACCCCAGAAGTAGGAGTCCTGGGTGGCTCAAATGGTTAAGCACTGGACCACTAAATGAAAGGTTGTCTGTTTGAACCCACCCAGAAGCACCTTGGAAGAAAGCCCCCATGATCTAGTTCCAAAAGGCTATAGTCATTGAAAATCCTATGTGAACACCTACAGCTCTACTCTGACACACGTGGGGTTGCCATGAGTCAGAATTGACGCCACAACAACAGTTTGGTTTACTCTTGGAGTAACGTCATGTCCCTCTCAGTGTCTCAATACACTGACCCAGTTTGTAAACAATGTTGGTTGGAAATTTTTCATGGATCTTAGACTATGTATTTAATAAACCAAATCCTGTTGCTGTCGAGTCGATTCTGACTCATAGCGACACTATAGGACAGAGTAAAACTGCCCCCACTGGGTTTCCAGGGAGCAGCTAGTGGATTCAAACTGCTGACCTTTTGGTTAGTAGCTGAACTCTTAATCACTGTGCCACCAGGGCTCCATATCTTTAATAGTTTTACTAATTTGCTAAAATGAAGACTATGGAGTACACTTCTTACTTGGAAAAATCTTCTTGAAAATCTTACTATATGAAACATTGGAGCCATAAGACCTGCTACCACTTCTTGGAAAAATTGTTTGAAGATTCATCTTTCTAGTGTTTATCACAAGATAGAATGGTGCTAATGTGTATGAGATATTTAAAGATCTCAGGCAGTTCCCTAAGATGACTTGCTATCAGGAGAATTCAAGAGTATTGGAAATACAAGGGCGCTAATTAATCAACCTTTCTCTTCTACAGATTCTTAACTAATTGAAAACACAATTGGAGTGAAATGCCCATCAGCTTAATTACTAGTAAAACTGGGGGATGTGGCAAGGCCTGCTAGCTCCCTCTCCAAAATAGAATCTTAGGTACCCTCCCAGTACTAACCTAACTATTGAGGTGCAGGCTGAGAATCTGATACTGAAAAGGTTGAGACCTGGCTAAGTCAATGTCATGGATTGAATTGTGTCCTCCAAAAACATCTGTCAGCTTGGCTAGGTCACGACTCCCAGTATTGTAGAATTGTCTACCTTTTGTCATCTGATGTGATTTTCCTATATGTTGTATATTCTATCTATGATATAATAAGATAGATTAGTGGCAGTTATATTGATGAGGTCTACAAGATTACCTAGTGTCTTAAGCCAATCTCTTTTGAGATATAAAAGACAGAAGCAAGCAGAGAGACATAGGAACCTACACCACCAAGAAAGCAGCACCGAGAGCAGAGTGCATCCTTTGGACCTGAGGTTCCTGCACAGAGAAGCTCCTAGACCAGGGGAAGACTGATGACAAGGACCTTCCTCCAGAGCCGACAGAGAAAGCCTTCCCCTGGAGCTGATACCTGAATTTGGACTTGTAGCCTACTAGACTGTGAGAGAATAATTTTTTCTTTGTTAAAGTCATCCACTTTTGGCATTTCTGTTATAGGAGCACTAGATGACAAAGACAGTCGGTCAGAAGCCGACTCCATTTGTCTGCTTTCTAGTTGAGAGAGGAAACACAGCGATTCATTTTGTTGGCACATGCAGATCTGTGAGGCTGAATCCAAAGGAGAAGGGGTGGGCCAACACTGGTCACCATGCCCTCTGGATAATGTGGTCCAGTCTCATCCTCTCCCACGAGGAGGAACAAATGACAGGAGAGAAATGCAGCTGTTTTCCCCAACACTCTGCCCTCGGGGACAGGAGATGAAGTCTTGTGTATGGGTTAGAGTGAGAACATGGAGATGGCAGCAAAAGCGCTCTTCCTATAACAATCCCACATTAATTTCTTGGGTTGTACCAAGGGGGAAGGAAAATGTGAAGAGTGGCTGGAAAGTGAAATCACATCTTTCGTTTTCAGCTTTGCAAAGCCCACTAAAGTGTGAAACATTTGTCAGCTTTGCCAATCTAGTTAGACACAGTTACTAAGTCTCTCCTGCACTGGTTTTCTTTCTTTCTTTTCTTCTTTTTTAATAGATAATACTTCCTCATGGTTAAAAAATTTTGAATAACAAAATTTACGAACATCTCCTTTGCCCTCTACTACCCAGTTCTCCTTCCCCAAGGCCACCAGGGTTATCTGTTTATTACCCTGAACTGTTTTTAAAATCTATTCCCAGATGCCTGTGGCTCAAGCATTCACCTTGCAGACAAGTCATAATGACCTAAAGCCTCTTTATCTCTCCTTCCCTCTTATCCGTCTTGATTCCCAGTCTTCTGATATGAAAATCAGGCCTGGAAAAGAGGTCAGGACTAGACAGGGGGAAGATTCTAGGCACAAGTGTATGTGTATTTCTGTGCCTGCATTTCTAAGTCAAATATAAATGATTTAGGAATTACTCCTTTAGTTAATTAATAAATCAACCAACTCGTATTTATTATTCACTTATTATGCACCGTGGATGATGCAAAGAAGTACAAATAATGGTCCCATGAATTCAGAAAGCTGTAGAGGTTACTTGTGGAGGCAAAATTAATAAAGCTATTTGAAAGCAAATAAGTTCTCAATTGTGTGGCCTCAACGATGGGTAATGAGGTAGTTTAGAAAGGAGAAATGTTAGTGGGAACTCAGGTATTTGGAGAGGGCTTCATGGAGGAGGTGGGATTTGAGCTAGACTTTGAAAGATGAGTGGTATTGAGTTGGTGCTGGGTATGGGGGGCATTATAGGCATAACTACTTAGTGGTAGAATTCTCAACTTCCATATGGGAATCTCATCTTTGATTCCTGGCTAACACACCTCATACACAGCCACCACCCACCTATCAGTGGAGGCTGTGTGTTGCTGTGATGTTGAACAGATTTCGGCAGGGCTTCCAGACTAAGACAGACTAGGAAGAAAGGCCTGGTGTTCTACTTTTGAAATCAGCCAGTGAAAATCCTGTGGATCAAAACCGTCTGATCCCCTTGTGTATGAAGTCATCATAAATTGGGGGCCAACTCGATGGCAGCTACCAACAACAATTTAAATCACTCCGGCCTCCTTGCTGTTCCTCCAACATGCCAGACTCATTCCTGACGGAGGGCCTGCTTTGGCTGTTCCCTCTGCCCAGAACGTTATCCCCTCTTCATATCTGTTTAGCTCCTCCCTCACCTCCAAGTAGCTGCTCTAATGTCACCTGCTTAATGAGGCCTAGCCTGATCACCCAATTTAAAAACAGAACTCACCTCTATGCTCCCAATGCTGCTTACTCCCCTCTAGTTTTTTTCATAGCTCGTATCAGTTTTTAAGACATTGTATCATTTACCTAAAAAAAAATTACGTTTGTTGTTTATTTTCAGTCTCCCCCCACCCCACCAAAGGTGAGTTCTAGAAGGGCAGAGATTTTTGTCTGTTCCGTTCCCTGTTGTAAACCCAGCACCTAGAAACTGGCTCATAGTAGGAAATCACTAAAGGCTTGTTGAACACATGAATGGATAAAGCCACCTCTTCCTTTCACTCAGACAGAAATTGAGGAGAGAGAAGACCCATGGAAAAGAATTAATCAGGTCCCACCTATGAACTCAAGGCTTCTCTTTGCATTTCTAAGGGAACAGCTATTAAAAGTATAATGGCTCAGCGCTGGGCCTCTTTCTTATTTTCGGCAGGTGTGAAGATGCCCAGTTTGGAGGTAGGAAATGAAGAAAAGAAACTAAACATTGTTCTGCATATTAATGTGACACACAGATTCTGTTGAGAGAGAGGCACCTTGAAAATTATGAGCAGTTGGGAAATGACTTCTCTCAATCTTTCTAGGTTTAGATGGTGCTGATGAACTGCATTCCTTCCCAGGGTCAGCCTGTCAGCCCCAAGGCATTAAATCCCCCTCTATATGCTGATGATACGCCCACATTTGTATCTCTTATCCTGATAGCTCCGCTTAAATGTCTTTTAGACACCTCAGACTTAAATTGCCTCAATTGTACTTCCCTCCCCCATCATCAAAACTGTCCTCCCCGGTTTTCACCATCTCTGTAAAATGGTGCCCTTCTATGTAGCTGCTCAAGTCCCAAACCTTCCTGTCACCCTAGATTCTCCTTTTTCCCTCATTCCTCACATCTCATTCGCTGGCAAGTCCTGCGAGCTCTTCCTCCAAAATATATTCTCATACTGTTCTCCGTCCACGTCCATCATTATCGCCTTAGTCCAAGCCACCATTATCTCCACTATGGATTGCTGCGAGAGACTCCAAATGATCTTGCTTCCTCCCTTGTCCCCAAGAAGCTATTCTCCACATATCAGCCTGAGGGAGATCTTTCAAAGATGTAGGTTGAATCTTGCCACTGTCTTGCTTAAACCCCTTTCATGTCTTCCAATTGTCGTTACAATAAAATCTAAATTCCTTACCATGGCTTGGGATCTTTATCTGGTCAGACTCCTGCCTGCCTCTCCACCTCATCACATATCACTGTCTTCTGCTTCACTATGTTGGCCCCCTTTTCCTTCCTTGAATATACCAGATTCATTCTTAATTCAGGTCTCTTGCACTTGCTTTTCCCTCTGTCTGGAATGCGCTGCTCCCAGAGCACAGCTGACCTCTGTTCATCATTCAGGTTACGTACTCAAAGACCCTTTACTGACCCTAATGCTTCCCATCCCGTCAATCTCTTTTGATAAAACCTAGGTTTTATAAGCAGTATCAGGAACCATCTTTATTATATGCCTATCTGTCTGTATCAATCAGACCCCGGCAGAAAACAGCTCACTCAAATAGGGTAATTGAGGAGAAGTTAATAAAGGGACCATTCTCAAAGATTTAGGCAGGGTAAAGAGAAGGCAACAAGAGATGGTGGAGCACCCCAGGTTAACAAGAGAGGTGAACTACTAACACCCCTAGGCCTGCAGGGACAGGGAGCAGCTTCTTGAACCTGGAGAGAATAGTTATTAGTTACAGGAGAGGCCATTTACCAGGAACTGTGACCTAGCAGGCAGGGAGTTTGGGGAATGACTACTCGGACCGCACTCTTCTTGCTCCATCCAATCTTCTGTTAGTGTTTCTCATTGGCCTAACTTAATTAATAGCCAAAAGGCAAGATCGTCAATTGACGTAATCCATAAAGGCCAATCTCCCAAGGTACAGAGCTGGCTTGAAAAAGAGTGGAAAGAGGATCTGGAGGAACACACAGAAGATATCCAATATGCACCTCTACTAGAATGTAAGTTGCACAAGAGGAACAACTGTTCCCCAAATCGAGAAGCGTTCTTGGAACATAGAAGTGCCCAATAAATATTTGTAGAATGAGTGAATGAATGAATGAAAATTTTTTGTCTTTGGGAGATGTATGTTCAGCTCAAAAGTTATTAGCAATAAAATTGGGAAAATAAATATGTCTTCAGTTCACACTGATGGGGCAGTGTGTCTTGAGTGAACTCACTTTGGAAGGTAAGTGATTTCTCTATGCTGTGCTGTGAAGCTGGGAGCCCCCTCCTGTTGACCCTTTTGCTGGAATACTGGTCAAGGTGTTCCTGTGTACTTAACTACTAAGACCTTGGATTGTGGTGTGGGAGGGGATTGATTTGTGATTCAGGTCAATATCCAAGAGGAGAGGTTGGAGTTTCTCGAGAGGGGTTGAAACTTATGAGGAAGAAATATGAAGGAAGTACTTTAACAAGAGTGTGAAACCTTGAGGACAGGGGTTCCCCTGGGAAGGATTTAACTGCTCATGTTACCCTCTGGATATGGTACCTGGAACTCTTCAGGTGCCTGTCATGCAATCATTTTTCCTTCAAGTTGGAAGTTATTGTTACCAGCTGTCTTTGAGTTGATTCTAACTCATGGCAACCCCACATGTGTCAGAGTAGAACTATGACCCTAATACTCCACAGCATGTTTTCACCTTTTTAAAATGGGCAAATGAGACCTTGACACAACTAATGTCATGATGAACCCATAAGTTCTTTTCTTCTTTTTTGCCTGCTTTCTCCTTTCTGCATACCTTTGTTAATGCCTTTGTTTTGCTCTGTCTGGCCACCTGTGACTTATGACCCCCCACAGGAAGATTAGAGCCCAGATGTCTGACATGTATATCTTTAGCCTGATAAGGAGATATCCAGCATATATCTCTTTTGTCTGATAAAGAGTCTCTTGTAATTACCTTGTAATGAATAACTCATCCAGCCATGCCATCTGAGGGATACAAAGACACTTCTAACCTTTGTAAAAATCACATATAAGCTCTAATGTAAAAATGCCTTTTGGGACTCCATAGAGACAGCCTGCTTTGCTGTTGGACTCCCCATTGGTGGACACCTCCTAAATAAACTTTCTCGTTTATTCTGAGTTGGAGTACGTTTCATTGGCTCGACTGCTCCAGGGCATGGACCCTAATTGGGCAACAGAACTGTGCTCCATAGGGTTTTCAATGGTTGATTTTTCAGAAGAAGATTGAAAAGCAGTATCAGGAATCCTTGTCATTATATGTCTATCTTTTTGTATCAGTCAGATCCCAGCAGAAAACAGCCCACTGAAGTGGGATAAATGAGAAGAGGTTAATAAAGGGACCATTTACAAAGATTTAAGCAGGGTAAAGCAAAACCAACAAGAGATTGTGGAGCAGATCTTTCTTCTGAGGCAACTCTGAATGGATTCAAACTGCCAACCTTTCAGCTGACAGATGAGCACATTAACTGTTTGTGCCACCTGGGGACTCCTGAAGTTGGAAGAGAGGGTCCTAATATTAAAAACATGTTTTCTTAAGGAAGATATTCCAAGGGTCACAGCAGGCGTGCTTGCATTAAGGGAGAATAAATAATACATGTAGATTAGTTATTAGGAATTTTCTTCTCTTGTTGCCTTCTAACATATTTAATGAGACTTTTCTCTTTGTTAAGGTTAAATGGAATTTCATCCAGCCATGTATAATGGAACTTTGTCACGGGCAGAGGCCTAGTGGGATTAGGCCTTGAAGAAAGAAAGGTTAATTGTAGCCCTCTCAATCTTTGAAGGGAGAAAGTTTATATGAGAGAGACAGACAGACACAGAAAAACCTTTCCAGAAGGGACAAATAAGTATTTATTAAGTAACTTTGTGCTAAGGTAGGGGGCTGGACATTTCACATATTTTATTTTATTTATTCCTTTCAATAATCTTATGATACAGGTGGTATTAGAATCTACTTTCTGCAAATAGGTAAACTGAGGGCGAAGAGATTAAGTAAGTTGTCCAAAGTCACACAGCTATGAATTAGTGGAACCAGTCTCATGTCTTTAGTCTTGCACCTCTCAAATTCATTCTTTCCACTGCTAGAGAGAATTAGCATGAAAGGTCACTGTGAGCTTAATTGTGACAGGGAGTATTCCTTTCCTTCCCCTTTGCATGGCTTTTTATGCCACAGTAGACTTTGTCTTGAACTAGCTTCTAGCTGAGAATGAAGGATTGATAGGTCCACTGAGCGCAGAAGTGGTAGGAAGAAGGGAGGGACTTCCGGCCATGAACAGAGAAAGGAATTGGCACATACTGTTTCTAATTTGGAAAACACAAAATCTGTTTTGGTTTAAGAAAAGGCTTTTTTAAGAAAAGTCCCTTCTTTTGGAGCAAAGGAGATTGAAGGAGGCCAGAGGCTTAAGGAAGAAACTAGTTCACAGAACTGGTGGCCCACATGAATCATGGCCTCTTCTGACCTGAGACCCGAGGAACTGGATGGTGACCGGTTACCACTACTGACTCTTCAGACCAGGGCCCGGATAGAATGGAAGAAAAATATAGACCAAAATTCAAATTCCTAAAAAAGGCCAGACCTACTGGACCGATAGAGACAAGAGGAACCCGAGACTATCACGCTAAGATAACCTTTGAGCTTGGAACTGAAACTATCTCTGGAAGTCACCTTTCAGCCAAATAATAGATTGGCTTATAAAATAAACATATCACCCATGAGTAATGTGCTCCCTTAAACAATCAACTGTATGAGACCAAGTGGTCAACATTTACCCAAAGGCAAAGATGAGAAGGCAAGGAGGGGAAGGGAAGCTAGATCAATCAAAGTAGAACAAACACAACAGAAATAATGAGAATGCTCACACATTGTGAAAATTGTAGCCAATGTTATGCAACAATCTCTACAAAAATTGTTACGTGGGAACCTAATTTGCTGTGTAAACTTTCACCTAAAACAATAAAATATTAAGAAAAAAATCCTTTCTTTTAAAGAAGAGATGGTGAATTAGTGTGAAAAATATCTTTATAACCCAATTATGTCAACAATGATTAAGAAACAATACGGATAGTGCACTGGTGGGTAATCAAGAGTGACTATTGCGGAAATCAATGTACTAATCATCACTTCTTGAATTTCAAGAAGATGCCATGGAAATATTGACTCTGAGATTCCTCCCCGTTGTAGGATATTTTCGCATTCAGAGAGCACACTTTCTGTAAAGGAAATTTAGAGTTTGGGAAGGAATTGAATATGCTGACTTAAGACCTTTATTTATGGATAAATGTAAGAAAGAAATCATGAGAGGAATAATTATTTGGAAAGAAATTTGTGCAGGATGGAACACAGTGCCATCCTTAGGGATACTTGAGCTGTATCATGTTGAGGGTATATTTACCTTTAGACTGACCATCTCCACAGAGCATGAGGCCAGGCAAGACAACTCATGTATTCTAATAACGCCCCATGCTCGGTCACATTGTCTATGAGGTCAAAAGAAGATTCCACTGTCATGTTATCAAACTAAACAGCATCATGTTCTTCATAGCTGCGATAGACATTGCTCGTGCCCACCAATATTTTCAGTTCTCCTCCCTTCTTGGACATATGGAAGACTATGTTTTTTGACCTCTCCTTTAGTTGGGTAGAACCATGTGACTAGTTCAAGCCAAAGGGCTATGAATAAAAATGACATATATCACTTCCACAGAAAGCATTTAAGAGCCAGTGTGTGATTTTCCATCCTCTCTTCTCTTCCCCTAACATGGCAAACCATGAAGCATCATGTTGAGATGGAGGCGCCCAAGATCAAAGGCTGGAACGTGAACCATCGCATGGAGGACAAATGTTCTGGTGTGCTACTTGGACCTACAATGGATCTGATGTGAGCAAAAAACAAACTTTTGTCTCGTTAAGGCCCTGAGATTTTTTTGTGATGTTTATTATCACAGCTTAACCTAGCTTATCCTAATATACTAATGGGTGGCTATACACACATCCACATATACACACACAGAGAAAGTCAAGAGGAATGTACAAAATAGGCCATTAGTTCTGGTTCTCAGTGTATCTTCCAATTCAAACAAAGTACATAGAGGGATGGAGGCTCAGGGGTGACTTCTCTATTCAGCCTGTCATCCTCCACCAGTTATTCAACTGGGCTACCTGTAATCTGGCTCTTAGGGCCACCTCATGTGGCTGCATCTCACATGGTCATTGCTCACGCCCAAATCTTTTTCCCTTTGTTACAACTCCTCTTGCTCAGAATCTGGCAGCTTCTTCTTCCCGGCCTTGTCAGTCATTCAGTTTTGCTTGTGCAGGATAGGGGCAAAGAGGGGTCCCTGTGTGGCATAAATGGTTAAGCGTTCAACTACAAGCTGAAATGTTGATGGCACAAACCTACCCAGAGGCACCTTGGAAGACAGGCCTGGCAATCTGCTAACACACGGTCACAGCTTTGAAAATCCTATGGAGCACAGTTCTACTCTGAAACACAGGGGATTGCCATGAGTCAGAATTGACTCAATGGCAACTAACAACGACAACAACAGGGTGAAGATACTTTGGATCCCTTTGTGAGGATCATCTACAGAACAATCAGACTTTTCCCCATGCCAAGATGGCTTCTTCTCAGCAGATATTCTAGGAGCTATGAGGCTAAAAGAATTCCAGTATTCCTCTTTGGTTACCCTCACTTTGGTCTGACCTGGGTCTCAGGAAGAGGTATGTGTGTATATGAGAGAGGCAGCAAGAAGAGGGAAACAGATCACCTTTTCTGCCACATAAAGAGACAAGAAAACGAGGCTTATCTCTGCCAGAACTCTGTGGATACCCAGTAAAGGTCGATAGTGATGACACCTGACTTTTCATTTGTACGATCTTCTTTAGTTTCTGCCCTAACCTGAATGTATGTTAAGGGAACTATTAATCACTGCTATTCAGAGATATGTGACTTGGTATTTACATATTACCTGCCCACTTCATAACGTGCTAATAAATGTTTGCAAAGCTCTTTGAAATCCTCTGGTGAAAGGTGCAACGTTAAGTGAAAAATATTATTAGAAGGTAATACATAGCTTTGAATGATCGGTCATAAGAATAATTGACATAGTATTAAAAGAAGCGCCAGAAATCATCCAGACATATTCAGCTCCTCCAGCCCCATCAGCCTCCACATTACATATATTACACTGTTTCCCTGACACCCATTCTAATAACCATAGAATTCACACATTAAATCACCATTTCCAGGGAAATGTTGAGCTCACTCGTAGCTCTATTGACAGTGACACTGAGAAGATATTAAATGTTGGAATGCCTAAAATGGAGGAGACGTGCTCTTACATGGAGAAGCCAGGTCCAGCCACTGAGTGGCCACCATGTTTAAAAAGGTAAGAGAGACAAATGAGTCAGAAACACCTTAGACACCAAGAGGGAATAAAATAGATGTGAGATTGGAAAGCCATGAATCCAAAAAAAAAACCCAAAGTGAGATGGTTGACATATAGCAGTATTTTTTATTTTTATTTATATACTTGAAAAATAGTGGTGGCACTGATTATGGTTTTCTAATTCTTTTAACTTGGAGTTGTTTAGTATTTCTCAGTCTCCTGCATAAAATTCAGTTCCGGTCAGGGTTAGCAAATGGGGTACAATGTACTTGCCAACCCTAGTTGGATGACAGTAGCCAGCTAAAGTACAGTGTTGGGAAGAATTTAGGGGGCACATGTGGGCTCGTTAGAAAAGTATGTTGTGATCCATTAGCAATGTCTGCCATGGGAGAGGGAGGAGGAAGGATGGCACATATGTGGGCTAGGCCTGACCGTGATGGAGTCATGTCTAGGTATGAGAATGGATGGAAAGGACTGACTGGACTTGGTTCAAGGTTGCCTTTACTCTGATTTACAGCCAAAGCTGCTAAAAAGCAGCCTAAAGGATTTACTCACAATAAGGATGTTAGTAGAAAGAAATGGCAACTCTCTGCCTCTCTTTTTTTCTCAGAGGACCAATTCAGTTTGGTGGCCTTGGCAACCTGTGTGGAGGAAGATGATCCCAGGTCATTAAAACAACAAAGAACTGTGAGACTGTTGACTTTTATGCCCCTAGCCACATCAGCATTCAAAAACAGCTTACACTACCTACTTGATGTTATCTGCCATTGAGTCAGCTCTGACTCATGGTGACCCTATGTATAACAGAACAAAATGTTGCCCTGTTCTGTGTTATCTTCATGATTGTTGACATGTTTGAGGCCAGTCAGACAATATTCTGTCCTGATCAATAGGGTTTTCATTGGTTACTTTTCAGAAATAGATTACCAGGCCTTACTTCCTAGAGTGTCTTAGCTTGGAAGTTGCACTGAAACCTGTCCACCGTGGATGATCCAGCTGGTATTCGAAATACCAGTGGCATAGCTTCCAGCATCATAGCAACACACAAGTCACCACAATACAAAAAACTGACAGAAGGGTGGTGGATACTACGTACTAAGGCCATAATTTTGCTGCTCAGCTAGCCACATTTTCAATGCCTAATGTCTAGGTTCTAGAGCCTCTGCTACAGGGTCCACGGGTTTTCCATTTATGTCCACTAACTGTGGACAGGTCTGGCCAAGCCTCACCACAGTGTACCACAGAGAGGCTGTGCCACAGAATGATCTCAGAGTGGGGTCCAGGAGATCTTCGAGCCTCCTTAGAATGATAGCCTGCTTCTTGAAGTTTTATTGTTTGTCTTAGTTTGCTAGTGCTGCCAACAGATATCTCACAAGTGAGTGGCTATAAGAGAAAGAATTTATTGCCTCATAGTTTTGGAGGCTAGAAATCCAAATCAGAGCATTGGCTCTAGGGCAGAGTCCTTCTTTGTTGGTAGCCCTGGGAGTTCTTAGAATTTCCTGGAGTTCCTTGGTGACTGTTTTCCTCTGTGTATGTCTCTGTGTCTATTCTACTCTTTTAATAACTCAGAAGTGATTAAATTTAGGACCCACCTACTATGGAATGGCCTAATTAACAAAATGAAAGAAACCCCCTATTTCCAAACAGGGTCATATTTACAGGTACAGGGATTAGGACTTCAACATATATTTTGAGGAGACATATTTCAATCCATACTGTTGTTTATCACAATGGTGTTCATATTTCAAAAAATTTGTTTCTAGAACTTTAGAATTTCCTGTTTCCATTTAGTTTTAAAAAATTGGGTTGCCTTAACATTGTTTTACCAGTAGAGAAAGGAGTAGGTGAGGCAGGTGACTGACTCTTCGGGATCTTTTGCTCAATACATTTTTATAATAATAATGATAGCTAACATTTATTGAGCACTTCTTATTCATGAAGCATTGTTGTAAATCTTTGCTTTCGTGACCTCATTTTAGCATTTCAATAGGTAGATGATTGCTGTCCATTTTACAGATAAGGACACTGAGGGTTAGAGAGGTTACTTTTTCAAGGCTGCATAAGTAGAAGGTTAGGAGTTGGATCTGAGCCCAGGCCACTGAACTGCAGAGCCCACCGCTCTCTACCCTCTGTTGTCCTGACTTGAATAATTGCTGTAGCAGCAATTTTTGACCATTCCAGGTGGTTTGTTAAACAGTCTCAACTTTAGTCTCACAGGTGACTTTCAGATACTGTGACTGTAAATGTCACATCTACGGGTCATCCAAAAAGACTGGATAACATTTCCCTCTGTTTTTCATTATTTGGTTTAGAAAAATAATAACAAAACAAAAAAAGAAATTGTTAACATCTAACATCAATAAGGAGCTCTGGTGGCACAGTGGTTAAGAGCTCAGCTACTAACCAAAATGTCTGCAATTAGAATCCACCAGCTGCTCCTTGGAAACCCTATGGGGCAGTTCCATTCTGTCCTATAGGGTCGCTATGAGTTGGAATTGACTCAATGGCAACAGGTTTGGATTTTTTGTTTGTTTGTTTGGTTTTAACATCAGTAGACTTTTATTTGATGCCAGGCATCTTTTATTTAAGTTACTATAGAGAAGCAATACAGATGTTAATTTTCTTCTTCCTTTAGGTGACACATTGTCATTTAAACCAGCACATAGTTCTATATCCAATCTTATTTGCATCTGGGATTGCTGTCAATCAACTTTACTTTGTGGCTGCAGTAGGCAGGCTCTTGCATTGCGCTGTGTTGTTGGGTTTTATAGCTAGAAAAGCACTGAGTGTTTTTACAGCTTTACTATGCATTCTCTTCAAAGCAAAATTGTTACATTTATACTGATATGCCCTGGATATGGAACATACCATTAAAAATCAACTTGTCACTGAGAAGCCCAATCTGAGAATAGAGTTACTAATTTCTCAAGATTCCATTGATGATAATAGAATTGCCTTTGGTGATTTCAAATTTGGGTTATTGATGGCTTTTGGCTGTGGGAGGTTAAAATGGTTGAAATTTAGTGGTGTAAAAAGTCTGGTTTACTTAAAATGGACCTTTACTAGGACTCTCCAATGCTCCCTTGGGTCAATTCCATTAGAAAATTATTAGCATGTTTACATAAATAATTGCAAACCTCTGACAGGCAATGTGGAGATAGATACTTAATCTATTTTTTAATAGTGGAACTTAAAATGTATGTCTAGATAATTTCTTCTTTTCTTTTCTCACATCCCCAATCCCCACGCCATTTGTCTATACCAGACAGACAGCAAAAAGAGAAACAAAGCGAGAGAAGAAGAAAGGGAGCTGTGATTGTTCTTGAAAATGTTGCCTGACCAAAAAGAAGCTGAAACTGACAACATAGAGAATAAAACTGGAAAAGCTCTTTGATTTAAATGTTGTCACTGAAATCCATATGTTGTTGTTGTGTGCTTGTTGAGTTGATTCCAGCTCACAGCGACTCTATAGGACAAGAGTAGAACTGACCCATAGGGTTTCCTAGGTTGTAATCTTTACTGAAGCAGATCGCCAGGTCTTTTCCTCCACGGAGCCACTGCTGGGTTCTAACAGCAGTAAAGCACTTAACCATTGCACTAGCAGGGCTCCCTGAAATGTTTATAGTTTTCAGTAAACCCTTTACGGAATCCATTTCAGTAAAGCCCATCTTCAGTAACCCAGACTTCTTACACTACCAAATTTCAACAAATCAAATAATTTTGAGCAAAATGTAATCTTAGAATTCTGGAAAAATTCAAGGTGATTAGACAGTTGGAGAGTGAGTGTTTAAAGACTGGATCACTCACTTCAGGCAAAATTTCGTCAAGAACTGTACCAGTCTCCTTCAAGCTCCTTGAAGATGGGAAATTTTCTGCATCTCCAGTGAATTCTGTAGTACATATACATAAATATCTGTTGAATGAATGAACTGTTGGCTCCTAACATCTCGCAAGGATGGGCCTTTCTGTTTCCACACAGCTATGGTGTCCAAGAATTAAATTGCTTGGTCTCTTTCAGTTCTTTCCTAAACCTTGCATTTTGAGTGCTCTCAACCATTTATTTGGAAACCTCCTTTTCATTTTGGGTAGCCTCTTCCATAAGGACTTCTTAGCCAGATTTCATAACTTATCGGCCACTTTTGACTATTAGAATAGTTCTTATTCTATTATTCAAGACTCAGGCCATTTCATCTTAAAAATTCAATCTCACATGTGATCCAGAACTTGTCCCCTCCCTCCCTCCAGCACAGGCTAAAGCTGTGGATCTCATGACTTGGAGCATGTGTGAGTGTACACGTGTATATGTAAGTGTTGTGTAGGTAAGTATAAGTGTGAGTGGCTGTGTGTAGGTGTGTGTAAGTGTGCGTGTGTTTATAGAGGGGAGTTATTTTAGCTCTCAGATATCTCCTTCCTCTTCTAAAAACTTACTTCTTTAATGTTGGTGCTGGCAGAGGGGGAGGAAAGGGGCAAACATTTCTCTGCCATCCTGGGCAACTTTTTGTCCTCTGCTTCTTGGTTGGTTATGATTGCTCTTCTCACTCAATGCCCATGCAGGAATGATATGGATGGTGGTCACTTGTCATTGTCCACTGACCAGGGACTCACTCCCGAACAGTTCCTTAAACATTGACAAGTCCTTTCAAGATAAGGCTGTATCTTACTGTGGACCCTGGCTGGTGACATTCCACTGTATTCCTCTGACGTATGTATCACTTTGTCCTGCATGCTGTGACAGCCCCCAATCTCTTCTACCCTCTAGTGCCAACTCTATAGAAATCTATCTTTCATAACTTCCTCCTGCAGAAGCTCAAGCAGGTGGCCCTAGATTCCTCTCCTCTGGCAGTTTCACATCCTGCCTCCTCTCCTCTGCCATGTCACATCCGCATAATTCTCTTTTACATGTTCACGAGTATTAGAGACAGAGCTCAAGTCTCCTCGCTAAGTAATCATCTAACTAAGGAATGAAAGCCTGGTCTCCTCTTACTTACGGCAGCCCTGTCTTGACAAGAGTCTTTTGAGGACCCTGTTAAAATTAGTGAAGGGAATAGTCCCTATGACTTCACTCCCTCAAATGCCTCCTCTTTACTCAGTCCCCTTCATATTGACTGGGGAGATGTCAGGGGAAGCAGCTGGTATGTGGTTAACCCAAAGACACTTCTTAGCGCTTCTAGTAAGCCCTCCAAGGAGGTGACCAGTCCCACCTAATGGCATACTTAGAATGTGATATATTGAGTACATTTGGTCCTAAGCATTGGGCTTTATTTCAATTCTAAGACAACAAGAAAAGTTTTGGTAGATTTCTGCAGAGACTTCATATGCACAAACTCTTTCTTTATAGCCAAACTACCCTTGCCTGGTGGCCCAGTGGTTAAAGCACTTGGCTGCTAACCAGAATGTTGGTGGTTCGAACTCACCAGCTGCTCCACGGGAGAAAGATGTGGCAGCCAGCTTCTGTAAAGATTTACAGCCTTGGAAATCTTATGGGGTGGTTCTACATTATCCTATAGGGTCGCTATGAGTCAGAATCAACTTGATGGCAGTGGGTTTGTGTTTGGACCCTTGCCTTTAAATTGAACAAAAAGCATGAGCTAAGAAAATAAGAGGCAAAGGATAAAATGAAACAAACACAGAGTACAAGACAAAATATATTATTTTATACAAATACCATTGAGTCAATGAATCCAATTCCAGTTGAATTCTAATACCAACTGCACATGCAGTTCTTCTTCTGACCCTAAATACCCAGAGCTAGGTCAGACCTCACAAGTTAAAGAGCGTAGTCCTCCAGACTGCCATGTCTGACTAAGACTTCAGACCCCAGTCTCAAGCTTGGGGATTCCCTGAGCTTATGATTGACATCGACTATTTCTTTCCAAAACTTTTTCATCACCTCAAACAGAAATTCTGTACTCATTAAACATTAATTCCATATTCTTCCCTCTTACCAGCCCATGGTAACCAGTAATCTACTTTCTGCCTGTATGCATTTGCCTATTCTATATATTTCATGTAGGTGATCCTATTATGATCCACGGTCCCTTTGTGTCTGACTTATTTCACTCAGAATAATGGTTTCGAGGTTCTTCCACATCATACCCTGCATCAGAACTTCATTTTTCTTTATGGATGAATAGTGTTAATTGTAGGTATATACCACATTTTGTTTATTAATTTGTCTGTTGATGAACATTTGGGTTACTTTCGTTAGCAGGATAAATTAATTAACCCGTCTACTGCCTTTACTCAACTGTAAATTCCTTTAGGGTAGGGATCATATTTGGTTTTGTTCATCATTTTGTCCCCTACACCTAGCCCAGTGCC